>CM031922.1:26556367-26618852 GCA_018703695.1 Prunus fruticosa | reverse complement strand
TGTACTGTTATCCATTAGTTGTTCCTGCAGACTTGTATGCTGAAAAAGTTTTTCGTCTGATTAGTTTTCTAGTCAAAGTTTTTCGTCGTCTGATTAATTATCCACGTATAATTTCGTCGGAGGGAGCATTCACTCAAAATTAACAAGGTCGCTTTAACTATTTGCATATTATAACATGTGAATATAAAGTAGACTTTAAAAATGTGGGGGCCCAAGGCCACTCTTGGTCTATCTTTGCATCCAAGACTTTTTTTTTAAAAAAAATATGAGAAAGAAAAAAATTCATTCATGAATCGTGAAATTGAAACATCTTCAACAAGAAGGTTTGAGGAGGGTTAAAAAAAACACAACTAAGCAACTTGATAAATAGTCGAAAACAAATAAGAAAGAGCTAGGTAGTTCCTGGGATTGATATATGGAAGAATATATGAAATAATAATATGGCCGAATACTTTTCTGTGTATTGAACAGAGGCTATGTAGCCCATATATATACAGATACAAGTGGTAAAGTCAAATCCTGATTCTAATCCTATAAAGCCGTGATCCACAATACGCGGAATATCCTTTCCTAGTTTAGACAGATACAATATTATACATTAATTACAATATATTCTTAATAAAAACAACTGGTCACAGACAAAAGCAGCCATAATCACTCGCAAATCCGGTCTAAACTTGATAAATAGTATTGGAGCATGTGTAACATCCCACATCGACCAACGGAGAGGGTGTGATGTGCCTTATATGTACATGTCCACCTTCATCTAGCATGAGGCTTGTTGGGAACTCACTTGGCTTCAGGATTCATGGGCACTTCGAAGTTAAGCGAGTTTGGACTAGAGCAATCCCGTGATGGGTGACTCACTGGGAAGTTGCTCGTGAGTTCCAAAAACAAAATCATGAGGGCGAGGGGGGGGCCAAAGCAGACAATATCGTGCTATGGCGGAGCCAATCTGGAATGTGACAATTTGGTATCACAGCCACTCTGCCGTGTGGTGCGAGTGTGTCGACGAGGACGTCAGGCCCTTAAGGGGGGTGGATTGTAACATCCCACATCGACCAACGAGAGGGGGTGATGTGTCTTATATGTACATGCCCACCTCCAGTTAAGCGAGTTGGTGCTAGATCAATCCCAGGATGGATGACCCACTGGGAAGTTGCTCGCGAGTTCCTAGAAACAAAATCATGAGGGCAGGGGTGGGGGCCCAAAGCGGACAATATCGTGCTATGGTGGAGCCAATCTGGGATGTGACAATTTGGTATCACAGCCACTCTGCCGTGTGGTGCGAGTGTGCCGACGAGGACATCGGGCCCTTAAGGGGGGTGGATTGTAACATCCCACATTCGACCAACGGAGAGGGGGTGATGTGTCTTATAAGTACATGCCCACCTCCATTTAGCACGAGGCCTTATTTGAGCTCAAAATAGAAAATAATTACTTATTGGTCTATATTGTTGACCAAATATTTAATTACTTAATATAATTTATTTCTTTCCTATTTAATCCATTTAATATTATTGCTTATTTTATTATTCATTATAAGTACTTACATTACTAAATTCCCCTTCAAATTGTTGCTTAATTACTTAAATCTCTATAATCATTTTCTTTATTTCCTATTTAATTCTTCCTTGGATAACTTTATTTATGTTCTTAGTTAATTTTAAATCTTCACTATTATTTTTTAGGGCTTCTTAGTTCTAGGTCCAAAACGATTAGCTGTCATTGGGTCTAGTCCTCGCGTTTTTTGTTTTAGATGTAGGTCCTTTGACATTTATTACTTTTTTGTTGTGTCGGTTTTACCCCTTAAGGTAAATAAGGAAAACACATTGAAAATCTAAATTTAATGCATTATTTCCTTGTAATTGAATTCCAGATTTTGAATTTTGAATTTTTTTCCTTGATAATAATCCTAATATATAGATAAAATACAATTTAATCAATAAAAAGTAAAGACTCACATATTATACCAATTGATTAGACAAGCACCCACATTAAATTATGTACCTGACATAGGTAAATAATGTTAATACATACAGGTATATATGTACCTACCTTACAGGTAAGTGTTTTTTTCTTGAGTTTTCTTAAGAAGTTTTTTCTGGAGCTTCATATTTATATACATACGTACATGTCTTCCATGTAATAGTGTTTTTTTAAAAAAAATTTCCAAAGAAATTTTGTATGGATTTTTATCTCAATTAAGTTTAAATATCCATACCAAGATATTATATGAGTTCAATTAGCTGGGCTAAAGGGTAGAACTACCTAGATTATAGGTAATTTATGGATTTAATTACCTGAACCATAGGTAATTTATGGGTTTAATTACATGCATACTGCATACAAGGTGTATGCATAGGTCCCTTACCTATTGTTAAGGTATGAAGTTTTTATGAACTCTTATTACAAATTTTGATGTCGGTATACCTTGGGAAATTTTCAGAATTCAATAAATAGATTTGCAATTAAATTCAAATCAAATATGATAATTAATATCCTACAAATCAATAACTTACCAGTTTTATGAATTCATAATTTACCTTATTTATGTTTTAGGTGCATAACTGGAACAAAAAATAATAAATAAATAAAAGTAAATATCAATAAATTGAAAAATGCATGTAATCTTATATGGCGCAAAAGTCAAAGGACTTGGATCAACAACAATATCTGCGTGGATTGCACCCAAAATCTCTCCTCATAATTGGACTTACGCCAAATTTTCTATATTTTTTAAGCATGGTAAAGTGCTTAATTTTCATGACAAATCAAGTTGGTTTACATCTTTAATTATTTTTCAATTTTTGATAAATAATAAATATAAGAACGTGTACCATGTCATGAAGTCCAGTGAATAACGTGAAAGAAAGTTACTCATGTATCTTACCATGCAATTTATAAAGTGTAAAATATTGTAGTAAAAATGATAAATAAATTACTACATGGTGTTTAATTTTCTTTCATTAATTACACTAGATTTTATAAGTCACAGAGTTTGTCAACTCGCAATATAATCAACTTAAATCACTCAAACCTACTATGCAATGCATTTCCTTCCAATCTTTCGTGTTAAAATAATAGATGATTGACTAAATAAACTTTTTACAAAGTTTCATTAAAAATTTCCATGTTTTTATCACAATTTTCATGGTTTTTATCTAATTTTTATCGATATCTATATTTTCCCAATATTTCCTTCGATATTTCTGTGTTTTTGAACCACCGATATTTCCGAAACCCTCGATATTTAAGACCTTGGTGAGAACCCCCTATTTTACTTTGGTTTAGACTATCGCTTGTACTAAACTAAACGAAAAAGGAAATGAAAAATGACATTTTAATTTATTATAGACACGGGATACATATGCTTCTCTTGTATGATGCATTTTAAAATTTAATTGGGAAAATACTTACAGATTTGTCTCTCAATACATCTATTACGTGTGTAACCTCCCCAAGAATTTTCTTGATAAACTTTGCTTCATGCCTGGCAATTAAACAAAGAAGCAGAACTACGAATCATTCGATGTGGAACAAACTACAAATTTAGAATGAGCAAATTTTTTTATTTTTTTATGCTAAGATAATAATTAACAATCAAATGTTAAATGGATCTTACATTATCAAGTAAGAAAGAATGCATAGTTAAAACATAGTTAAAACCAAACAAACAAAGACCAAAGTTCAAAGTAAAAAACATAGTTAAACCTAGTTGGAAAAACAAAAACAAAAACAAAAGGACAGAAAACATATGGTTGTCAAGTAAGGAGATGATAATCCAAGGTACAAGAAATTAGTAATTACCAGTTGTCAGCATTTTTAAGATCTACCCCACACAACTCTGCAGCTTGAGTGAGAGCATTTCTCCACCGCTGTACCTTTTCTTTCTCATGTTTACCTTCACAGATGCCCGCTTCATGTTTCTCAAATGCTTGTGCAAAACTACCAGTTTGTTTCCGGACATCTGAAGCATCAACATCATAGAACAATGGAATAACCTGTTGCCCCAATCTTTCTCTACACTCCATGATCTTCACCAGCTCGTCAAGACACCAACTGGAATCGGCATAACTCTTGGAGAAGACAATTATGGAGATCATTGACCCGTCGATTGCCTGCTCCAGTTGGGTTTTTATAAATTTCGCTCTTTCTAGCTCGTTGTCGTCAAGAAAGGTGCGGATTCCGGCATCAGATAATGCAGCGTGGAGGTGGTCTGTGAAGCCCTTGCGTGTGTCTTCACCTCTGAAGCTCAAGAACACTTGGTACTCCCAACATTTTGATGAGGAGGATGGTGAGGATGAAGAGGAGGCTTTATGGGCTTTCCTGGCATCCATTAATTGATTGGCATCCATTAATTGATACTGGTTCAGATCAGACCAACTACAAATTATGCACAAGTTGGCCTTCCGATCCGACTTGAGCAGAAGAAGTTATCACATAATTAATTATTTTTTTCTGGGTAGTGGTTTGGCCCTGAGCAGCAGATGAATATATATTAGGGTTGCTCCAATATAGGCCCTTACAACTACTATATCATATACACATATCCACCTACTCTTAAATATTTACTTAAAACCCAAATTTAAAATATAGGAATCATAGGATGCCATGTAAGATAGATTTGTCCTAGTATTATTAACTAAATTACGATACATACCATTTAACTTCATATCTATTTTCAATCATGTCATTAACTGACTTAATTCTCCCTATTAAACACCTCATTTCTTTTGATTGGCACTACTCCCTCTAACCCATGGGCAGTTTTTAAAAATATTTGAACAAAAAAAAATCACTTTATTATACATATCCAATAAATAATGTACCTATAAACAATTTCTAGAAAATATAGACACATTATTTACAGGAAAAAAAAAATTCAGTTACTTTCGTAATTGAAATTTATGTACATTTTTCATAAATTAAAATTAGGCGCATAATAATTTATAGGAGATATAGATACAACTACTATTTTTCGTAAAAGAAGTAATAGGTGCGTTATTTTTTAACATAAAATTGTATGTACGCTATTATCTATATATATAAAGCAAAAGGCAGAGAATGGTGAAACATTCAAAATACCAAAAAATGCCCTTGGTTAATGCAAACATTAAGAATTGAAATTATTAATTAAGTGAGGATAATATGGTAAATTTACACTTTTTCATATTAAAAAAATTTAAAATTAAAAGAAAAATCAGATAATGGATCCTCTTTTTATGGAACACAACTACCCATTATCTTTTTTAATTCTAAAATAAATTTAATTTTTTCTTTTAAAAAGCCTCTTGCAGGCGCGTAAGCGCATGCAGAGAGGCTAGTATTTATAAAACAATAATATAATAGATAATTAATCATGTATCCTTCATAAATAAAGAAAAAGTATTTTTTTTATTAAATAAACGGATTAGGTATGTTAAATTTTAAAAAGGTTTCCAAATTAATTCATAGATTCATTTGAAGATTTTTCCAAATTCAACGTGTGTCATTAGTTACAATTAAATTAAAAATTATTTATATATTGATTCCTACATTAATATACAAAACGCAATAATGATTTAGTTGGGGACATTTTAGGAATCGAAAAAGTACAATAAATTCTATTTTACTTTTGATTAGGTAACTTGCTAAGTTGGATCATAATCATGGGTTTTATTAAGAAAAAACAGGATTTTATTTAAACAAAAATAAAGAGATGGGATGTAGTTGAGGAAAAATGATTTTGAAGGGGTTAAGCTAAATTTGCTAATATAATTATTATTGTACTACCCAAAGTCAAGGTCAAGGTCCTCGAACGTTCCAGTCAACAGAAGCAAAAGTCCATACGTTCCTGCCAACACGTCATGGACGCGGAGAGAGGCAGAGAGCGCGTGGAAGATCAGTGTTGGACAGAGGGTATTTTTCTAGAAGCAACAAAAACCAGGTCGCTTTCTGTGGCTTCTGGCGACACGATCTGCTGGACGGCTAAGATTGAAGGTCGGGAAAATGCAAGGAAGCTTAGGGGAGAGAGGCATGAAAAGAGAAGGAAGAGACATGAAAAGAGAGGGAAGAGACGAGCACAATGTCCAATCAAAAAAGAAAAAGAGAAAAGAAGAAGAAAAACACAAGTCTATTACTCAGGCCCGCCTCTCCAGCTTTAACATGGTTATCTATTCAATTTAACTTTCACAAAAGCATAGAGCTTTTGCACATATTATGGATGAAATTCAAATGGGCAGTGTATCTATGGGGTGTAAAGACACATATACATATCCTATAGTCTGAGAAGGCTAGGCTAGGCCAGTCCAACAACAGTTCTATTCGGCTCAGGCCCTTTACAACAAGAAAGTGCAAATGAAATAAGAGCATAAAGTTCCTATAATTGAAGGAGAGGAAGATGAATCGAAGTGGATGCTTCAATGTGGATTTTTTTTTTAATTACCTCAACTATCTACTTCCTAGGGGTGCAAAACATAAAAAATGTGATAATCCAAGGACGAATCCTTATTTTTCTTCAAATATCTTTAGCTTATCATTTGATAATAAAGTTAGCTTATTTTTCTTCAAATATCTTCTTCCTCAACCTTGATATCAACTCTTGCTAGATGATCCATAACACTTTTGAACACATATTCATGTGTTCCATGAAATTCCCACATTCTTCCATCTTCAGCTTGTACAAATCCCGCTTCAGACTTAATTGCGCAATTAATGATCTTGGCAAGATAGATAGTTCTCTAATTTTGCCCACAATGATGGTGCATAATCTTCATTCATTACACTATTAATAATGTTATTTGCAATATAAAGTCGAATTGTACTAATACACCTCGACTCCACCTCCTCCCAACCAAAGTCTAACATCTTATCTCGTTGACCATCTTTTCCTTGCAATGCTCTTACCAAATCTTGTTGAACTAGGATGTCTTTCACTTTCCTTTGCTATAGAGTAAAGCTTCATTTTCCATCAAACCACTCCACTTTAAATTGTGAGGCAATTGTCCCTGCCATGACGAACATTGGTCAAAGTTGAACGCCACGAACAATGAACCAACCTGGTTGGAAATCTAATCCCCTTGCTGCGACAATATTGATGATGAAAAATAAAGTTAATAAGTCAAGATGTCAAACGTAAGAGAATACCAAAATATACGTGGTTCGGGAAAATCATGCGTACATCCACAGATAGTATTTGCCTTCACAATGAGAGAAAACGAATTTGTACAAAAAAATATTGCTCAAAAGTTAATGCTAAACCTAGGCCCTTGTGTTTAAAAATATATCCCATGTACACCCTCTCTCAAATCTTTAAAAAAATAATAATAATAATCGACATCTCTCAGGTAAAATTTCACCTAATATTGCCCTCCGACAAAAGAGACACATTGGGGGTGACATATTTGCGTTTGACTGAACGGAAGTATATGTGGCTCTTGAGGGTGTTCACTTTGTTGACAAACTTGGACGCTTACTTGTACCATAGAAGAAGATGCCCAAGTTATTTAGGGCTTGTTAGGCAACTTGGATCCAATTTTTAAATTCAAAAATAATTTTTGAGTCCAACGCCCATAATTCGTGTTTGGTTTAAAGCCCATTTTCAAACCCCAACTCAAAAAAGAACGTTTTTTTTTTTTTGAGGACCTTTCTTATTGAGAGAGGCGATAACATACTAAACTCACACACTACGCGAATGCTAGGACTCGAACCCAAGACCTTTTCTGGGGGAGAGCATTTGCTCCAAACCACCACATTAGCGGGTCCTTTGCAAAAGACCAGAGAGATGGGAAAAGATTAGATTTCATTCATAATTTTGCCCTAATAGACTCAGGCAATTTAGACAAGCAATGGAGCCTTTTAACTGTTGGCGATAAAAAACAAGCTGATGATGCATGATTTGGTTCGAGACATGGACAGAGAAAATCGTACGTGCAAAATCTTTACATCCATGGAAGGCCTAGTAGATTGTGGAATCATGAAATGTAAAACGCCTACTGAGGAAACCAATTGGTAACATTTGCGATCAATTGTATTGCAGGCATGTAGGTAATGAAAGAGAAGTATATGTATATCCCACATCTAATCAACACCACATGGTTGCTCCTCAACCACCACCACTCTATGTCTGAGCTCTCTTTCGCGAAACCCATATCATCCTCTCACCACTATTTTCTGAATCACAAAACCCACCATTGATCCCATCTTCTAGATCTCTCTTTTGAATCGCCTAGCGAGCAGTTGGTTTGAACCTCGAAGCTCAACTCAATCGACGACCTCCAATAGGTTGTCTTTTTTGTATCATTTTTGTGTTTTCTAAATCTGTGTGGGTTTTTATCACATTTGTTTTGTTTTGGTTGCTCTTGTTTCCTGCTTTTAGTCTTGATGGTCATTTTCTTCAACTCTCTAGGTTTTTCTCAAATTGGTTTTTATTTTGATTGCTCTGGGTTATCCCGTTTTTAATCTTCATGCTCATTTTCTTCACCCGTCTAGAGTGTTTCTCAAATGGATTTGGATTGCTATGGATATGTGAATCTTGAAACTTAGGATTTTTCATTTGATGTAATAGATTTGTGTTGTCTCATTGTGATGATTCTTTGTTTTAAACAATCAATGGGTTTGTTCTTTGTTGATTGATTGCATTTCATATTGGGATTTACTTGTTTACTCATGTTGTATTACTTTTGTATTGTTGTTGTATTGTTGATTCTTATGATTCTTTGTGGTCACTTGACAAGACCCGCCCCCGAATTCCTTCCTAACCCGAGACGAATCCTGTGGGAATTTTTCGACATCACACCGATGCCGGGCCCACATACTAAGAACCGAGACTTTCTACCGAAATTTCAGCAGAGTCTCCCCTAAAATTTGGCTTTCCCCAAAATTTCAACCTGCAAACAAAACACAGTTTAAAACACCAAGTGGCAGCATGCACAAGTTAACAACATGCAATCACATACTAGGCCTCCGGCCTTCAGATAGTTTGAAACATAACCAACAATGTTCTCAAGTCAATTAATACATAAACCATGTAATTAATGACCTCGAACAACTTTACAAATACCACAGAAATCGTTCAACCGGATTCAAATCCAAGAATCGCCTCAGAATCCAATCACATACACAGAATCGATCAAACCTTTTAAATACAATAATATTCTGCGGATGCACCTGGTGAGACCCCAGGCTGCCTACGTACCCTTGGACAAGGGATCAAGCCACACGTAGTTATCATGTGAATGGTCACAATTCCGATTTCGATAAACAAAAAGAACCCCTTCTCAATCTCTTTCTTTATATCGATTCAAACCCCACAACCATACCCTATCCAAGGCGTATGTACAATGAACACATCATCAAATTATTCCCTTTATAACAGTTCAATCCCGCAACCATACCCTATCCAAGGCGTATGGTGCCAAACAACACTGCCCAAATCCAGGGCTTATACGTTCATGCATGTACAGGCTCACAAAACTCAAACCATAATCAACACCACATATACGTATATGTAATATAATAACACCCACCTCTCACCATCATCATGTACCAGGGGAAAACAATCCAACAGGAGATTGCCTGACTAGCTCACAATTATCAGCCCTCAAACGGACTATGTGGCTAGGGACGAGCCGTCCAACTAGGGAACTAACTCTCAGCCAGCACGTACGGACGAAGAATCAAGACACGTACGCCTGAAAACAGCCCTACACGCGCAGACTACCCAATCAAGGGTCTCAGCAACATCCCGTCAAGGATGCCCCGGGTTTGCCATATCTTAGACCATATCTACAATTTCCATGTATCAGGATCCAAGGGGAGGTACATGTGATGTTGCACATCATGTATTAGGGAGAACAATCCAACAGGGGATTGTTGACTAGCTCACAATTATCAGCCCTCAAACGGACTATGTGGCTAGGGACGAGCCGTCCAACTAGGGGACTAACTCTTAGCCAGCACGTACGGACGAAGAATCAAGACCCGTACGCCTGAAACCAGCCCTATGCATGCGCGCAGACTACCCAATTAAGGGTCTATAGCGACACCTCGTTAAGGTATGCCCCAGGTTTCGTCATATCCAAACCATATCCAAGTATCCCATGTCCATATCCACTGTTTCCAAGTATCATCATCCAAGGGGGGAGGTACGTATGATGGTGGAGTTCGTAATCCTTATATAAATATTATAAAAATAATATATCCTTCCTTAATTCAATTTTTCCAAGGCATCATATTAAGAAGACATCCGAAGGGCCTGGACAAACTCCTACGGGCCTGGGCAAAATAAATCTCCAAAGTAAATCTCCGAAGGGCTTGGACAAACTCCGACGGGCCTGGGCAAAATAAACTCTCAAACATAAAACCCATAACCGGGGAGGTACCTAAGGTAGTGCTAATAGCATTCAAATTAACATTCTAAGTACCCCACACAAATCAACAAAGATAGTACTTTCTCAACTATTATATAAAACCTCAAGAAATTCGAATATTAACAATAATAGGATTACTCAGATTAACAATTCTACTTATAAATATAAATATAAATCTCATAACAAACCATGAAAACAATAAGCATAAACTTTCCATCACAAAATCCTAAAATTAATCTCTTAGACCCACATACTCAACATAAATCAAATGACGGTCAAGACCCGTCCGAAATGGTCGTTCTAGTACTCTTCGAAGAGTAACCTACCTCGGAAGACTTACGGTCAACCGAGGGTCAAACCTTCCAAAGTGGTCAACCGGGCCCACGACCTCCATTTTACGATCCGAAAGTTCCTATGGGTTCCACAAGGTCTAGGATACACGTCCTGCAAGTTTGGTCCGATTGGGACGGCTAGATCGCTCGCGGTCGCACGATTTGGACGGTTATCGTAAAACACAAACTTTAACTATTTAAATCAGAACATCTGGGCTCCGATTCCCGATCCACAAATTCCAACACGATCCTAGCAATACCTAAATCAATACATATTAAATTGGAAGCGATCCAACGGTTCTAACCTATCGAACCCGGAAATCACACAATATGTAAAATCCGTTCGGGTTCAAACGTTATCCGAATTGAGATCCGTAAAATCCTACGCGCTCGTGACAACCAGGGGATCGCATTGGGACAAAATTCCCTCTGATACAGTGCCTACGCGCCGCCCCACTCGCTGGCAGCGCGTGGGTGTCCAAAGCGATATCGCATCGCCAAAAAATCTCAAAATCTCGGGCCAAGACTCCTACCCTAGGTAATACACCTAATTTGGAGTCACTTTTGTTCTTGAGATATGGCCAAAAAGTGGCCGGAAGTGGCCGGAAATTCAACCCGAAGTCCGGCCAAACCTAAATTTCAAAATCGAACTACCTACGCTCAAAATTGATGCAATCCTACCCAACCATCAGCTATAACGTGAAAATCAGTCGAAAAACCATACCTCATTCGTCCGATTTGGTGGAGAATTGAGGGAGAACGAGCGATGGGAAAATCTGTCAAAAACCAACCGCGATTTTCTGCATTTTCCGGTGGCTTCCGGTTGTGGTGGCGGCTGCGAGGGGGGGGGGGGGGTTGGGGTTTTGGCTGCGCACGGGAGGGAGAGAGAGAGAGTGAGAGAAATGAGGGCTTTTCTGTTTTTATTAAAAATACATTTCGAAAAAAAAAATACGATTGTGCCACTTAGACTTTTTAGATCGTATCTCTCTCGTTACAACTCCGATTCCAGCCTACCGCATGTCTACAAACTCGTTTCGACGTGCTCTACGCAACGGTACCACCGAAAGTCCCAAATTCCTTCCCAAACTTAAAATGACCTTTTTGCCCCTTTTAAAATTAAGTAAATAATTATTATTCTCAAAACCCTTAATTAATTCAAATCATTTTATTTTTATTGTTTATTTCAATTTATTTCCTCTTAATTTAATTATTTTTTTTTTTTTTTTACCGAGATGTTACATCACTAATACCCGGATACTTATCTGCAAGTTAAGCTAGTTGTTGAGGTGTATGATTCTTTTGAGTGTTTTTCAGTTTGATGTTGTTATTGGTTTCTATGAATCTTGGATTTGGGTTGTTCAATCTGATGCAAAAGTTTTGGTTTTTTGGTTCGAATTGTTCTTTTATGGATTTTCAATATGAGAATCTGATAAGGGGACATAAAGGAGTTGGAAAGAAAATTTCAATTGAAATATTTGTTCCCTCTGGTTGTACAATAGAGAAACTTTTAGCCATGTTAGGCCACATTCATTCCTTTAGCCAGCTTTTAGCCAGAGGACATAGGAGTCATGGTATTACAATTGCAATTTGGAGGGGATTAGCTTGTACTTAGTAGCATGCAATAGTCATCTTCTTAAGTTGTCTGAGAAGTGAAAATTATTTGGGCTTTTGAAATTCAAATTTATTTTTTATTGCTTGTTTATTTCCATTTTATTGTTTTTTAATGTCATTTTATTGCCATTTTATTGCTTGTTCATTTCGATCTTATTGCTTTGTGGTGGACAGTTAACTTCACTCTTAATAATAGTGAACTCTCTTCTCTCTTAATAATTTTTTTTTCATTATTAACTTCACTTTGAAATGGATATTATATTTCTAAACTAAAAGAAATGACACTAGATATTATGTTCTAGTTGTAAATTTAAGAATGGTTAGGTTTTAATTATGTTTGTTGGTTGTGAATTTGACTTGGAGGCTTGTTCGGTTTCATTTTAGATTATTGGGTTTGTTTGGGTTGGTTTGGGTTGAGCAACTGCAAAAGTAAAAGGGATGATGCTTCATGTAAATTCAACCATTAAATAGGAGATTGTTGTTTTCAAGTTGGTAATTCTTGAGATACTGTCATTCTTTAAGATTACTTGAAACAAAAACATGTATTTAATATTATTGTATAGAAGACCATGTAATTATTTTGATGCCATTAAATGAAATTTTAGTTCAATTTACTTGAAAACTTTGGGATCTTGAGCAAGGGACGACAGTCACATATACGGCAATTTTGAAACATACAAGACGACGATGTAAGAATGGTTAATTTTGACGATATAGGGGTGTAAGAATGTGATTCCATTAAGGACGTCACGTCCCTTTTGTAAATCAAACCCATAGTTGCTTCCCCTGCAAAAATAAATAATAATAATTAAGAAAATCAATCCAAAATCATGGCTCCACTCCATTGTTATGTCATGTAGATTATGAAGTGGCAATAAAATATCAATATGAAAGCAATACGAAAATAATAAAGGAGCGATAAAGTGGAAGTATACAAGCAATAAAATGACAATAAACAAGCACCTTATGGATGTCTTTGTATTCTCTTTCCCATATTATACAATGTTGTAATTGTTGAACTATTACAATATTTAGTTCCCATAGATAATAAATAATATATAAAAATCAAGGGAATACCATAAAATATGATCAAGGCCAAACTTACTTCTCCACATACCATCCTTGGTTGGACATTTTGGGAATACTAAGTATAATACATACTTATTGGGCCCTTATCATTTTTTCTTTTCCCTCTCAACTCTCTCTTTGCTCTCTTTGTGGGTCGCTCTTTCTGACCTACTCGTGCAGGGTAACAAATCTCTTTCTCTTCCTCTCTCTTTCTCGCCCTCTCACCCTAGCCCTTCACTTGCTATGTTTGGGCTTAGTGTTAAGTTGCTCAGTTGGGTCATGCCTTACCATGAAGCAAGGTTTGGAAGGTACAAGTCCCATGAATTTGGAGTCAATGTGCAGTGGGTTGCGACTTAAATTTAGTTGGTGGGGTAAACTGTCAATGTGAAAGTTGTAAAGTGAAGATTTAGTATCTTATATATCATTGACTATGTGAGAAAGCAGGTATTTTGTGCATAATGTAGCTTGAGTTGGTGTTATAATTTAGGTTGGTTTTGTGCATGAATGTGTTTTTTTGTAGCTTCTATTATGAAAATGCTAAGCAAACTTGCAACAGATTGTACACATCACTGACTATGTGAGAAAGCAGATCTTGTGGAGCCATATGTTTTTAACATTTGTGTAATGTACTTGATACTATTTTTGAGGTCACTATTATAATGAGATGAAATTTTCGTGCATGGGTATTGATTTTTTATGTACTATTTATTTATGTAGCAACTGAATATTGTAATAGTTCAACAATTAAAACATTGTATAATCTGGGAAGTGAAGGGCTAGGGGGTGAGAGGGCGAGAAAGAGAGAGGAAGAGAAAGAGATTTGTTACCTTGCACAAGTAGGTCAGAAAAAGCTAAGAGAGAGAGAGAGAGAGAGAGAGAGAGAGAAAAAAAGTGATAATGACCCAATAAGTATGTATTTATACTTAGTATTCCCAAAATGTCTAGCGAAGGATGGTATTTGGAGAAGTAAGTTTGGCCTTGATGGTATTTTATGGTATTTCCCAAAAAATAAACGCACTTCCACTTTCACCTATATAATTCTTGTGTTAAATATTTTTTTTACTTCCATCACACTCTAAAAATGATTTTAATTGTAAAATAAATAAAGTTTCATGTTGAAAATTAAATATTTTTCTCCAAATCCTCTAAACTATTATTTAAAATTAAACCCAACACATTCCATCAATAATAAATATAGTTTCATTGTTCGCACCACTTTGCAAAACCCAAGGGAGGTGTCGATATAGCAGTGTAGCTTGGAAGTCCGAGTGTCGTATCCACAGAGAGCAGTGTAAAGAAAATAACAGAGATGAAAAAGAACAAGTGTGATTGAGTGGTTGATTTATGCAAGATTTGATTTAGAGAAAATTTAATTGATTAAAACACTAAGGCATTGGGGTTCCACTTTTAACATAAACATGCAACTCTTAATAATTTGATCCACAAAATATTTTCCAATGTAGTTGTTCAAAATAATTAAAGTTCTTTTTAATTTCCTTTAGAAGTATTCTAAGCATAACTTGTACCATTGGCAACAAACTATCAAAAAATAAATCTTCATCAAAATTCTATTAATCTTTAGTAATTCTCTTCTCTTTTAAAAACATGAAAGTTTTTACTACACAATGGGAAAAACATGATTGAACCCATGAAATAGATTATCAAACATTCATCAATTAATTAAAAAGAAAACTACAAATTCCATTTGAACAAAAACTACAAATTCACATTAAAGCTTAAGTTTGGATCAAACTAATAAAAATTACACACTTATATTAAAAGCTTTCCCCCTAGCCTTAGCTAGGGAGTTAGTTCCCCATAAAATAAAACTAAAAACAGAAATTAAAACTTAGAAAGATATGGAGGAAGGAGAGAGAGCTCAAGAGAAGATTGTGAGCTTGGTGTGATTTTACAATGCCATAGCTCCTCCTATTTATAGGAAAATGGGAGCAATTCTAAATTCATTAAATCCCTCCATTCATGAATTTAATATGTATTCCACTTGCCATCAAACCAATTGCCAATTTGCTTCCATTACTTATTCCATAGTGTTGATGACTCCATTCTCCAAATTCTTCATCTTCTTCAATGCACAACCGTAACCCTCATCTTAATATTTCTTCTTTTCTTCAATTGATGCTCCACTTCTACTTGCTTTTGTTATTCAATCCTTTCTTTTGGTTAAGTGTTGCACCCATTTGCCTACTAGCATCCAATGATCTTCTTCAACCTTAAGATAAAATAATGAAATCATCATCAATTATGTAATGGGTATGTAAGCAAGTGCAAAAGTGAAAAACAAACCTAATTAACTAAAATTGTAAGAAAATCAATTACTAACAAATATATTTAGGGATAATAAATGTGATAGTTTATGTGCTCATCATTCATCATGAAGTCAATTTTCTTTAACTTCTGGGAGGATGAATATTGAACTAAAAAATGACAATCAAATCAAGCCCCCAAAAACTAAAGAGAAGGAGGAAGAATTTAAAAAAAAAAAAAGAAAAACTATAAGAAAGGAAGCCTAGAATAAATTACATGGTCACGGAAGAACCTAGGGGTGGTTGCGGTTCGGTAACCGCGACTTTTTGCCCAAATCGCAAACCGACCGACTATTTGCGGTATGGTGATTTTTGAAACCGCAAACCGACGCAAAAAGCGGTCGGTTACCGTGAATTAGCGGTTTAAAACCGCAAGTTCTTTTTGTGTCATAAAAATCCAACTTCTCAAGCATATATAAATTTAAAATCTCCTCAACTTCTCAAGCATTCACAATCTAAAGAAAATTAAAGTTCAATTCCAAGCATTCCAATTAAAGTTAAACTTCTCAAGCATTCCAATTCCAAATTCTTTAAAGTTACAAACCAAAAGGAAAATGCAATGCAAAATGAATAAAAGTTACAACCCAAAAGAAAATCCAATTCAAAGTTAATTAAAGTTACAAACTAAAAGGAAAATGCAATGCACCAATGTTACAAACTAAAGTTACAAACTCAAGTGTTGGTGGTGGTGAGTGGATTTGAAGAACCCCGTTGTGTTGTTTGAGCACCAATGCTATCTACAAATAAAACAACATTTGTGAGAGAGAGAGAGCTTGAGTTGAGTGAGCGTGGTGGAGGTTGAGTTGGGAGAGAAGAGACAGAACTTAGATAGAGAGAGAGAGGGAGAGAGAGAGAGAGAGAGAGAGAGAGAGAGAGAGAGAGAGAGAGAGAGAGAGAGGAGGAGATGAGTTCGATTCGGGTCTGTGAGAGAGAAGCCGATTTTGAGAGTTGAGAGAGAGAGAGAGACGAATGAGAATCAGAGAGTTGAGAGAGTGAGATCGCATAAGTAGAGAAGAGAGGCTTAGGTCTGATCGCATCTAACGGCTACGATTAATGGGTGTGAATAGAAAATATTGTATGAAATATGTTGTATGAAATATATTTTACATACAATGTATGAATATTATATAATATAGACAATATTATTTAAAATATATTTGCGGTTTGCGGTAACCGCTATTTGGGCCCAAATTTAGCACGCCGAAAACAAAAGCCCACACCATCTCCTAGGCCGCTTGTATCAGACGACCTCAAGCCCATCGGCACGACACAAGCCCATTAAACGAGTGGACAGGCCAAGAACACGGCCCAAAACATTAAAAGGCTTGGGAACAATAGGAGTCAGAAAAAACTTGGGCCTCGAAGAAATCCAAAATTAGGCTCAAAAGCAAACTAGACTCAAGCTGGCCTTCAAAACGGAACAGTCCCACGTGATCCCTGAACTTGGAGGAGTCAATAATTTCGGCTGAAAACTGAAAATAGAACAGGAGCAGGTATAAAAGAAGAAAAAATCTAAAGTAGCTTGTTGCCAGAAGATTAGAACCCGCTTAGTTTATCTAAAAGATATTCTGATATTTTGGAGGAATGCCATTTTCGAGGATAAGCAGACTCCGTTTTTATAAAAAGAGAGATAAGCGGGAAACAGGAAGCTGTCCAAAGCTGAGAGCCAGCCATCTCCAAAACTCCAGACCTTTTGCAGAAGCAGGTGGAATGGAAGAACAGGCATGGTACTCCATCAAAAATACAGAAGTGGTCACCTCAGGAACTAATCGTTGAGTGCTTACTCGCCAGAAAAATGGATAGAACCCCTGTTTATTTCATTTTAAAATTAAAAAGATCTTTTGATTACTTGCCGCCCATTCTCGGAGGAACACTTCCTATATATACAAGAGAGGGTGAACAGAGCAACAGACAATCAATCAACTAACCAACCAAAACTCAGTCAAAAGACAAACACTCAAATGATCACTTGATCACAAAAATCCTAAACAAGTTCCAACAGACTTCGAGCCTGAAATATTCAAAAGCTTGCCATCAAGCTTGCAGAATCATCCTGTCTTCTCCAAGCAAAGACAAGTTTAAATCGCTACCTCTGGTTTGAATCCCAGTTCGCTAGTCAACAATAATGAGGTTTCTCTCGTTACAAATTTGGTTCAGGAAAAGCCAAGCTAAGCAGAGTTTCGAGTTTCCTCAAATATGAAAAACTCAACAAATTTGTGAAGAGCCCTGACTAAGCACAGGTATTACAGCCCATTTCCAGCTCGAGTCCAGCCACTTCTGCCCTTTCAGATTGGAGAAGTCCCAGTTCTGCCCATCCAAAAGTCTTCTAGGGTTCGAAACAGATTAAAGCTCTGCCAAACTCAAGCTTTGGTATCGATTTGCAGCTGAAGCCTAGCAGTTGAAGTTGTTAAAAGTCCAGTCCAGGCACAGGCGTACCCAGTCCAGCCCAGAGAGGGGCAACTATCCAGACAGAAATGGAAGCACAGCCCTCTTCTTGTCCTTGTATAGTCAGTTTTTCCCTTTTGAGTCTTGTAAAAGGGAGTTCTGCCTGAAATTGGTTCAATCTGTCATCTTTCATTCTGGTTAGAACTACCGGTTTTTATACTGAGATAAATTGTAAAAGTCCTTACCAGTCTAAGGCATAGAAAAGAACTTACTTGGGAGATATTCCTCACCCAAATTCACAATCGTTTGGTAAAAGTTAGTAACTTGGGGCGCAAGTTATTTTTACCATAAGTCCGTTAGGGTTGAAAAATTGCTAACAGTGGCACGCTCAAGACATAAAGAAAGTTAATTCACTGACCAAAACATGGTCTTTGAATTAATGGGGAACTTTGCCCTGTCATCTCAGGAAGTAAATCAAAACGGGTGAACAATTTGGCACGCCCAGTGGGACTTCTCAGTATATACACCCTGCAGTATTGAAAGTATATGTATATTGGAAGTTCTAGCCAGAACCCATATCACACGATGGAACGAAACCAAGCAGCTTTCCAAGAAGGACCAGACTCTGAAGAAAGCGACGCTAGACAATCAGCTCATGGCAGGACAGGAGCGGACGTTCCAGAACTGGTTCCAGGAGGCTCAACCAAATACAGGAAGCCGTGTTCCGACAAGAGGCCACAACACAAAGGAGTCAGGAGTCTTTGAACAATATAACAGCTATGATGCAGTGGCAGTTAACAGGGCAGTTCGAGGAAAGACCGAGAGGCCGCTATGGCCAGAATTCCAAATCCTGACGCCGTAGTGCAACAGTTGGACCTTCCCTACGGTCCTCCACCAGGACTGGCATGACCATATCAAGAGAATCCTCTTATTGCACAGATAGCTCTGGTACCGGGACCAGAAGAAATCCAAGCTGGACAGAGGGGTGGAGCCCTTCTCGCCCAAGAACACGAGGCCCCAGCCAGGCCAGGAAGGTCTTGCACCAGTTCAGGTTCCCCCAGGATCGGCCAGAACCGCCTGCACCACAACCTGTGGTCCCACGAGATCAACCACTGCCACTTCTGCCCTCAGGCGCCAGCCGTGCCACCCTACAGACCAAGAAGAATGGACCCCAATCCATTTCCTCCACTAGCAAGGGGTAGGAGAGGCAGATGGGGAATTAACCTTTTTGCCAACAATGACAGGAACAGACCGGGGGCAAATTGGAGAAACCATCTGGAGATTGAAGAAGAGGAAGAACACAGGGAGGAAGCTCTCCCCCGACCATAGAGAATAGAGCACATGTTTGATAATGATTAGCCAGAACAGGGACGAAATCCACGTCCTGTCAATGCTTTGAATGACATGGGGGCACTACAGAGAATAATCAGAGAAAATGATGGAGCCAGAAGCCAGGAGAGGAGAAAGGCCTACCTACAGAAAGCCGTACTCGGCTTACATAGATCAGATTCCTTTACCTGCAGGTTTCAAAGTACCAAACTTCACCTTATTTAACGGAGAAGATCCTCATGCTTCGTCCGTTGAACACATAGGCAGGTTTTCTGTCCAGTGTATAGCCATAGAGAATAATCCTCTGTTAAAGCTAAGGCTTTTTGGGAATTCTCTCTCCTAGGCTTTCACTTGGTATACTAGTTTGCCAGCCAATTCTGTTAGACCTGGGAGCAAATGGAAAACATTTTTCATGACTATTATTTCAGGATCCAGCAGGAAGTCACCATCAGTGATCTTGCCGCTCTTAAGCAAAGCGAAGACGAACCTGCCCAGGATTTCATAACCAGGATTCAGGAAGCTCAAGATGAAGTGCCGAATTCCCATGGAAGAAAGACATTTCATTCAGATGGCTCAGACCTCCCTCAAAATTTCATTAAGAAAAAGATTTGACGGGATGCTGTTCGAAATCTGGCAGAACTGGAGACAAAGCATCCAAATATGAGGAACTCCTGAGGGAGGAACAGCAGAAGAGGAACTCTTCCAAAGGCACATACTACAAGTCCCCTTCTTCTTCAATCCATTTGATTGAAGTAAAATAAGAAGAAGACACAGATGGCTCGGAGGAAAGAGAGGTTGCAGTGGCAGAAATGGCAAAGTTAAAGCATCTTATCAGCTGCAAAGCTCTTACGAAGCCACCAAAGGACCAGAAGCCGCCACCATTTCCAGGAGGATTTGTTCCAAACAAACCAACACAGAACAAGGTTTACTCTTTCGATCTAACCAAGGTCGATGCTCTGTTCGATGAAATGTTGGCGCAAAAGGCAATAGAGACGCCTCACAAGCTGCCCAAACCAGAGGAGCTTAAGGGCAGGGCGGATTGCAGATGGCACAACTCTTGGAATCACTCTACTAACAGTTGTGTCGTGTTCAGAGATGTCATACAGGAAGGAATAACTGCAGGAAGATTGAAACTAGCAGAAAAACCACCTTCAGTCACGACAGATCCGTTTCCCCAACCTCAAGTTAACATGGTCGATTTAAATTGGCCAGAACGGAGGGAAAATGCCAGTTCCAGGAGAAGCAGGAGAACTACTAAGGAGAATTTCCAAAGGCCAAAGGCGACCATCTCGGCTGGAATAGTACTATGCAGTAAATGCAAGTGTGAGAGTGAGTTAGAAGTTACTCTGGACAGGGCAGAAACAGCCCACGCACAGCGTGTTTGACCGGATTGGAACGTCGCACCAGCAAGGCCTAGCTCCGATTCCTCCCAGAAACGAAACCAGACAAAGGGATTATCTCAGGCCAGTTCAGCAAAACAGAAGAATGCCAGGACAACCTAAGGAAGAGATACCAATTAGGATGCCAGGAAATGACAAGCCTTTGGCAACTATCATAGAGGGAAGATGGTATTCCGTCGAAAAAGCGGCAGGCCAACCTTGGAATTAACCAGAACTCAAGAAAGAAGGGTTCAGAGGCAATATTCCACCTTCCTTAGGAACAGGAAAGATGTGCAGGTGTTGACAGAACCAAATTCTGCCAGGAGAAGAGAAAATCCAGAAACAATTCCTCAGGCAGAAAAGACAAAACATAAGTCCCAAAAGCTCGATAAAGACAGAATCCTTCATCTGTTCAACCTCATCCCCTGCCGATCAACCCAAACTTCAACAAGTACAAGAAGGGCCAGAACCTGTTCCAGAAGAAGAACAACAAGGCTGGACTGAAGAAAACGAGGAGGAACAGTTAGACTATGAGCCATCTGCAGATGATCAAGCTGGTTTCCTCGAAACAGGAGAACAAGGAGACTGGACAGAGGAGATGGAATACGATGAGGGATTAGATGAAGAAACCGAAGCTTTTGGGGCAGAATTGGAGAACTTGTTGCAAGGTGATCTTGGCATTAACATGGTATTTATCCTATCAGAGATTCAGGGCAGCAGAAGGACAAGGAAGCACTCTAGAGGGAGACGTACTCTCGCAAGAAAGCTTCGAGTGTAGACTGACGGAAGTAGAAGGAGCGCCAGAACGCAAGTACCTCCTGCCAGAAAGGCGGAACCACCATGAAACCAGTTGCAGAACAACTTTGTTTCTCCAAACCAACCAGGGAAATGGCCAATCACCTCAGGCCTCTATTCATAACTGCAAACTTTGGAGGCATTCCTGTTTCCAAGGTAATGGTAGATGGAGGCGCAGCCATTAACCTTTTACCACACAGACGTTTAGTAAATGGGCGAAGAAAAGGATCTAATTCCAACACGTCTGACCGTCACCAACTTTGCCGGGGGCATCACTAAGACTCATGGAATTTTGGACGTGGATGTCATTGTTGGAACCAAAAAGCTGAAAATTGCATTCTTTGTGGTGGACACTACTTCTACTACCTACAATGCATTGCTCCGAAGAGACTGGATTCACCAAAGCCTCTGCGTTCCTTCTACCCTGCATCAGCGCTAGCTCTTTGGCATGAAGAAGGTTACATGGAGATAGTAGAGGCCGATCCACGGCCATTTCTGCCTTCTGCCATGTGTTTTGAGGCAAGATACTATCATGATGACCTTGGTCCTTTCACTTTCTTTGGAGTCAACCAGAACGGCCGCCCTCATGGTGTCACGGCCCAAAGGCTCATTGAAGACGGTCTGGCCAGTTCTCTAGAAGACTGGAATAGGCCTTTTGTTCTGAACCTCCAGAACTCCGATGTTTAGTCCCAATCAACAGGAAAAGGATCGAGCTGCAACAATCCGATCCATTACAAAAAGATTGTTGATATACTGGAAAGAAAAGAAACTCATTGTGCACAATCCAGCCATTAATATGGCAGAATTCACGCATGAGAGCATCGAAGAACAGGAAGAGAGTTTACAGGAGGAAATATTGGACTTTGCACCATCAGCACTAGATGATTCCTTACCAGAAGTGGAAGATCCATTACAGGAGATTAATCTAGGGACAGAAGAGGATCCAAGACCCACTTTCATTAGTGCACTATTGGAAGAACCGCTCAAAAACGAAATCATCGCACTTTTGCATGATTTTAAAGACTGTTTTGCTTGGCATTATCATGAGATGCCTGGGTTGGGACAGAAAATTGGTAGAACACAAGCTGCCTATCAAGGAAGGATACCTTCCAGGTCGAACAGGCCAGAAGGAGAATGTCCATGGAGACAGAACTAAAAGTCAAAGAAGAGGTAGAAAGGTTGCTCAAGGCAGGATTCATCAGGCCGGCCATTTACACTGATTGGTTAGCCAATATTGTGCCAGTTCTGAAAAGGAAAACAGGGGCAGTTAGGATCTGTGTGGATTACAGAAATCTGAATGAAGCATCCCCCAAGGATGAATATCCTATGCCTATGGCAGATATGCTAGTAGATGGAGCTGCCCAGAACCAAATGCTATCTTTCATGGACGGCAACGCAGGGTATAACCAGATCATGGTAGCAGAAGAAGATATCCACAAAACAGCTTTCATGTGTCCAGGGCACATAGGTGCTTTTGAATACACTGTAATGCCTTTTGGCTTACGCAATGCAGGAGCCACTTATCAAAGAGCAATGAATTCTGTTTTCCATGATATGATAGGACATTCTCTAGAAGTATATATAGATGATGTGATAATTAAATCTAAGGAAGCTGAAAGTCATGTGTCGGATTTGAGAAAGGCATTCCAAAGAATGAGACAGCATAAATTAAAAATGAATCCTAAAAAATGTATTTTTGGAGTGCAGGCAGGAAACTTCTTGGGTTTTTTGGTCCATCAAAAAGGCATAGAAGTCGATAAAAATAAAGCAAAGTCCATCATAGAAGCTCAACCACCTCGGAACAAGAAGGAGCTGCAAAGTCTTCTGGGAAAAATTAACTTCCTAAGAAGATTCATATCCAATTCCGCGGGAAAGATTCAGCCCTTTTCTTCCTTGTTAAGGCTAAAATAGGAACAGATCTTCAAATGGGAGGAACAGCACCAACAGACTTTTGAAGAAATTAAACACTATCTGTCAAATCCACCAGTTCTGTCCCCACCAAAGAAGGGCAGACCGCTCAAACTCTATGTGTCTGCGTTCAGGAACATCTATTGGAAGTCTGTTAGCCCAAGACAACAACGAAGGGAAGGAGCAAGCGGTATACTATCTGAGCAGAACTTTGACAGAAGTAGAAAGAAATTATTCTGTGATCGAAAGGCTTTGTCTGGCTTTATATTTCACTGCTATAAAACTCAGACACTACATGCTGCCATTTACCATTTATATCATTGCCAAGACAGACCTAATCAAATATATGCTAACAAGGCCAATGCTAAGGGGCAGAATTGGGAAATGGACTCTGGCTCTACAGAATTTGCTTTCAGATATGTCCCTCAGAAAGCTGTCAAGGGACAAGCTTCAGCAGACTTCCTAGCCGATCATCCAGGAGAAGAAATTGAAAATATGGACTCTTTGGATATAGCAAATGTAGATCTATTGACAAGAGCTCATGTTTGCCTTAATAATCCCATTTATTCGATTCATCTCACACCATGGAAGTTGTATTTTGATGGATCAAAACTGACTTAACCTCCGGAGCAGGAATTGTTCTAGAGGAACCTTTGGGAGTTAGACATTGTTATTCTTTTCAGCTGGATTTCCAATGCACCAACAACAGGGCCGAATACGAAGCTCTAATCATTGGCCTTGAAATATTGGTAGAACTCGGAGTCTAGTCCTGGAGAAATCCTGGGAGATTCTATGCTTGTTTTAAAACAGATTGCTGGAGAATACAAATGTTTGAACCCTGCCTTAGCTGTCTATTTAGTAGCAGCTAGGAATCCGTTGACAGAATTCAGGGAAGCCACTTGGGAACATATCCCAAGAGAAGAGAACTTTGCAGCCAATGAACTGGCTCAAATAGCTACAGGAATACAAATCCCGGAAGATTGTGTGCAAAGGATTATCAGGGAGGAAAGAAAAGTCTGCCATCTGTTCTGACCAGAGGAATGGAGGTAGATGTCAATTCTGCCATAATCACTGAAGATGATTGGAGAACTCCCATCATAAACTACTTGCAGTATCCAATTCTGCCTTCCTGAAAGAAAGTCAGAATCATGGCTTCAAACTATATTATGTGGAATGAAGATCTGGTCCAAAAAAGCAAGGATGAGATATTGCTAAGATGCTTGGGAAAGAAAGAATACATGAAGGTCATGGGAGAAACCCACGAAGGGATATGTGGAGCACATCAAGGTGGAAGGAAAATGTGTTGGCTAATCAGAAGGTATGGTTATTTCTGGCCAACCATGATGAAAGATTGCATTAATTATTCCAAGGGATGTGAAGCTTGTCAAAGACATGGACCAATCCAGCAGGTTCCCTCCCTTCCCATGAATCCAGGAGTCAAGCCATGGCCATTCAGAGGATGGGCAATGGACCTCATTGGCAAGATTTATCCAGCCAGCAGCCAACAACATTGTTTCATCATTGTAGCAACGGATTATTTTACCAAATGGGTAGAAGCCAAGCCTGTTAAGTCTACCACGTCTCAAGAAATCATCACTTTCATAGAGGAACAGATCATAGAGAGATTTGGTATTCCAGAATCAATCACTACCGACAGGGGATCTTCTTTCATATCTGGAGATATGTTAAACATGGCAGAAGCATTCAAATTTAAGCTGCTCCAATCCACTCCTTATTATGCTCAAGCCAATGGACAGGCAGAATCAAGTAACAAAGTGATAATCAATATTATTAGAAAAATGCTTGAGAAAAATCCAAAGCAATGACATGAGAAACTGTCAGAAACATTGTGGGCGTACAGAACTTCAAAAAGGGAAGCAACCTGGCATGACTCCGTATGCCTTAACTTATGGACACGATGCAATTCTGCCTATGGAAATTGCAGTTCAATCCCTCAGAATTGCTCATCAACACGAACTAGTGGGAGAAGACTACAACCAGGCCATGTTGTTAGAACTGGAAGGGTTGGATGCAAGTAGGATTGATACCCTCAACAAACTCTTAGCAGGAAAACAGGCTGTGTCAAGAGCGTACAACAAGAGAGTTAAAAATAAGAGTTTTGAAGAAGGAGAGATAGTCTGGAAGGCGTTCTGCCCTCGGAACACATATAGCTGGTTATGGAAAATGGTCACCAACTTGGGAAGGACCTTTCATAATTAACCAAGTCCTAGGATTAGGGGCGTACAGAACTGGAGGATCGAGATGGAGAAGTCCATGCTGCGCCAATCAATGGCAAATGGTTAAAGAAATTCTATCCAACTATGTGGGATTCACAGGCTGTGCGAAGAGAGACCTGGGATAGAAAGGCAACAACTTGAAACTGTTGTTTGATCTTGTTTTAAGATTTAATTCGGTATTAGTATAATCTTTTATTTCAGTTTGTCAAGAGAAATCGAAATTCCAAAAAATAAATAAACTTTCATTTTCAAATAGTCACTTTGGTGACTCAACCAGTTCATTACAATTCCAAAATCTGAATTTTAAAATCCTAGTTTTCTAAGGGTTTCCTGAGACTCGTCTTCTTAATCGAAAGCTCCATCTGAAGCAGGACTCCCTGGTGGATTGAAGCCTCTGCAACTTCCAAAGCTGGCCTGGAGGCTGAAACCATGGTTTGCACCAGGAAAGTGGCCTTAGTCTTGGAGCTCAGTCCAGCACCCAGCTTGCGCTGTCTTACCTCCCTGCGTTCTCCCAGCTGCTTTGAAGCTCCTCAATCTGCTTCTCCAGCCTGTCCTCCAGGAGCCTTGGCCTCTTTGTACCCCGCGACCATCTCGATCCAGTTCTGCCTTATGTTTTGCATAATCAGCCAAATTAGCATCATGAGTTGTCTTGTAGAGTTCAGAAGTCTCGAAGGTAGGCTTGAGATCCTCATAGCGATCGTGAAGGTTAAGCACATCTCTGGCCAGGTTCAGACTTATCTCAAGAATTGGCCTAGGGGCCATGTTCTGCCTGTGCAGGAGGTCCAGACTTTTCATCAGTTGTTCTACAGCTTCCCTATTTCCTCCAGTTCCAGCTCTAGGAGATTGCCAGACCTTCACCCTCTCCATGGCTTCATCCACTGCTTTGAATTTGGTCTTGTTAGGGGTAGACTGAGTTTCTCCAGCCTGTCCAGCGGGGCGTCCACGTCCATAGCCTCGAATTCAGCCAATTCTGGGTCAGCAAAGGAGGCCGTGATGGTTGAAACAGCACGGGATTGGACAGGCATCTGCAAAACCAAAATTGTGGATTAGAAAAAGGCAGAAATAAAAGAAAAATTCATGACATGGTGAAAACTTACAGCTGCGAGAACAGGCTTCAAGGGGCTCATAACCACTGCCACGGCTCCTGGAGCTTCCGGCACTTCCACCTGAAAAGAATAAGATGTAAAAAGAAAACAAGGACAGGATAAAGCACGAAGGATGGGACAGAAATAAAAGGACAAAGACTTACCATGGCTTCAGAAAATAATAGCAGTTAATTATGCTTCAGATTTTGGGGTTGCAGCAGGAAGCTCCACCCTGCTCCACAGGCCCCGAGGCAGATGGTTCTGCCAGGCTCGCAACCGGAAGTTCTACCCGTCCCACAGGCCCCCATTCTGCCAAAGCCTCCATATGCTCCCCAGACCCTAGCATTGCCCTGTTCTGCTCAGCCTGACAGAGAGTTCTGCTTGTTCTCACAGGCTCGAATGCAGGTTGACTGGTTGAAGCAGCTACAGGAACTTCTACCTGCTCCACTGGCTCTGAAAACAGAAGGCTCTGGCTGTTCCTCAAATCCTGGAGCTGCAGGAGAATGTTCAGCCTCCGTGTCTTCAAAGGCGGCCAGTTCTGAGCTAGTCAGCTCTGCCGGGGAATGGCACGCTGTTGTTGAGCCAAGGCAATGCTCTCTGCGATCACCTCAGCCGGGATCTCCTCCTGAACAGACAAACAGAAATCAGGAGTTAGAAAAGAAAAGCAGAAGAGAGCATGTCTACAAATGACCAGAATTCAACCCCACCTCTTCGTCGAGATCTTTTCCTTTCTTTTTTGGAGTTTCCACTGCCGTTTCTTGTTGCTCCTCTTTTTCAACAGCCTCAAAAGCTTCTCTCAGCTCATCATCAGTCCTAGAGGCTTCATTCGGATTGGCAGGAAACTCTTCTGCCTCATCAGAATCAATCTCACGCCTCTTCCTAAGTCTTTTAGACCTGGTGCGAGGAGGAGGAGGAGGAGGGCTTTCAGCTGCATAAAAGAAGCAAGGATTAGAAGAAGGAAAAAGGCAGAACAAGTCAAAAGGAAGTGGGATCTAAACACAAGGACCCTACCAGAAGTTTCAGGCTGGGCAACGCTGCCCTGAGCAAAAGTGCTCTCTTTCCTTTTCTTTCCAGGAATTGGAGTGGCCACGGGGGGCTGTCCTGCCATCTTCATCCTCCTCACCAGAAGGAGGCTCTAGGTCCCCAGCAGCAATGACAAAACTGACTATATGAGGAAGAAATTTGAAGTCAGAACTAAACACAGTATAAGGAAATAAAAGGAACAGGGTAGATCGAAGCTTACCAAACATTGCTCCAGTTTGAGCCGTCTGTCACCAATGATTTTCTTCATGGAGGGGTCTGATACAGGCAGAATTGATTTGTCAGACAAAGTATAAATGACAGAACAAGAAATTGCAGACAACGAAGAATTTACCTTCTATGATCTGATCATTGACATCTTGAATAGTCTTAACTGTGAATTTTTTGGCCTCAGCCTCGCCAAACACATTTCCACAGGCCCAGCCCTCAAAAAGCACCTTGACTGCAGGAGCCGAAGCAGGCATCCCTCGAAACCTGGCCTTCCACCAAGCATCAAAATCGGAGGAACTGGATGAATTCGGCTCCCAGGATGGATAAAGACCATCCAGACTGTTATTGATTTTATTAACTGCACAACGAGCATCCTTGTGCACTTCCAGGATTATCTGAATCTCTCCAGGACGAGGCTCGATTGCAACTTCGGTAGTATTTGAACGGAATGACCTGGACAGCCAAGTTGTCGTGCACAGAAATTGGGATGGTAGACTTCCGCCCCAGATGATAGCTTGGTGGCTTCCCACCTCCATGAGGCAGATCCCTCAGCACGGCTACATTCAGAAATATCTTCTTGTATTCTGTCCTGGCAGCCTCGTCTTCTGGCTCCTTTTCAAAAGCCGGTGCCCAGGCTGGAACCAAGGATAGGTTCTTCTGATCACCACTTGCCATTGAGCCGCGGAGCGCTTAAGACAGTGTCTGAACCACATCAGGTATTCGTCAATGGAACGCTTGGGCACTTCTGCCGACATCAGAGGGAGAGCCAGAACCTGCTTTTCAGGGCAGGACTAGATCAGGAAATTGGAACTCTGGAAAATACACCTGCAACCAGACCTGGATCATCCAAAATGAGCCAGGAGCAGATAAATTCATGGGATTCTCCATTGTGGCAGGATGCAGGTTCTTGAAAAGGTGAGCCAGAACTGACGGCCCAAGTCCAACGTCGGTATGGTTGTGTAAAGCTTCTGCCAAATGCCTATACTCAAGCAGAACAGCAGAAGAACGATTGGGGAACACAAATCTGTTCAGCCAATACAGAAGGAATAGCATATGCTGCTGATCCTTGTCCTTCTCCACACAGAATTTCCTCAGAAAAACGGAAAAGGAGCAGTTCTCGATTGATAGTAGCAGGTGAGACACGTGAAAGGCTTGGCTAGTTTCTCCTGGTTCCTCCTACGATGATAGTCTCCAACAGGCATCCACAGGTCGTCCATGGGGCCTAAACCCAAAGATCTAAGCCATGTCCAGCAGAGTTGGCGCCATTGGACCCACACGGAAATCAAACGTGTTGCTGGCAGAATTCCAGAAACATAGGGCAGGCGGCAAGCAGGTTCTCATCCCGGTTGATGGATTGCTTAGAGGAAGAATCGCATCATAAATTCCTGCCCGCCCAAACTTGGGAAGAAGTTTGTCAATCCAGTCCGCCCACTTCACAGGACTATTCCTTACTTCACTGGACGGAAATGAATGGCTTAAATTCTTGCTGACCCAAGAATAAGAGGATAGGGCAGAGTTCCCTTGGTAACACAGAGGTGCTTCGGCATCCTTCTTAACTAAGTCTGCCATCTCAGCTGGGACAGGACCAAACCAGCGAGGTCCCACAGTCAGAGTACCTGTCAAACAAGTGAAGGACGTTTTCGTCCAATTTTTTCTGAACAAAAGGATGAAGTCTGCTTCGAACTTCCATGGCGTGAGCGTCGATTCCACTCCCGTGATGTAGTCTGGAGGAACCGAGGAGGAAGCACTGTGGGCACGAGTCCTTGGAGAAGACATTTTCTGGGCTTAGGCTAGGAACGAAAAAGGGTTTAGGGATTGAACGGAGCAAAGGGAAAGGATTCTGACAAAAACCGAGAAAATTGAACTCTGAGAAAGCTAGGTTTTGAGATGAACAGGAACTGGAAATTTCAAATTTCTTTTAAGGGACTCAAAATCGTGGGAAAGGGAAGACAAGACGCCACCTGAAAGCTAATAGTGACGAGCTAGTGACCAGCTAGTAACTGCCAGTTCCCACGAAGTCTAGGTAGGTGGACGTGGCAGGAGGGGACGTTTTAAACTGGCGCGCACAAATTAATAGCCGAAAACATTAAATCTGAAAACCGGTTGATAAACGGTTCAGATTTAATGGGGGCATTGTTTGGGCCCAAATTTAGCACGCCGAAAACAAAAGCCCACACCATCTCCTAGGCCGCTTGTATCAGACGACCTCAAGCCCATCAGGATACGACACAGCCCATTAAACGAGTGGACAGGCCAAGAACACGGCCCAAAATATTAAAAGGCTTGGGAACAATAGGAATCAGAAAAAACTTGGGCCTCGAAGAAATCCAAAATTAGGCTCAAAAGCAAACTAGACTCAAGCTGGCCTTCAAAACGGAACAGTCCCACGTGATCCCTGACTTGGAGGAGTCAATAATTTCGGCTGAAAACTGAAAATAGAACAGGAGCAGGTATAAAAGAAGAAAAAAATCTAAAGTAGCTTGTTGCCAGAAGATTAGAACCCGCTTAGTTTATCTAAAAGATATTCTGATATTTTGGAGGAATGCCATTTTCGAGGATAAGCAGACTCTCGTTTTTATAAAAAGAGAGATAAGCGGGAAACAGGAAGCCGTCCAAAAGCTGAGAGCCAGCCATCTCCAAAACTCCAGACCTTTTGCAGAAGCAGGTGGAATGGAAGAACAGGCATGGCACTCCATCAAAAATACAGAAGTGGTCACCTCAGGAACTAATCGTTGAGTGCTTACTCGCAAAAAATGGATAGAACCCCTGTTTATTTCATTTTAAAATTAAAAAGATCTTTTGATTACTTGCCGCCCATTTTCTGGAGGAACACTTCCTATATATACAAGAGAGGGTGAACAGGGCAACAGACAATCAATCAACCAACCAACCAAAACTCAGTCAAAAGACAAACACTCAAATGATCACTTGATCACAAAAATCCTAAACAAGTTCCAACAGACTTCGAGCCTGAAATATTCAAAAGCTTGCCAACAAGCTTGCAGAATCATCCTGTCTTCTCCCAGCAAAGACAAGTTTAAATCGCTACCTCCTGTTTGAATCCCAGTTCGCTAGTCAACAATAACGAGGTTTCTCTCGTTACAAATTTGGTTCAGGAAAAGCCAAGCTAAGCAGAGTTTCGAGTTTCCTCAAATATGAAAAACTCAACAAATTTGTGAAGAGCCCTGACTAAGCAGGCACAGGTATTACAGCCCATTTCCAGCTCGAGTCCAGCCACTTCTGCCCTTTTCAGACTGGAGAAGTCCCAGTTCTGCCCATCCAAAAGCCTTCCAGGGTTTGAAACATATTAAAGCTCTGCCAAACTCAAGCTTTGGTATCGATTTGTAGCTGAAGCCTAGCAGTTAAGAAGTTGTTAAAAGTCCAGTCCAGGACAGGCGTACCTAGTCCAGCCCAGAACAGAGGCAACTATCCAGGCAGAAATGGAAGCACAGCCCTCTTCTTGTCCTTGTATAGTCAGTTTTTCCCTTTTTGAGTCTTGTAAAAGGGAGTTCTGCCTGAAATTGGTTCAATCTGTCATCTTTCATTCTGGCCAGAACTACCGGTTTTTATACTCAGATAAATTGTAAAAGTCCTTACCAGTCTAAGGCATAGAAAAGAACTTACTTGGGAGATATTCCTCACCCAAATTCACAATCGTTTGGTAAAAGTTAGTAACTTGGGGCGCAAGTTATTTTTACCATAAGTCTGTTAGGGTTGAAAAATTGCTAACAGTGGCACGCTCAAGACATAAAGAAAGTTAATTCACTGACCAAAACATGGTCTTTGAATTAATGGGGAACTTTGCCCTGTCATCTCAGGAAGTAAATCAAAACGGGTGAACAACCGCAAGTTTTGAAAATCAAATACCGCAACCGCAACCGCAAATGCGGTTCGGTTCTTCATACCGCAAATGCGGTTCGGTTTACCGCGATTGCGGTTTCATTGCGGTAAATTATCGGTTGGTTTTTGCGGTTTTTCGGTAAAAAATGCCACCCCTAGAAGAACCACACCAACCAACAAGAACAATGGCTCAAGAAAACTACTAATCTTGGACTATCCTTCCAATTCTCGACGAAATTTGTAGTCTTTCTCAACATTTCGATGAGATGAGGTGGAAGTGGGTGCCAAGATCAGCAAATCGTGCGGCTCACAAGTCTCCGACGATAGGTTTGAGAGCTATGGAACTGCAAAGTTGGGTCATTCGACCACCATTGTCTCTTGTTGGAGTCCTAAATTCTGATGGTTTACCCCTCCCCTAGTTGGGTCATCTCTTTTAAGCTAGCTTTCTTTTCTATTATTTGGTTGGGCTTAGACAGTTTACTAAATTCCGACGGAGATCTAGATTTGTCTAGCCCTTATTGTATTTTGCTTCTGTTTGTGTTCCTGCGGTTTTGCCAGCTGTGTTGTATTTGCTTCCCTTTTGGGGCTGTTTTAAATACAACAATCTCTTTTAGACTCAAAAAAAAAAAAAAAAGCTTAAGAAAGAGTGAAATGAAATGAAAGAATCCCAACAATTGGAAGAAGAAAAGAAGGACATAGGATAGCTAAAAAGAAACGAAAAGGGAAGGACATTTTGTGGAAATTGTCAAAAGAAATAAGGGCATGTTCGGTAGTTTGCAAAAATTGATTAATGCCCAGACCGGTCCCAAATTGATTCTCAAGAAAGCGAAAATAAAAAGCACTTTCCACCCTGATTCTCCAAATTGATGTCTTCGGCAGCGATTTTCATAAAGAGTAAAATACCGTGACGCGTTTCAGAATTATTTCGTTTGTTGATTTAGCACTTGAACTCATTAACAATAGCCAATGTTGCACTCGCTGTTAGTTTTTGGAGAATTCCATCCACATTGCAGTCTAAATGAACATATGGGCATGTGCTTCGAATTTTGAAGACATTTTTGTCATTGCCGTCTCACCCGTACCCATCCATCTTCTTCATACCCAGCCACCACTCCCCATTTGGAAGACCCCACCCTTCCTTCTTCATCGTCCCTGCAATTTCTCACCACACCCACCCTACCCCCAATCTTTATGTCTTGGTTCTAGCCCCACCCTCCCCCTCCATGCAATTTGGGTTTCTCTCTCCCCTTTCTTTTTTTCTTCTTCTTTTCTCTACCAATTTTTTTTTTTTTTTAATGAAGTAAAGCGGGTTAAACCCCAAAACAACAGACTTAACTAATCAGGATTCAACCCTAATTTAGCAACTCCAAGCATATCATCTAGCAACCATGGACCAAAGAAAAAAGAAATTCTTTGCCAATTTTCTTCTTCCTTCTTCGACCAAATTATTATTTTTCATTCTTCCGCTTTATTTCCTTATCTCCTCTCGTTGTTCATGTGGGATACACCTGCTGCAATACGTCTTTCCTCCTTCCCTTATTTAGGTTTTTTTCTTATGTATGGGATTTTTTTTCTTTTGTGCCCCGTTACTTGTCGTCCTTGGACAAGGCCGGCCTTGGGAGATTCGAGCCAATCTTGAGTCTATTGATGGGGGTACCTGTGTCTGCCGCGCAAATCTCACGGCCTAGAGTTCCGGGCCGAGGGATATTGAGTCAATTAACACACGGTTTCCTGCTTTTGGGTGCGGTGCGGTTGTGCGCGGGCGTGCCAGCACGGTCTCCCGTGCGTCGATGTGTTGATGAGTGTTGGATGGATAAGTGGTGCGCCCTGTTTGAACTCGTCTTCCTAATCAAATGATTGTAGCCAAGAGAGGAACTGGTCTCGGCTGTTAGGTTCACGGCCTGAACTACAAGGCCGTTGAGTGATGGTGTTGGTGGTGGGTTTTGGGCGGTGCTCCGCGCGCTGCTCAGGGAGCGACGGTCGTGTGATATATGGGGTGAGTGAACGAACAACAAGGATGGTGCTCCGGCGCCTTGAAAATCAAGGGTCGTATGATATATTGATGAATGGATTTTCCTTACAATCTAACACTACTCCTAGGAAAGCAAGTAAAGATATTGAAAGTGCATTACAGGAAAAAATAAGTTGCTCCGTGGGAGGCTTTGTTTTGGTGTTGAACCCTTTGAATGTAGCTTGAGTCTCGTATTTATAGGAAGAGTCTGGAGGAGTAATCGAGGCTAAAAATCTGCATGGTGGAGCCTGATTGGAGCAAGTGGGCAGTCCAATCGACATTTGGGATCGTGAAGTATGGTGGTGTGACCCCAGGAAATCCCGGTGAATCTCGGCCGCCGCTCTTGATCGTGGGTTCTGAGCTTCTGGCCGTGGAGACGCATTTATGGCCTGGATAGCTGGTGAACCAATATCTCAGGCTGTCAGAATTCTTGTGAGAATGTCCACGTCTAATCACTCTGATCCTCATCACCAAATCCTGACTTCAATCACTTCCCACCTTCCCTCATGCATTAAATGCTTCTTTGTGGCCAGTGGGTTTGCTGCATTAAACAGGCACTACTTCATTAAATGAAGCCTGGGACCCTCCTGTCACGTGATGATTTGCCTTTAATGCCTTGGCCGTGATTTTGTTCGGCCTCGGCCTCGGCCTGCGCTTGAGGCCGAGATGATCATGCCTTAGCATTTCTTCTTTTGTCTTTAGGAAGGCGAAATACCCTGGCGAAACGCTGCGTTTCAGTTTTTACGAACAAGTGCCAGGGCCGAGAGAGGGGCTCCTTCGGCCAGCTTATGGCCGTGATTTATCAGGCACAAACAACCTGTTGTGAATTTCATATGCTCGCAAAGCAAATGTTTATTTAAACACAAACTATACTCGTAAGTGCACAATGTCAATCATAATTTAGCAAAGCAAGCACGAGGTGATTCCCACAAGGATTGAGTTTAAATTTTAATTAATTTAACCTAATTTACTTCACAAAACACTTTAACTACTCTAATTAATATAAACTAGGAATTAAATGAGTAGCATACTTGCATAAACACAAATGGGGGTTTTTGAATGAATGATTTAATAAACTAAAACAACCAATTTAAAAGCCAAAACAAGTAGAAAATCTAAAGCACACAAAGATAAGAAATTCAAATTGATGAAAGCACTAGGACAATGAATTCACCACTAGTAATCTGATCTAGCCTCTTATTCACCCACCTATTAACTAACCAATTAATGTTGCCCTTTAGTTTTCATTTTCCATGAGTTACTGGTATTTAGGTTAACCCAAATATTCATACATGCAATTCGCCTATGGTATATCAGTCAAATATGAACACATAGAAACTCATTATACTACAAGGGAAAGCGTTCGTTAGCTGCTTTGTACGCACGTTGGGGTCGTTTCTCCTCCAAGAAAATTCTGATGTAAATTGTAGATCTTGGTCTTCTGTTTCCAACCATATACCGCACTTCTTGTGGAAAAATCAGGAAAGTCTTCAAATATTCATTCTCCCACAACAACGCAATTTTGACAAGATTGCACTTTTGCTGACTTGAGTTCAAAGATTGCTCTCATTGACTGCTCCGAAAATTCTAGAAAAATTCCACAGTCATCTTCAAGGTCTTAGCTTCAATCTTCAACTGGCTTTGCACAAAACTCCACCAAAAAGTTGTATTTTGGTTGAAAAACAATTAAGTACTCCGAAAAGCTGAAAATTGAAAAAAAAAAAATAGGAATGAGTCATTTTTAAATCAAATTCTCGTACAAAAACTAAATATAAAGAGGGCAAAAATCACTTTTGGTCCCTGTGGTTTATCACTTTTACCACTAAGGTCCCTGTTGTTTCAATTTGAACATTTTTGTCCCTGTGGTTTCAATTTCAAGTAATTTAAGGACAACTCTCAATTTCTGTCAAATTTTTTTAACTTCCGTTACTTGTGAAGGGGCAATTCGGTCAAATTATTAAAAAATTCATTCCTTTTTAAAATAACAAATACAAAATGAAAAAATTAATAATAAATAACAAAAATTCATTCCTTTTTTAACTCTCGTGCCCTCCCCCTCTCTCTCCCATGCCCTCCCCCTCCCACCATAACCACCATCTAACAAGCCACTGCCCAATATCACCCACCCGTCAACCAACCCTTATCACCCTCCCACTAGAAAACTTCTCAAGACACCCACCGATCTCTCCGTCTCTTTGTCTCAAGTCCAACCCAAAAAATTCAGTGCAAGCAAAACACCACATTGCTCATACTTTATTACAATTGTTTGTGCCTGATAAATCACAGCCATGAGCTAGCCGAAGGAGCCCTTTCTCTCGGCCCTGGCACTTGTTCGCAGAGGCTGAAACGCAGCGTTTCGCCAGGGGATTTCGCCTTCCTTAAAGAATAAAGAAGGAAATGCTAAGGCATGATTATCTCGGTCTCAAGCGTAGGCCGAGGCCGAGGCCGAACAAAATTGCGGCCAAGGCATTAAAGGCAAATCATCACGTGACAACAGGGTCCCAGGCTTCATTTAATGAAGTAGTGCCTGTTTAATGCAGCGAACCCATTGGCCACAAAGTAGCATTTAATGCATGAGGAAAGGTGGGAAGTGACTGAAGTCAGGATTTGGTGATGAAGATCAGAGTGATTAGACGTGGACATTCTCACAAGGATTCTGACAGTTTGAGATGTTGGTTCACCAGCTATCCAGGCCATAAATGCGTCTCCACGGCCAGAGGTTCAGAACCCACGATTCAGAGCGCGGCCGAGATTCACCGGGATTTCTGGAGTCTCACCACCATACTTCACGATCCCAAATGTCGATTGGACTGCCCACTTGCTCTAATCAGGCTCCACTATGCGTAAATTCAGCCTCGATTACTCATCCAGGGACTCTTCCTATAAATACAAGACTCGAGCTACGTTCAAAGGGTTCAACACTAAAACAAGCCTCCCACGGAGCAACTTATTTTTTCCTGTAATGCACTTTCAATATCTTTACTTGCTTTCCTAGGAGTAGTGTTAGATTGTAAGCAGAATCCATTCATCAATATATCATACGACCCTTGATTTTCAAGGCGCCGGAGCACCATCCTTGTTGTTCGTTCACTCACCCCATATATCACACGACGTCGCTCCCTAGCAGCGCGCCGAGCACCGCCCAAAATCCACCACCAACACCATCACTCGACGGCCTTGTAGTTCAGGCCGTGAACCTAACAGCCGAGACTAGTTCCTCTCTCGGCTACAAGTCGTTTGACTAGGAAGACAGATCAAACAGGCGCACCATTCATCCATCCAACACTCGTCGAAACATCAACGCACGGTAAACCGTGCTGGCTCGCCCCGCACAACCGCACCGCACCCAAAAGCAGGAAACCCCGTGTTAACGCACATCCCCCTGGCCCGGAACTCCAGGCCGTGAGATTTGCGCGGCAGACAACTATATGGCCAATAGATCTGCAAAAATAAAAAATAAATAAAAAATAAAAAATCGCTCCAACCCAGCCCACCCACCAAGAATACTCCTATTTCAATTTTATTGTCACTTATTATGGCTTATTTGATGGTGTTTTTGAGAAACAGAACTTGAAGTTGGGAAGGGTAAAATCTATAGCTATCTCCAAGTTATTAAAAATCGAGTGATGAACAAAAGCTGTATATGGGAGAATATCTAGTTTTAGGTTATGGTGGTGGTGGAGGGATGATTAGCGGGCTGTGGTGGGGTGAGGTGGAGGGCCAAATCAGAGAGAGAGAGAGAGAGAGAGAGAGAGAGAGAGGGGGATGAAGGGGGTCGGTGCGCTAGTGTTGGGTTGTCGGTAGGGATGGCGTTGAGGGTGGGTCACGGCTAGGGGTAGGGGTGGGGCTTGGGATAGGGTGCTATCAGGTGGTGGAGAAATGAAGAGGGAGAGATACAACAGAGAGAGTGACGAAGGCTTCTAGAGAGGGGAGAAGAAGATATATTTTTCATTTATTAATTTTTCCATTTTGTATTGTTTATTTTTAAAAGAATTAATTTTTTAATAATTTATTGACTAAATTACCCCTCCACAAGTAATAGAAGTTAAAAGAATTTGACAGAAATCGAGGATTGTCCTTAAATTGCTTGAAATTGAAATCACAAGGACGAAAACGATCAAATTGAAAACACAAAGACCTTAGTGGTAAAAGTGATAAACCATAGAGACAAAAAATGACTTTTTGCCTATAAAGAGTACATAGTACCATCTCGTTTCCAATACCCCTGGGCTCTCTAGCTCTTGGTCAAGGCCAGCCTAGGGAAAATCAAACCAATTTTAATACCATGTCTTTTTTCGTACCCTCTCCCGTAAACCCTCTTGGCTAAAGTTGACCGTGAGTTGAACCAATCTTGAATCCAGTTCGATCTCGAATCAGCCGTCTCGTTTCCCATACCAGGTTATGTGAGTGATTGCTTGGCCATGCGTCATCATCAGGATCAGGATATGTATATGGTTTAGACTCCCACTCCATCTTATATACGCTAAACGCTTCCTCTTCTAGACAGACTCCTGTTTTCTTCACCCTTAAGTGCTTCTTGCCCTCTTCGCTTAAAAATTCTGCACGAGCATGAACTATTGGCATATTGATCCAGCCCATGATAAAAGAATGCTCTTTCGGTGGTCAAAAAGGTGGATATCCAACACAATGATGAAATTAATATAATAAGGGACAAAATGATGATGTTTGTTCAAATAACATTGTCGGTGGCTAATATGTGTTGGAAAGCTTGTCTAAAGGCTTCCAGGCTTTTCCTTTCTCAAATATAAAAGGGAGAGAGTTTTGTGAAGTGCCGCACTAGAGAAGAAGTCGGTGTGGTGGGCTGAAGAACCAGAGAGAGTTGGAGAAGCCGAGAGGAAGAGAAGTGAGAGAACACCATTCAAACAGCTATCAGGATTCCACTCCAATTCTGTGAGAGTGAGAGAGTTAATTGTAATCCACTCTAAGTGTGTGAGTGAGGTAAAAAACAGGAGAGTATAGTGTGGTGTCATTGTACTTTCTCTGTGTGCATCATCAAGCCCTGGGCATTGGCTTGGTAAGATCTTTCTTGTTGTACCAATTACTTGTTATAGTGGAAGAAGTTTATATTGCTGCCCCGTGGACGTAGGCATTGCCGAACCACGTTAATTTCCGGTGTTCTTTATTTTTCTGCTTATATTGTGGTTTGAGTTGTGAAGATTTCCATTCTAGCACTAACCGATCCTAACAAGTGGTATCAGAGCCGGAAGCAATTCCACCCGTGAATAGTGCCTGTGAACAGTGCTGTGAATAGTGCTCGTGAACAGTGCCCGTGAACATAGTGCAGAATGGAAGGAAGCTCTATGATCAAACTCAACAACTCCAACTGGGTGACTTGGAAACCAAGGATGGAGGATATTCTTTACTGCAAAGACCTACATGAACCAATTGAAGGTGCAAAGGCCAAGCCAGCAACAATGTCGGATGCCGAATGGACAAAGCTGAACCGTAAAGCTATCGGCAACATTAGACAATGGGTGGATGATAGCGTGTTTCACCATGTGTCTAATGAAACAGATGCGCACTCTCTTTGGGAGAAGCTTGAATCCTTGTTCCAGAAGAAGACCGCAGCCAAGAAAGCCTTCTTGATCAAGGAGCTCATCAATATGAAGTACAAGGACGGCTTGAGTGTGACTGAGCACCTGAACAACTTCCAGAATCTGGTCAACCAATTGGCAACTATGAAAATGACGATTGACAGTGAGTGGCAAGCTTTTTTGCTGCTGGGTTCCTTACCAGATAGTTGGGAAACCTTTGTGGTGACTGGAAGTAACTCTGCTCCCAATGGTGTTCTTACTATAGATAGTGTTAAAGATAGCATGTTTAATGAAGAAACAAGGAGAAAAGTTTCAGGGATCGAAAGCAGCCAGGTACATGTGACAGAAAACAGAGGAAGAAGCAAGAGTAGAGGGCCAAGAGGTCGTGGAAAGAACCCAAGTCGCTCCAGATCAAGATTTAGAGGAAGCTGCCATCATTGTGGCAAAGAGGGCCATATGAAGAAGCATTGCCGTGCATGGAAGAGAGAGCAAAACGAAGGCCACAACCAAAGGAGAAATGAAGGAGAAAACCAAAAGAGAGAAGAAAGCAACAACACCACAGCAGTCCTAAGCGGAAATGAAACTGAAATTCTCTGTTTGAAGAATGCCTAAACATGGGTCATCATGATCAAGGCACAGAATGGATTTTTGACAATGGCGCTTCGTTTCATGCCACTTCCAAACGAGAGTTCTTCAGGACATACAAAGAAGGAGATTTTGGCATAGTGAAGATGGGAAATAATAGCTACTCCAAAATTCTTGGAATTGGTGATATCTGTCTCGAGACTAATCTTGGATGCCAGTTATGCTGAAAGATGTGAGACACGTTTCAGAAGTTGCGTCTCAATTTGATATTTCTGGAGGCGTTCTTGACCGACAAGGTTTTGAGCATTATATTGGCCAAGGAAAATTAAAGCTTACCAAGGGCCAAAGGTACGCATAAAAATTCTTGTGAGTCTTGTTTATTTGGAAAACAACATAGAGTTAGTTTTTCTACACCATCTACAAAGAAAGAAAATTTGTTGGAACTTGTTTACTCTGATGTGTGTGGTCCCATGGAAGTGGAGTCACTAGGAAGAAATAAATATTTTGTTACTTATATTGATGATGCTTCACGAAAGGTTTGGGTTTATTTGTTGAAAACCAAAGACCAGGTGTTCCAGACATTCCAGGAATTCCATGCCATGGTAGAGAGAGAAACCGGGAGATCTCTCAAGTGTCTCCGCAGCGATAATGGTGGAGAATATACATCTCAACAATTCAGAGAATATTGTGCGAAGCATGGCATAAGGCATGAGAAGACAGTTCCTGGTACTCCACAACACAACGGTGTAGCTGAAGAATGAACCGGACCATCATGGAAAAGGTCAGGTGTATGTTGAGGACTGGAAAGTTATCCAAGCAGTTTTGGGGTGAAGCCATGATGACAGCCTGTTCTGATTGACGAACAGACCCCATCAGTTCCCTTGGGCCTTGATGTTCCAGAAAAGAGTGTGGACTGGAAAAGATGTGTCTTACTCTCATCTGAAGGTGTTTGGCTGCAAGGCGTTTGTGCATGTGCCCAAGGAGCAAAGATCAAAGCTAGACTACAAGGCCACACCGTGCATCTTCCTTGGTTATGGTGGTGAAGAATTTGGCTAGAGATTATGGGACCCAACGACGATGGCGCCCTGGGCCGACGACGATGGCGCCCCCACTGATTCATGCGTTCTCGGCCCCTCCATAAATGGCGGAATGCCAGAGAGGCTTGTGGCCCATCTGAAGAACAACCTGGTGGATCACTCGGCCTTTGACGGGGAGACTTCCTGACTGGAACGTCCTCAGGCTGCAGCAACAGTGGCTGTTTGTGCCTGATAAATCACGGCCACGAGCTGGCCGAAGGAGCCCTTCTTTCGGCCCTGGCACTTGTTCGCATAGGCTGAAACGCAGCGTTTCGCCAGGGCATTTCGCTTTTTTAAAATTAAAAGAGGAAATGCCAAGGCATAATCATCTCGGCCTCAAGCATAGGCCGAGGCCGAGGTCGAACAAAATTGCGGCCAAGGCTTTAAAGGCAAATCATCACGTGACAGGAGGGTCCCAGGCTGCATTTAATGAAGTAGTGCCTGTTTAATGCAGCAAAACCCATTGGCCACAAAGTAGCATTTAATGCATGAGGGAAGGTGGGAAGTGACTGAAGTCAGGATTTGGTGATAAAGATCAGAGTGATTAGACGTAGACATTCTCACAAGAATTCTCGAGCTTGAGATGTTGGTTCACCGGCTATCCAGGCCATAAATGCGTCTCCACGGGCAGAGGTTCAGAACCCACGATTCAGAGCGCGCCCGAGATTCACCGGGATTTCTGGAGTCTCACCACCATACTTCACGATCCCAAATGTCGATTGGACTGTCCACTTGCGCTAATCAGACTCCACTATGCGTAAATTCAGCCTCGATTACTCACCCAGGAACTCTTCCTATAAATACAAGACTCAAGCTACATTCAAAAGGTTCAACACCAAAACAAGCCTCCCACGGAGCAACTTATTTTCTTCTGTAATGCACTTTCAATATCTTTACTTGCTTTCCTAGGAGTAGTGTTAGGTTGTAAGCAGAATCCATTCATCAATATATCATACGACCCTTGATTTTCAAGGCGCCGGAGCACCATCTCTGTTTGTTCGTTCACTCACCCCATATATCACACGACCGCCGCTCAAAGAGCAGCGCGCGGAGCACCGCCCAAAACCCACCACCAACACCATCACTCGACGGCCTTGTAGTTCAGGCCGTGAACCTAACAGCCGAGACCAGTTCCTCTCTCGGCTACAATCGTTTGACCAGGAAGAGCAGATAAAAACAGGTGCACCATTCATCCATCCAACACTCACCTAAACATCAACGCACGGTGAAACCGTGCTGGCACGCCCGCGCACAACCGCACCGCACCCAAAAGCAGGAAACCCCGTGTTAACGCACATCCCCTCGGCCCCGAACTCCAGGCCGTGAGATTTGCGCGGCAGACACTTTTGGCACGCCCAGTGGGACACTCGATATCCAGGCAGGCTTACAGGATGGAGACATCCTTCATGGCCACGATGGATAAATTCACTTCAGAGCTGCGAATGCTTTTCCAGGAAAAAATGCCGGTAACTTCGCCCGCAACAACCCCTGAAGCCGGACATAGAAGTCAGGGACGTGAAAGGAATGAGCCAGACGGCGAGAACCGCAGCCTTGGCATTTTTTCGCATACCCAAGCGCCAGGCTACGGCCAGTGTCTTTGGCCGCCGACCAACAGCTGGGGGCAGGCCCAGCCTACAAGGGCGAACCCCGGGCCAAACCAACCGGCAAAGAAAGCATGTAGCCCACTCCACGCTCTAGCCAAGGCTCTGAGGGGGAGTCCTACAGTGTCTACGGCCGAGCAATTCGGCCCAACCCATACTTTGGTCGATCAGGCACAGCCGGACCAAAGCAGGATGACCGAAGCGTTACCACAACAATGCGAGCAAAAAGGCATGATCGTTGCACTATCATTGCAAATACACGATTCGGCCAGCCAGTACGATAATACAAACGCGCCCAGGTTCCCTCCATGGTATAGACGAGGAGAACCAGGTGACCATACCTCGATGGCCAGCCGACCGAGATTATCTCGGCCAAACTACGGCGTTCCACTGAAAACTACCCAGCTCGGTCCATAACGGCCGAGCCCGTTGCTCAACGACCCGAGGATTGGCCGCGAAGTAAGGCACAACAAGGCAGGCCGCGTCAAGGGTTTCAGTTTGAAGACACCCGGCCTATCATGAAGGACGGTTTAATGAAGGGGGAGTTGGGGGCACCAGATTACCTAAGGCCGCGCCTGCCAAAGGAACTTAGCAATACGCGTGATTTATTTCCTGAAGTTTTTTGGGCACACCGCGTTTCGAAAAACTCGGCCGTAGGCACATCTACTTACGTCTCGACCAGGAGCCAAAACACTAGTAAGATACTAAGGCTGACGGTTCGGTTTCCTCGAGATATCAGACAACACCTCAAAAGGAAAGAGGACTGCTCACGAATGATGCTCAAGAGTTCGGGGAGTTCAAAACAGTTGGAACTCGACGCCTACGACTCGGCGCAAGTTCAAAGAAAATGGCACCGAGAACCTACGACAAAAAAGTCAAGAAAGAAAAAAAAAAAGGGGAAGTAGGGAGACGGGCCGAACAAAGGGCGCAGCCGTCATGTAGGAAAGGAAAGTATACGTTTCGCTTTTCAGAGAAAAGAGAAGGGAGGCCCTTGCCTTACACTTAGTTAGAGAGGGCATTACTTACGGAAGAGAACGGCCAGTCACGGCCGAAATATTATACATATTTATCTGTGTGAAGTCATAGAACAGAACATAAACTATATATACAAATAAAATAGCGTATGTTTGTGGTTATTTGTTACATCCCAGAAAAGAAAAATTCGTATAAAGAAAAGAAAGTTGGAATGGCCGCTCTTCACCCGCCTAGACCCCTTCGTTGAACATCCCCCAGATCAGGGCAGGTGATCCTTCTCCAAGCGATGTCCCCATCGTTGATGTCCGCTTCCCATCTCGCTCGAATCAGCTTCCGCTCGGCCAGGGCCTTCTTCGTCTCAGCGCCGCTTCTGAGGATTTGCTTGGCCGAGGATTTCAACTCACTCCCGGCTGCGACCGCGCCATCTCGGCGATGGAGGATGAGATCTCCGCGAGCCTGGAGCTCGGTAACCTGGGCCTCAGTCTCACAAGCGCTTCGTTCTCTCGTTGGATAACGAGGTCATTTTCTTTCAGCCGGGCCATTGCAGGGTGAACTTTTTCTTTTATCACCTCCAGATCCTGTTCGAGCGAGCTCCCCTCAGCCATCCGCATGACGGCTTCGGTATACCGGCCGAGCATCTCTTCGCCTTCGGTCAGGCGAGCTTGCAGTTGGTCCAGCCGTGCCGAGTCAGAGACCGAGCGCCATGGCCGTATCCAAGCAAGACCTAAACTCCGTGATCGCCCCGGTGTTGGTCATCTGCCGAACATCAAGAGAAGAAACTCCCGAGCCGTTCAATAACGGTCTTGGAATCCTCGTCCAACGGAGCCGAGGCCGAGCTTCCCCTTCCTCATGGAGGCTGGCGTATAGCTCCTCGAGATCATCAGAGGAGGTGGCTTCCTGAACATAGGAGGGAGCAAGGGTAAGATATAGTTAACTAAGATGTAAAAGAATAAACGAAAAGGAGGTCGGGTACTCACGGGGAGCGAAAGGTCGGTCATCACCGCCGAGGTAGTCCGCAGGAGACTCGGCACACTCACGACCGCGGCTTCAGTCACCACCGGCTCGGCCACGACCGTCGAGTCCTGGAACGACGGCACAGGCGGCATGGTCGCGGCAACCATTGCCAGCGGCGACGACGGGGAGGCTAAAGACAAACGGTTCGGTCAGAAGTGTGGAACAGATCAAAAGAAGACAATAAAGCCAAGTATGTTGAAAGTGGATTCTTACCGAGCGAAAGGAGATGCCGCTTGGACGACGAGGGGTGGGCGTCAATGACCCACTTGGCACGTCTAGAGCAGGTTCTTCGGCGGCCTCGCCGGTTACTTCCTCAGCGGCCTCTTCATTGGCCTCCTCGCCGCCCTTGTCGGCAGCTTCCTGAGCGGCCTCGTCGGCGACTTCCTCGGCGATCTCTTCGGTCGCCCCTCTGCAGCCTCCTCGCGGACGGCACCTCTGCGGGCGCCATCTCAGCATCTTGCGCCTCAGCCCCTTCGTCGGCAGCGGCCGCCTCCTCGACCGTGGCCTCCTCCTCAACTATTACCACGTCCTGAGGAAGGAACCAGATTACCAGAGTGCATAAAAATAAGAAAAATAATGAAAAAGGGGGTGCCAGGGAGTGGTACTTACGATCGCAAGGGGCCCTCACTCGCAGTCGCAGAGGGAGCCTCCTCTTCACTTCTGCCCTCCAAGGCGGTAAAGAGGGTCCTCTTCCTCGGCTGTTGCACGGCCGCCATCTCGGCCGCGGCACTCGGGCCGGTGCGACCTCAGCACCCGACGCCTCTCGGCTCCTTTTGCGACTCGGAGGCTGCGTATACAAAGGAAAGGGACAAGAATGAGATGACTGTTGGTAATTTTTAACAACAATATTAAAACCTTGCAAGTGCACAAATCAAATGATAGTATAGTAAGCAAGCAAGGGTCATTCCCACAGAGATTGTAATCTAAAGAGATGTTTATCAATGTCACACAAAGAAAACTAGAACACAATTAAACACGAAAACAAAATAAAGATTGAAATCACAAGGACTTCAACACACACGCCAACACCAAGGGGGTTTTGATTTGATTTTGTAAATAAAAGAAAACAAAACAGAATTTAAATTAGAGTTTAAGAGAAATTAGTTTAAAATCAATCAAGAACAATAGCTAGGACTCACTATCCACCTCCAAACAATCAATCAATCCATAAACAACAATAGATAATCAATTTCTAGCAAGCATATGATGACGACACTCACAACAAGATCATGGCATTTGACTCGAGTTGTATGATTCTCTCTTAAGTGTATGTAAAGTGTATGGCATTTACATCAATACGTGTATTCTTAATTGAAATCCAGTATGGCATTTACTCAATTTAACAATCAAGAATCCATTAAGATCAAAGAGAATATGAGTGTCACAAAAACCCTAAAACATGGCATTTGTTATTAGGAATTCAAGAATCGATTTCTCATAACTAGTTCTTAACCCAATTATTCGTTGCAAACAAGAACACATTCAATATGGCAATTGACCTATGTTCTACAACAATTTAATTCCGATACATGCTTCAAAGTTAGCTACTCAAAGAAACAAAATATCAGAATTCACATAACATCGAGAAACCGAAATCATCCCGCTTGTAGAAACTGAAAAATCCATTCAAACTTGTTTATAGAATTGGAATCATGTTTAGGGCTTCAAGATTAAGCCCTAACTAACAAGAAATTAGTTACTCATGTTCTGGGATGAACTCAAAAATAAATACATAAGAACTGAAAATTAAAAGAAGAAAGGAAAAGAAAGAACTCGCTGGCAGCTTTTTCCTTTTGCGCGGTTGATCTCCTTCGGACGTGAATCCTCTGTATGGGGCCTTGGCTGGCCTTTTATATGACTTAAATCGAAGTCCTAATCCCTAAAATTTACTGAAAAGTCGTCCAAGAAGTCTTGGTAAACAAGGAATCCAAATAGGAAAGTAAAGATCACAATTCCTAACTCCACAGGGAAATACAGCTCAGCCCAATTGTCACACGATTTGGGGATCTTCGGCCTTCTAGAAAAATCAGGAAAAATATATTTTAGAAAGATAAATGTCTTATATTTCCAACCATATATAGCACGTAACTTGGAAAATTCGGGAAGGCTTCCGTTTCTTCATATTCACGTAACATGTACGAAACTGTCCTGTCTGCACGTGGGCTAACTTTACTTGTAATACTGTACCAATTGGCTCGGTAGAAAATTCTGGAAAAATCACAGATTCAACTTCAAGGTGTTAGCTTTCATCTCCAATTGACCTTGCACTAAAATTCCTCCGAAAAGTTGATTTTCCCTTAAAAACCTTCTAAGAGCGCAGAAAAGCTGAAAATCAGAAAAGTGAAGTAATAAGCCCTTTTTAAGTCTAATTCTTCTACAAAGCCTAAGTAAAGAGAGTACATAAATGAGTATATTTATGGACTTATCAGAAAAGTGGCCAACCGTGACCCCAGACTGGGAAAAATGGCTGCCGAGTATGGAGCATTTCTTCGGTCAACAATGGAAGGATCAAGGCATCTACCACCTGATCAAACTATTCGATCGGCCGCTCGTCATGGATCGGTCGCTCTTGGCCGCGGCCCTGTGCTTCTGGTCGTCGGCCACCAACACCATGAACTTTCGGTTCGGCATGATGACGCCGACCGTCCTAGACATGGCCGCCCATTCGGCCTGTCCCCCTCGGCATGGAAGTAAACGCCGCCCCTGGTTGCTCCCGAGGTGGAAAGGAGCTTTAAGGCTACGTGGCCTACTCTTGCGAGAGTCGCTGGAGCAAGGCGAAGAACATGCTCAACTACTCCAGCTTCTACAGCAACTTCGGCGTAGAAGACAGTGATGAAGACGACGCCGTTGCCCCTCTTGGCGAGGTTGAACACGCCGCGTTCTTGCGGTACCTGGTTGTGCAAGTTCGTGTTTTGCACCCAGGCGAACAAGGTCACCCCTGGAGTTCGCCCACCTGGCCGATTACCTAGCGCAGGGCGGTAGGTTAGCGCTCGGTCCCATTCCTACTCGGCCACATCTACCGCACGCTTCATGACATCGTCACCGATGGGATGAAGCCGAAGCACGGTGGTTCACTGTGGGCCTTCCAGTCCTGGCTCAGGCCTACTTCCCAGAGATGAGGGGGTGGCCGCCCCCAGACAACGAGCCGCTGGCCAACGCATTTGGTCGCGCCCCCAAGAAGCATAACGTCACGGCCTTCTGCTACAAATTCTTCTAGCTTGGCCGAGAGAACTGGAACGTAGTTCCAGTCTGCCTTGCTCGGCCGTTCCCTCTCTTCCTGACCCACGACCTCTGCGTCGTTCCTGACATTGAGACGGAGAACGATCTGAAGGAGATCTGGGCTCCTTCTGTTTCGCGCGACCTCCATTGCGGCCTGTCCAAAGCCGGGGCCGAGGTGTATCTGCCGAACCTCGTGGCACGGCAGTTTGGCCTACCCAGGACGGCCCACTCCTTCCTCTGTCAACCAACCGGCTATCGTCCTAGAGGGCCGACGTCTCTCAGCGGCAAGGCGTGGCTCAGATCACCTTCCAGCTCCAAAGGGAATGACCTTCCTGACTCTGACGCCTTGGTCGCGCCGCAATGCGTATGACGAGGATGGAAGGGTCTGGTACGAAGAGTGCATCTCGGCCAGATTCATTCGGCCTGTGAAGAGGCCGTGAGGGCGGCCCTGACGAATGCAGATCGGGACCCCCTCACCCCCAAGGGCAGCAAAATGAAGAAGGTCTCGGCCGGGCCGCCCCGGCCAAGTGCCCGGCCGCGGTCGCCCCCAGGGTGCCGGCCCCTCCCCTAGCTAAGTCAACGGCCGCAGCCTCCACCGCGGCCCCAAATCGACCGTGGCCCCAGCTCCCAGGGCGACGCCTGCGGTGGGGGGACAAAAACGCTGGCGCATAGGACCGTGCCAGCCTCCCCAACGGCTCGACCATCCACTCCTGCGGGTAAGCCTCGCCTAATTTTTATCGTTTATCCCTCACCGCCCTTTTTGAACCAGTTTTGTCTCTGGTCACCTTACTCTTGTCTCTTTTCTTTGTATACGCAGCCTCGGGTCGCAAAGGAGCTGAGAGGCGTCGGGTCCTGAGGCCGCACCGGCCCAGAGTGCCGCGGCCAAGACCGCGGCCGTGCAGCGGCCGAGGAAGAGGACCCTCTTTACCTCCTCTGAGGGCGGAGGTGAAGAGGAGGCTCTTTCCGCGACTGCCAGTGAGGCCCCCCCTACGACCGTAAGTATTACTCCCTGGCATCCTTTTCCTCTCTTGTTCATTCTGGTAATCTGGTTCTTTCCTTAGGTCGTGATAATAGTCGAGGAAGAAGCTACGGTCGAGGTGCCGTCCGTAAAGGAGGCGGTCGTTGCCCACATGGTGGTTGAGGAGGCGGGGGCCGCAGATGCGACTATTGAGGAGGCGGCCGCCGTCGAGGAAGTGGCTGAGGCGCCGGATGCCGAGATCGCGCCTGCAGAGGTGACGCCTGCCGAGGAGGCCGCAGAGGGGACAGCCGAAGAGATCGCTGAGGAAATCGCCGAAGAGGCCGCGTGGGAGCAGCTGAAGAGGCTGCCGAAGAAGGCGACGAGGAGGCCAATGAAGAGGCCGCTGAGGAGGCAACTGACGAGGCCGCCGAAGAGCCTGCTGTGGACGTGCCACGTGGGCCTTTGACGTCCACCCCGCGTCGCCCAAGCGGCATCTCCTTTCGCTCTCGGTAAGACCCGCCTTCGATATACTTGGTTTCGTCGTTCTCTTTTGATCTGTTCTACACTCCTGACCGAATTTGTTTGTCCCTAGCCGCCCCAATCGTCGCCACCGCTGGCCATGGTCGCGACGCACATGCCTCCTACGCGTCGTCCCAAGACTCAACGATCGTGGCCGAGCCAGTGATGACTAGTGCCACGGTCGTGAGTGTGCCGAGTCTTCTGCGGACTACCTCGGCGGTGATGACCGACCTTTCGCTCCTCGTGAGTATTCGACCTCCTTTGTTTATCCCTTTATGTCCTAGTTAATTATCTCTTACCCTTACTCCCTCTTATGTTCAGGAAGCCACCTCCTCCGACGATCTTGATGAGTTATACGCCAGCCTCCATGAGGAAGGGGGAAGCTCGGCCTCGGCTCCATTGGACGAGGATTCCAAGACCGTCATTGAACGGCTCCGGGAGTTCCTTCTCCATGATGTTCGGCAGATGACCGCTGTTGGGGCGATTTCGGAATTTAGGTCGTGCTTGGATACGGCCATGGCACTCGGTCTGCTCGGACTCAGCTCAGCTGGATGAATTGCAAGCCCGCCCTGGCCGAAGGCGAGGAGATGATCGGCCGGGATGCTGAAGCTGTCGCGCGGATGGCTGAGGGGAGCTCGCTTGAGCAGGATCTGGAGGTGATTAAAGAACAAGTCCATCCTGCAATGGCTCGATTGAAAGAAAACGACCTCGTCGTCCAACGAGAGAATGAAGAGCTTGCGCAGGTTGAGGCCCAGGTTACCGAGCTCCAGGCTCGCCGAGATCTCATCCTCCAACGCCGAGATGGCGCGGTCGCGGCCGGAGTGAGCTGAAATCCTCGGCCAGCGAATCCTCAAAGCAGCGACTGAGACGAAGAAGGCCCTGCCGAGCGAAGCTGATTCGAGCGAGATGGCAAGCGGACATCAATGGTGGGGACATCGCTTGGAGAAGGATCACCTGCCCTAACCGGGGGATGTTCAGCGAAGGGTCTAGCAGGCGAAGAGCGGCCATCTCAACTATTTTTCTTTTCTGGGATGTAAATAAATATCCACATACAATTTTAAATTCTTTACACATAGTTTATCTTTTGTTTTATTTTGGCCGTGGCTGGCCGTTTTCTGTTTGTAAGTAATGCCCCCTTTTTGTTTAAATACAAGGGCCTTCTTTTCTGGAAAGCTAGATGTATATTGTTGTTTTATTTTGACCGCCCCGTTCGCTTACCCCTGGTCGCCTACCTTCCTCTTTTCTTCTTCTTGACTTTTTTGTCGTAGGTCCTCGGCGCCATCTTCTTTTGAATTTGCGCGCGAGTTGTAGGCGTCGAGTTCCGACTTTTCCGAATTCTCTAACTCCTGGGCCTCATCTGAGTGGCCCTTCTTCTCTTGGCTATGCTGCCCGATACTCTGAGGAAATCGAACCCTCTGCTTTGATATTTTACCAGGGTCATGGCCGTTGGCCAAGACATAAGGAATTATACCCACGGCCGAAATTTCTGAGATACGGCGTGCCCAAAAAACCTTAGAAAATAAATAGTGCGCATTGCTAAGCTCCTTTGACAAGCGCGGCCTTGGGTAATCCCGGTGCCCCCAGCTTTCCCTTCATTAAATCGTCTTTTTCGATAGGCCGGATGTCCTCAAACCGAAACCCTTGACACGGCCCGCTTCGCTGCGCATTGTTTCGCAGCCAATCCTGCCGGCCCGTTTGAGCAACTTGCTCGGCCGTTATGACCGAACCGGGTAGTTTCAGTGGAACGCCGTGGGTTTGGCCGAGATAATCTCGGTCGGCTAGCCGTCGAGGTATAGTCACCTGGTCCTACTGACCTGTATCATAAAGGGAACCTAGGCGCGTTTGCATTGTCGCCTGAATGGCCGAATCGTGTATTTGCAATGATAGTACAACAGTCATGCCTTTTTGCTCGTACCGTTGTGGTAATACTTCGGTCATACCTGCTTTTGGCCGGACTGCGCTTGATCGGCCAAAGTATGGGTTGGGCCGAATTGCTCGGTCGTAGGTACCGTAGGACTCCTCCTGAATGCTTTGGCTAGAGCGTGGAGCGGGCTACATGCTCTCTTTGCCGGTTGGTTTGGCTCGGGACTCGCCCTTGAGGGCTGGGACTGCCCCCAGCCGTTGGTCGGCGGCAAGAATGCTGGCCGTAGCCTAACGCTTGGGTACGGGAAAAGACGCCAGGTTGCTGCTTTTGCCGTCAGGCTCAATCCTTTCACTTTCCTGGCTTCTATGTCCGGCTCCAAGGGATGTTGCGTTCGAGGCCAGCGGCATTCTCTCCTGGAAAAGCGTTCGTAGCTCTGAAGAAAATCTGTCCATCGTGGCCATGAAGGATGTTTCCATCCCGCGAGCCTGCCTGGACATCAAATCCTCCATTCCTGCTTGTTCTTGTATGGATTCGGCCGTACGATCCGTCGTTACCCGAGCGCGGCCGAGATCCCGCCCGCATGTTCGATCTCGATACTTGTGATTGGTGAGGTGGACTCAGGAGTCTCAGAAGTCATTTCGATCGCTTTGTTTTTTAGCTTTGCATGTGCCCTAGTTTCCACCATAAGTCGTTTGACAGTTGTCCCACTGGGCGTGCCAAAAGGTCTCCCGCAAAATCTCACGGCCTGGAGTTCCGAGCCGAGGGGATGTGCGTTAACACGGGGTTTCCTGCTTTTGGGTGCGGTGCGGTCGTACGCGGGCGTGCCAGGCACGGTTTACCGTGCGTTGATGTGTTGATGAGTGTTGGATGGATAAGTGGTGCGCCTGTTTGATCTGTCTTCTGGTCAAACACTTGTAGCCGAGAGAGAAACTGGTCTCGGCTTTCCAGGTTCACGGCCTGAACTACAAGGCCGTTGAGTTGTGGGTTTTGGGCGGTGCTCCGCGCGCTGCTAGGGAGCGACGGTCGTGTGATATATGGGGTGAGTGAACGAACAACAAGGATGGTGCTCCGGCGCCTTGAAAATCAAGGGTCGTATGATATATTTGATGAATGGATTTTCCTTACAATCTACCACTACTCCTAGGAAAGCAAGTAAAGATATTGAAAGTGCATTACAGGAAAAAATAAGTTGCTCCGTGGGAGGCTTTGTTTTGGTGTTTGAACCCTTTGAATGTAGCTCGAGTCTTGTATTTATAGGAAGAGTCCCTGGATGAGTAATCGAGGCTGAATTTATGCATAGTGGAGTCTGATTAGCGCAAGTGGGCAGTCCAATCGACATTTGGGATCGTGAAGTATGGTGGTGTGACCCCAGAAATCCCGGTGAATCTCGGCCGCGCTCTCGATCGTGGGTTCTGAACCTCTGGCCGTGGAGACGCATTTATGGCCTGGATAGCCGGTGAACCAACATCTCAAGCTGTCAGAATCCTTGTGAGAATGTCCACGTCTAATCACTCTGATCCTCATCACCAAATCCTGACTTCAGTCACTTCCCACCTTCCCTCATGCATTAAATGCTTCTTTGTGACCGATGGGTTTGCTGCATTAAACAGGCACTACTTCATTAAATGAAGCCTGGGACCCTCCTCGTCACGTGATGATTTGCTTTTAATGCCTTGGCCGCAAATTTGTTCGACCTCGGCCTCGGCCTACGCTTGAGGCCGAGATGATCATGCCTTAGCATTTCTCCTTTTATTTTTAGGAAGGCGAAATACCCTGGCGAAACGTTGCGTTTCAGCTTCTGCGAACAAGCGCCAGGGCCGAGAGAAAGGGCTCCTTCGGCCAGCTCATGGCCGTGATTTATCAGGCACAAACAAGCCCCCAACGAAATTGAAATAGAATCCCGCGTCCAAGAAGTCAGTAATTCTTTACAAGTTGATAGATTAGATGATGTTCGCATTATTGGCATTTGGGGTATGATCGGAACGGGTAAGACAACAGTTGCAAAAGCCATTTTCAACAAATTTTATCGAAGTTTCCAAGGTAAAAGTTTTCTTTCAGAAGTGAGGAAAGGGGATATGGTTAAATTGCAAAATCAACTTCTTTGTGATATCTTGAAACCAGCCAAGATAGTGGTAAGTAGTGTCGCTGAAGGGACCAATATAATAAAAGAAAGACTTAGAAGCATAAGGACACTCGTCATATTTGATCATATTGATTCTGAGGAACAATTATATGACTTAGCTATAAACCATGACTCGTTTGGTCCAGGGAGTAGAATTATTATAACAACAAGAAACAAACATTTTCTAGAGATACTTGACGCGGATGAGACGTGTTTGGTACCACCAATGAGTGAAGAAGAAGCTTTTCAACTCCTTCGTTGTCGTGCCTTTACTGAGCATCATCCTAATGATGAAGATTATCTTAAACTCTTAAGAAAAGTTGTTAAATACTGTGGAGGTTTGCCACGGGCACTTGAAGTTTTAGGTTCTTATCTACGTAAAAGAACCAAAAGTGAATGGATAAGTGCGTTGAAAAAATTGAAAAGAAAGCCTCACGGGAAAATTCATGAAATGCTTAAAATAAGCTATGAGGGGCTAATTGATGATGAAGTGAAGGCTATCTTCCTTGATATATCTTGTTTTTTTATTGGAATGAACAAGAACTATGTCGTGACAATATTGGATGGTTGTGACTTCGATACAGAAAAATAGGAATTGGAGAACTCCATGATCAATGCCTCGTAAGTGTTGATGAAGGAAACAACCTGATAATGCATGATTTGCTTCGAGATATGGGCAGAGAAATCGTACGTGAAAACTCCCCCAACATCACTGGAAAGCGTAGTAGATTGTGGGATCTTGAAGATGCAAAAGACGTATTGAGGAGCAAATATGTAAGTACATTTGCCATTTATATTGGATTAAATGCATGTAGGTAACGAACAAAAAAAAAACAATAGTATTTCAGTATCCCATACATCTAAGATATTGTAAGCTCGGAATGTGTTAACAATATACTGCAGGTTGAATGAAAATAGAAATAAAACAGAAAAAGGAAAGTGTAAGAGAGAAAATGATTTTTTTTTATGCAAACAATAATGGGGGACGGGGTAATAGAACATAGCACCTCGAATGCAGAGATAAATGTGTTGTGAATTTCTGATAAACTCACTGCCCTTAAAGATCTTGTTGTTGATGGACTTTAGACAAAGAACTCAATGATGGATGAGTCTTACACACACACACAAATTAACCAAGCACAAATGACACAAGTGTTTATAGAGGTTCAGCAAATTGCCTACATCCTCTTTGGTGATCACCTTGAGAAATTTCACTAATGAAGATAGGTTACAACTTTGGTTTACAAAAGGAAACCCCCTTAGAACACTACCCTCACAATCTGTTTCTCTCTCACCCTTGCTCAATACCTTGATACACTTAGAGAACTCTCTTGCTCTCCCCTTGGCTCTCTTGACAAAGCTGAAGACTCAAAACTCTAACAACTCAGAATTCCAGATTATACCACTTACAATTATTCAACTTGTTTTCTCCTCTTGTGTTATCTTACTTCACCCCATTTCCTACACAAGCCAATGGACATAGGATAAGGCACCATCTTTGTCCTCCACGTTCCTCCTTTAGTCAATAACTTAGACTAAATGTCAGATCAAGTAGGTAAATAACATTCCACTCAGCCTCCTCCCACTTACACCAGAAAAGAGAGAGTGATATCTTTGAAATAAGATAACCAATTAGCCATGAGTGCTATCCCAACTATCCAGCAGGTAGTCAACGTTCTTACACCTCAGAAGTGACCCACAAAGCCTCTGAAATCATGTGGAAAGCGATAGCCATCGAAAACACAGTTGAAAACACGTAAGAAAAACGTCACAGGCACGACTGGACGACCGGTCGCCAGCTTCCTGGCGACCGGTCGCTTTTGAACAGAATGCTCCAATTCGTTTCTGTGACAAAACGACCGGTCGTAAATGGCGTGAGACCGGTCGCTTCTCATCGACGACCGGTCGCAAGGAGATAGCGACCGGTCGCTCTTCGACTTCCTACAGACTTCGATTCTCTGTAAAAACGACCGGTCGCAAATGTCCAGCGACCGGTCGCTTTTAGGAGATTCAAATCTCCATTTTCAGCGCCAAAACATCCTTGTATCTTTAGGTGAGCCATTTTTCCAACAATCTCCACCATGGCGAGCCTAATACTCCTTGTGGACATCATTGCCTTCTAGGACATCTGTAATGTCTTGAGAATCGTCCTAATAACTCTCAAGAACACCACCTCAATCTTTAGCATGTAACAAGATTGAGCAAGCTCAAACAATGCTTGAACTTTGCTGTTGTGACTGGCTTTGTTAGACAATCTGAAGCATTCTCCTTCGTATGAACCTTCATTACAGTAATGTCTCCATCATTCACCCAATCCCTTATCCGGTGGTATCTCACATCAATGTGTTTGGACCTTCCATGGAACACTTGATTCTTTACTAAGCATATAGCACTTTGACTGTCACTTTGAATCACCACCAAGTCTTGAGCTATCCCGAATTCCTTTGCCAATCTCTTCAGCCATACCGCTTCTTTTGAAGCTTCCGTTAAAGCCATATACTCCGCTTCCGTAGTAGACAAGGCACTAACCGATTGTAACACTGCTCTCCAACTAATCGGTCCTCCACCACAAGTGAAGACATATCCTGTGGTGGATCTCCTCTTGTCAAGATCTCCAGCATAATCAGAATCTACAAACCCCGACACACATGCCTTTCCTTGTTGTCTTTCAAACAATATCCCAAGCCTTTTGGTGCCCTTCAAGTACCTGAGAATCCATTTTGCTGCTGCCCAATGTTGCTTTCCAGGATTCGCCATATACCTTGACACCACACTTACGGCTTGAGCTAAGTCGGGGCGTGTACAAACCATTGCATACATGAGACACCCTACCAAGCTTGCATATGGAACTTTACTCATATATTCCTTCTCTTCTTCCGTAGAAGGACATAGCTGAGCACTTAACTTAAAATGCTCCGCCAAAGGAGTAGAACACCGGCTTGCAATCCATCATATTGAACTTTTCAAGTACCTTGGAAATGTACTTGCTTTGTGACAGCCACAACTTGCCTTCATTTCTGCCTCTCCTTATCTCCATTCCTAGGATCTTTTGTGCAGCACCAAGATCCTTCATGTCAAACTCCCTTCCAAGCAATGTCTTCAAATTCTGGATTTTTGACATGTCTTTACATGCAATTAGCATGTCATCAACATAAAGAAGCAAAAGGATGAAGTTACCATCCTTGAATGCATGAGAGTAAACACAACAATCAGATTCACATCTTCTATACCCAATCTTCATCATGTAAGAATCAAAGCATTTATTCCACTGTCTTGGAGATTGCTTCAGCCCATATAAAGACTTCTTCAACCTACAAACCAGATTTTCCTTCCCTGCTTCAATGAACCCTTGAGGTTGGCACATGTAGATGTCTTCCTCCAATTCACCATGAAGGAAAGCAGTCTTCACATCCATTTGCTCCACCTCCATGTCCTCTTGTGCTACTATGGAGAGTAGTAGCCGTATAGAAGTATGTTTCACCACCGGAGAGAAGATTTCATCATAATCAACTCCCTCCTTTTGCAAGAATCCTTTTGCCACCAACCGAGCTTTGAATAAGGTGGCACCCTTCTCATGCATTTCTTCTTTCTTCCTAAACACCCATTTGCAGCCAATAACCTTGCGACCTTTGGGTTTAGGAACTAACTCCCAAACTGAGTTTTGGTGTAGAGATTCCATCTCTTGCATCATAGCTTCCATCCAACTTTCCCGTTCCTTGTTCTCAACAGCCTCTTGGAACGTGGTTGGTTCTTCTTCACTAGCATTTAGGGCATAGTGAACTGCATCCATCTCCCATCCAAACCTTTGAGGTGGTTTGATGGTTCTCTTGGGCCTGGACCGAGCTATAGATGATGGCTCCACCTGTTCTTGAGCCTCTTCTTCTTCTTGAGTGTGTTGTTGATGCTGCCCAGCTTCTTCCTCTTCAATGTCAGACTCCACCTCCTCCTTAACGTCTTCAGTTGGCTGTTTCTGAGAAGTCTTTCTTGACACCTTCTTGAGTGGAACTTCAATGGTTGTTTCTTTCTCAACAACATCCTCCTTTGCCTCTGAATTCTTGACTTTGTTCATAGGTATGGTCTTCTCATCAAACACAACATTTCTGCTGAGTATCTTCTTGTGGTTCACATGATCCCATAGCTTGTAGCCCTTCACACCACTCTCAAATCCAATGAAAATACATTCAAGAGACTTTGGCTTCAACTTGGATCTTTCATCACTAGGAATAAGTGCATATGCATTGCATCCAAACACCTTAAGATTCGAATAATCAATTGACTTATTAGACCATACCTCCTCTGCACATTTGAACTCAAGATTTCTTGAAGGCGATCGGTTAACCAAATAGGCAGCGTGGTTAACCGTTTCTGCCCAAAAAGATTCGGGCAATCCTGCATGAATTCTCATACATCTCTCACGCTCCATGAGAGTTCGGTTCATCCTCTCCGCAGCTCCATTTTGTTGGGGTGTCTTCTTTACGGTAAAGTGCCTTTTAATGCCTTCACTTCTACAAAACTCAAGGAACTTGCTGTCTTTATATTCACCACCATTGTCACTTTTTAGGATCTTGATCTTTCTTCCGGTTAGGTTCTCTACTTCCGCCTTCCACTCTTTGAATTTGGTGAAGACCTCAGATTTCTCCTTCATGAAGTAGACCCAAACCTTCCTGGAAAAATCATCCAAGAAAGTCACAAAATAGCGAGCTCCACCCTTCCATTTAACCGGTGATGGCCCCCATACATCCGTGTGAATATAATCTAGCACACCTGTGCTTTCTTCCTCTTTGTTTCGCTGCTTGAAAGCTATTTTTGATTGCTTTCCCATGGTACAAAATCTGCAGAACTCAAGCTTGCAACTTTGAACACCTTTCAACAACTTTCTTTTGTGTAGTTCCTGCATGCCCCTCTCACTCATGTGCCCTAGCCTCAAATGCCAAAGCTGAGTTTCATCTTCCGAGTCCTTGCTTGTAGATACAGCTGCTCCACCTATGATTGTTGTACCACACAACCTATATAGACAGTTAGGTTGAATTTCTCCCTTCATAATCACAAGTGAACCTTTTGAGACTATGAGTTTCCCTCCATTTGCTTTGAATGAATAACCATTCTTATCAAGAGTTCCAAGGGAAATGAGATTCTTACGCAACTTTGGAATGTGCCTTACCATTCCAAGTGTCCTAACAGCCCCATCATGCATCTTCACCTTGATTGTACCGGTGCCTTTGACTCTACACATTGAGCCATCCCCCATCATCACTTCACTGCTATCTTCTTTCTCATACGTGTCAAACCACTCCTTGTTTGAGCACATGTGATATGAGCACCCAGAATCCAAAATCCAATCGGAAGAGGAACACCTTGAAGAATTAGCCAATGCATTTGTTTTAACATTGCTATTAACACACAAAAGCTCACCATCACTCTCAGTGACAAACTCAGCTGTGTTTGCTGCATTCTTCCCTTTGTTCTTCTTCTCCTTCCATATGGGGCAATTTCTTTTCCAGTGCTCCTTTGACCCACACTCGAAACAACCTTCCTTTGCCTTGGATTTGGACCTTCCTCTATTGCCTTTCTTGCCATCACGCTTCTTTGAACGGCCTCTCTCTCCGGTCTTTGTAACTAGACCTTCACCTTGAGAGTTTTCTCCCGAACGTTGAGTCATCCTATGGTGTGTCATGATGTCTTGCACCACAGGCTCAAAATCAAGAGTAACCTTCCCGAACACAAGAGTGGTCCGGAAATGTTTATAGGACGGAGGTAAGGATGTCAACAACATAAGAGCCTTATCCTCCGAACTATAATTCACATCCATTCTCTGCAAGTCAGCAACACATCTATTGAAACTACTTAGATGTTCCATTAGATTTCCTCTCTCCTCCATCTTAAGATTCAGGAGTTCTTCCTTGAGGAAGAGCTTGTTGGACAACGACTTCCCTGCAAACATTTCTTCGAGCTTCTCCCATGTTTGCTTCGCCGTATCCTTTATCACGTTGATGAGCACCTCATCGGAGAGGTAGTTTTCGATGGCTCCTCTGGCTAACTCGTCAAGAACTCCCCACTCATCATCCGTCATGCTTGCTGGCTTCTTCTCCTTGCCAACCAACACAACATGGAGTTGTTGTTGTGTAAGAGCTGACTTCATCCTTCGTTGCCAAAGAGTGAAGTTCTCCTTCCCTGTGAAAGGCTTTAACTCCACCTTCATGCTTGCTACCTGTGGTTGCTTCACATGATGTGAACTGCTACCACTCTCAGCTTCTAAGTCACTTGCCATCTTCAACACACTAGCACTCCAAGAGAAGAACTAGTTCCAGCTGCCAAACACAGCTCTGATACCACTTGTTGTGAATTTCTGATAAACTCACTGCCCTTAAAGATCTTGTTGTTGATGGACTTTAGACAAAGAACTCAATGATGGATGAGTCTTACACACACACACAAATTAACCAAGCACAAATGACACAAGTGTTTATAGAGGTTCAGCAAATTGCCTACATCCTCTTTGGTGATCACCTTGAGAAATTTCACTAATGAAGATAGGTTACAACTTTGGTTTACAAAAGGAAACCCCCTTAGAACACTACCCTCACAATCTGTTTCTCTCTCACCCTTGCTCAATACCTTGATACACTTAGAGAACTCTCTTGCTCTCCCCTTGGCTCTCTTGACAAAGCTGAAGACTCAAAACTCTAACAACTCAGAATTCCAGATTATACCACTTACAATTATTCAACTTGTTTTCTCCTCTTGTGTTATCTTACTTCACCCCATTTCCTACACAAGCCAATGGACATAGGATAAGGCACCATCTTTGTCCTCCACGTTCCTCCTTTAGTCAATAACTTAGACTAAATGTCAGATCAAGTAGGTAAATAACATTCCACTCAGCCTCCTCCCACTTACACCAGAAAAGAGAGAGTGATATCTTTGAAATAAGATAACCAATTAGCCATGAGTGCTATCCCAACTATCCAGCAGGTAGTCAACGTTCTTACACCTCAGAAGTGACCCACAAAGCCTCTGAAATCATGTGGAAAGCGATAGCCATCGAAAACACAGTTGAAAACACGTAAGAAAAACGTCACAGCACGACTGGACGACCGGTCGCCAGTTCCTGGCGACCGGTCGCTTTTGAACAGAATGCTCCAATTCGTTTCTGTGACAAAACGACCGGTCGTAAATGGCGTGAGACCGGTCGCTTCTCATCGACGACCGGTCGCAAGGAGATAGCGACCGGTCGCTCTTCGACTTCCTGCAGACTTCGATTCTGTGTAAAACGACCGGTCGCAAATGTCCAGCGACCGGTCGCTTTTAGGCAGATTCAAAATCTCCATTTTCAGCGCCAAAACATCCTTGTATCTTTAGGTGAGCCATTTTTCCAACAAAATGCTCTTAACCAATTGAGTTAGAGAGAAACTGATTTCCTGAGCTATCTTATATAGGAAAAATATAACATATATAATGTAAGCTGAATAACACCTAACTAAAGTAGATAGTTGGAAAACACAACTGAAGTGTAAGCACAACTGTATGTCTTTAATACAGAAGTACTGCAGGCAGCTGAAGTAGATGATAATACCTTTCTTTCATACTTGCAATTCATGGCTTTGGTCCATGGGTATAAATCCCTTTTCATTTGAACTTAAGCATTTTCTTACTTATTTCCTTCTTTTGTCTAACAGGGAACAGAGAAAATTGAAGGGCTCACTTTAGATTTGCAAGAATCTCAGCAGGATAGCTTCAGTGCAGAAGCATTAGAAGGGATGCAGGGATTGAGATTGCTCAAACTCAAAGGTGTAAATTTCGAAGGACACTGCAAACATCTTTCCAAAAAGTTAAGTTTGTTGTGTTGGCCTAAGTGTCCTCTAAAATCCATGCCACAAGATTTCAATCAACCAAACATGGTTGATATCAACCTGAGTCGTAGCCGCATAAAAGTTTGGAAGGATTCGGACGTGGTACAATATAATCTCAACCAAATCATGAAGTCTTTCCTATTTCAATTAAATATCAACTACCTGCTTTCTCTCATCGAATTGGTTTTTTATGTTTGTTTTCCTTTTGTCTCACAGGCACTTGAGAAGTTGAAGTTTCTTAATCTTAGTGGTTGCAATCGCCTGAAAAGATGTCCGGACTTTTCAAAACTCCCAAATCTCGAGAAACTGATACACCAAGACTGTAAGGGTTTGTCCAAGATTCACCAATCCATAGTACAACTGAAAAATCTTAAATACTTATACCTTGCGGATTGCAAATTAGCTGATGGAGCGATTCCTGAAGATCTTGAGGGTCTATCTTCTTTGAGAGTTTTAGATTTAAGAGGAAATGCTTTTAAGGAGCTGCCAACCCTCAGCCACCTTTCCAAGCTTCAAACTTTATAATTGTCTAATTGCTCAAAGCTTCTGGCTGGCCTTTGACAGCCACAAGAGGTCCATGAATCTACAATTTTGGAATTGTCATGGTCGGGGCATTTTCCTGACAATTCCTCACAGAAAGATGCCTTTGTGCTCTTTCAGCCCCTCTACATTGTGCCTCTCTCTTCTTATTGGAGGTGTCGGCAGCTTTGTTTTTGTGCGTTTGTCTTTGTTTCCTCCTGTGAATGTTCTCCTCCGATTCCTTGCGGCTTTGTCTCGATGTTGGATCTTCTCCACCGTGTTACGTTCTAGAACGTCTCTCCTCAGTAATACTATTGCTGTTGAGGATGCTTTTAAAGTGCATTTGGCACTTACCTCTCGGATTATGGTAGCGCTCTCTGCAGCTGTGATGGCGTATCCATCACCATCTTCCTCTCGGTTCTTTGGTTTCTGTGACTTCTCTGTGGTTTTGGTCTTGCGTTGGGTGCCTTGCCAATTGGTTATTGGGGGTGCGGCATTTCTCAGCTTCCTGTTTTACGGGTTTTCTTTTTGTTTCTTGGCTTTTGTTGTTCTTTTTAATTTGACTGGGTAAGAAGCTTGGTTCTAGCCTTGATCTGAGGTCTAGCTGCTTCTACCTGGTTCGTGTATTTCCTGGCTCAGTTTGCAATCTTATCCCGTTTTGGTTTCTTTGAAACCAAACATTGACCAAAAAAAAAAAAGCTTCTGGCAATCCCAAATTTAC
>CM031922.1:26142909-26556267 GCA_018703695.1 Prunus fruticosa | reverse complement strand
ACCGATTTAGGGAAGCAACATGCTCGATCTCATCATAAAGTTGCACTTGGTTCTTCTCATTGCATGGGCATCTTAGAATCTCCTCCAATTCTAAGTCTCAGAAGTTGAATAATTAACAACTCTCAACATAATTGCAAGGATGTGGTTTAGATTGAATATCTCCCCATGACGCGGGCGCCGCAATTCAACTTCTTCAATTGATTTTAAAATTGATTGCCTCGGTATCCTGCTACATGCGTGTATTCATGTCAGATTACGCTTGCCAAGGATTATATAGACTTGTCCACATGGTTGAACTATCTACAAGGAGACGGGGTCAGGGCTTGAGATGCTTATGGAGCATGGTGATGTTGAACAACATGTTTGTCCTTCTCCTTCCTGCTTAGTTCTGCTCTCTGTCTGCTTAGGACCTCTGAATCCTACCAATGCGTTCATCCATGCTCTCTTGCTTGGGGTCATTTTCTTCCGCAGCCGAGCGAATGGGCTTAAGCTATTGTAAAGGATGAGGGAGGAGATTGCCACTGTTCTGAGTTGAAGGACCAAGCTCAAACTTGAAAGAGTTTGTGAAACCCTTGAAAACACCTGGTTACTCACCAATGGAGTTTACAGATGACAGTGACAAGATGATGGAATGACTTGGCATGAGGAGCTCTGGCATGGAGCTAAGCTTTCACAAGTTAGCAACTAAAAGGAGGAGCATGGGTTCTACAGGAGCGGAAGTAAGGTGGGGCGGGGAGAAAGTACAAAGGTTTGTGTCAAGAAAGAAACCACGAGGAGGGGTGGGTGAGCTGAGTAGTTTTAGAGATCCCTTTTTGACAAAGCTTGGTAAGGCTAGAACTCGTTTATAAATTTAAAATTGCATATTTACATATCATTTGTATCAATTCTAATTCATGATTTGGTTATGTTTTTGAGTTAAACTATGCTTGATGAGTTTTGTGTTTGTTAAGTGTAATAAGCTTTGAGACTCACTAATCATTTTGGAGCAAGTTCACTCGAAATGGTGTATACAGGTGAGTTACAACATAGCGAATTGGACTGTACTTGCTCAAAGCCCAAATAATGGCATACATGATTGAAAGCTACGGAAGTCTCTATTTTTCTGTAGAATTTCGAGTTCATAATTTTAAAGTCTTTCTAAGAGAAAACTACTATACATGTTTCAAACTAGTAAAATTAGGCAATCTGCAATTACTCGGCAATGTCGCGTTGAAGGCTTCGCTGTTACTTCGAGCTGGGGCTAGTGTTGGGAGGTGGTAGAAGCTCAGATCCATATTTTTAGATTTTCAGATGGAGGCACAGCCCCAAACGAGCCCACAAGCTGGCTCCAATAATTGGTCATGATATGATGAGTGAAATGTTGTTGATTATGGGAGGTTTGGTGAAGGCGTGTTAAATACCTATATGGTGGAATTTGCAGGCAGCCAAAAGATGATGAAGTGGGAAATCCAACACTTCAGCCTAAGACAAGAGAACTGTTTAGATGCAATAGTGTGTTTAGGTGAATTCATATTTGTCCAGTTGGTGAAAATGAGTGTAGCTGATGAAATTATTGTATCATTAGATTTCACTTCCCTAGGCCTATAAATCAGGAAGTTCTCTAGTTTGTCGTCACACCCAAGGGGAGAAACTCAAACACTTCTCTAGAGCTCCTTCCCTCTCTCCTCAATTCTCTCCATGTCTCTAAAAGGATGTTGTTAAATTTATAAACTCGCAGAGCGCACAAATGAAAATGGCCTGACGCGTGAGCGAGTCGTACCAGAATTGATCAAATAAAAAACCAATTATTACCGTTAATTTCATTGCAACCTAGTTAATTAAATCCTAGATTGTTGTGATAGAAGAAAAATTAAATCGACATGAAACAAATATGGAAATGACAATAAACTGAAATTAAGATTTAAACTTATAGAAGAAAATGACTAAGTATAGAATCCACACCATTATTCCGTAGATCCTGATTATTTCAATTCCATGTGATAACAAGTAAAATGAATCTTCTGCTAAATTTATAGATAAGCTTGTACTTTAAATCATCATAAATTTTCCTTTCCTGCATAGTCAGATTCTAAGCATAATATGTAAACAAAATTATTTAACTACAAAGGATAGATTCCTAAGCATTACTATGAAAGACTTATTTGAATAGCAAATATCAAAGAAAACTCAACTAGAATGATTCAAGGATGAATTAATCAGTAATCCAACTTTATTAATCACGAATAATGCTATGTCACAATCAGCTGATGAAGTGGTGAAAGAAGATTAATATCGTGAAGTGAAGAAATTATAATAAATTGAACACCACAATATTAAAGAAATTGAAGATAAAGCTAAATTATTTGATAATAATGTTTTTCATCAACTAGTTAAATCTTTTAAAATCAACATAAATTAATATTTAAACAAAACAAAGAAACTAAATACATAATTTACATGAGAACAGAAAAGGAAGAACAAGTTTAAAAAGTTATTAGCTATTCATTTCTTTCCTTTTCCATCATTGTTCTTTCTTCCTAACTCTCTCTCTTCTCTCTATTGCCATGTATTTTCCCTGAATTCTAGCACTTTCTCTCTTGAGTTGTGCCTATTTAGAAGCATGTGAAGTCCCTTTTGGTTCCACTGCATGCAGCTGCTTCTAAAGCTATTGTCTTAGTGTGTGACAGCCTGTGGACAGTTTTCTGCAAATTTCTCCATATTGGATGTTTTAGTGAGCATCTTATTGAACAAGTTTCATGAAGGATATTTCTCATTAAGCATGGGAAAATTCATTTTCAGTTCTGCAAATGGAGCTACAGGCATGAGTTTGTAGAAGGCAGATTCATCGACCTGTCTTGGTGTTGACAGCCTGTGGATTGAGTTTAATCCCAATTATCTTGCAAAATATTTGGATATGTTTTGCATTTAATTTAAGTCTTATTGAAGCAAGTTTTCATGAAGTATTATTCGTTTGTTGGCATGGGAAAATTAGTGTTTCAGGTCTGCAAATGGACTGCTGCAGCATAAGCTGTAAAAGGCAATTAGTGAGTCAAGTGGTTCTTTCCTCTATTTTTTGCAACACGTGCTTGCTGCCTCCTCCTCCTAGTGCCATTGGTGGAAGCACTAATCTACATACGACCACTCATAAATACAAAAACAAAATTGAAAAATGGCCAATACAAATATTATTAATAAATTACAGTGATAAAAGAAATACTAACAAATATAATTTAAGAGTGAAGCTTGTATTTATTTTGTGCTAAATCACTTAGTTCCCTTTGTCATTATTCAATTGTTGTAACAAGATCCTGGTACTATATGAGTGTAAACTTCTTCTCTTCTTCAATTCTCCAACACTCTCTACTATTCTCTTCAAACCTCCATGTAAAACATTCCCATGTTCTCAAGCGCTTCTTCCCAAAATCCTCAAGCTTCCCAAACATTTTCCATTCTTACCAAAAGTCTCCAAATCTCTCAAACACTTCTCCCTTTCTCTAAAGTTCTCGAAGCACAATTCCCAATCCTTCACCAAATTATCTAAGTTCTCAAATACTTTCTTCCCTTCTCTAAAGCTTCCAAACACTTCTCAAACACTTTCTTCTCCCTCCTCAAAGTTCTCTTGGTTTCCTTAATGTTTCTCATTGTAATTTATTTTTCTTGTAATGTACATTCTTTTCTTCTTGTTTTGTTTCTTTTGTTTTCATTTTTGTTTAGTGTAAGGAAAATTGAAATGGATAATTCAATCACCAATCCATATGAAGTGAACCTCGCACTTACATATGCTATGAACGGCTGGTCACTTAAGGTATAGCAAGTCGGTGCGCTGAATACATTTTGGTGAAGCTGAAGTATACAACAAGTTTTGGGGCGCCGTACCGGGGTACGGTAACATTATTTCATTGTATTTGGTTATCCTACTTTATTATTTATTTTTTGTTTTTTTGTGTGGAACTAGACAGTTTCATGTTTTAAAGTTAATGACGTTAATTGACAAGTTGTGTTTGTCGTGGGCAACGGACAAGGACAGCTGCCTGACAAGCAAGGGACGAACAACTGCCACCAATAAAAAAAAAAAAAAAGGTTCAATAGCATGTTGATTATTTGCTGGTTTCTGGTTTCATTCACTTGTTCTTCATTAAAATATCTTGTCCAAGTTTACATAAACACCATATGACTCTTGGACTGATTAATGAATGAATGAATAAATATTGAAGACAAACACCATGTTTAAATTCTACTTGGTTCTTCATTGTTCTTCTTGTTCTTAATGAGTTAGGAATTTGTGTTTAGACTAAACACCATAGCTAATGCTTTTATGAATACTTGATTAAAACCACACAGGCCATATGAATAATCATATTTAGAGAACGAACCCATAACTATTTTGATTTCGCTTTTGTTATTGTTATTGAATACATGGAAGTGTTGATTTTTCACTTTTGATTATAAGTTCTTTTTTTATTTATTTCCTAATAATTTTGATCTCAGATTTTTTAAAGTTTTTTTTTTGGTGCTTGTTTCAGCGATTTAAATAGCTCAATAAAAATGGAGAGAGATGGCGACCTCAATCATAAGAATGGGAATGTGGAGCAGTGGAAGTCAATAACCTCCAATTGCATCCACCTTCGACACCTAACTCGCTTAGAGGGGGAGCATTCTGGAATCCTTTCTCTTCTTTAATTCTGTTTATTTATTTTGATTTGTTTCTTTCAGTACAACAATTTATGGCATTTGTTTAGTTTTATTTGAGTTTCTTAGTTCATTTTCATTTATGGACTTTGTTGTCTCATTTTATCTTAATTTGTTACTTATCTAAAAACTAAAAATTCAGAATTGGAAAATTCAAAAAGATTTTTCATAAAGCTGACTTATGGTAACTCAGGATAACACTTCCGTGAATACAGTGTCTAAGGTTCTTCCAGCGAACACCTAAATGTCTAAGAAATTTGGGACTTAGGGCGGGACAGTTTCAACCCCTCCAACCTTACGATCCCTAGGTTGTGTTCTTATGAGGCCCTAACAGGTCACCGTGAGTGCTTTGTATATTCGTGTGTTTTTAAATCAGGTTTTTTTAATATTTGTGTATTATTATTTTCCTTTGTTTTCTTTTCTGTATGGTCTTTGTTTTTGTTTTGTTTTTGTTTTGTTGAGTTAGTGTATGTATTTATTAACGTGGTATGGTAGTCCGTTTCTAAGTGTTAAAACAAACTTTTTTTCACTTCAAACTCTCAGTAATATAACAAAAACAAAACAAAAATAAAGAAAAAAACAAAAACAAAACAAGAACATGAAAAACAAAAAAAAATAACAACAACTTCTTCTTCATTTTTCATCTTCTTCATTTTCATGGTGCCTTTATTGTCTCGCACTTCCAGAATCTCCAGGGAACTACATGGTCCTCATTCTTCTCCAATACTTCCACATGCTCGTTGATAAGACGAGCCGCTTCTGCAAGTCCGCCACCATAGCCTTCAAGGAAGCTACTTCCTCGCTCGCGGGCACACTCAGATGTCCTCACACAACGTCGACATGCCTGAATTGCAGGTGAGGAGGAAGCTTGCTGTTGTGTCATTGTTGCATCAGAGTCGAACCAATTGCATCCTCGACTTTGTAATACTCGCAAGTGCATGAGCCGTTAGGTCGTATTGCATTGTAGGTGAGAGGTAGAACCTACACCGAGGATTGGTGATTGAATGATCCCAATTCATTATTCCCTACACAGAATAGAGAGTGAAAAAGAGAGAAAATGAATAGAACAAGAAGAAGAAAAGAAAGTAACTCAAGCAAATAATTCCCCAGTTCAATTAGATTAAAAGATTGATTCTAGCTAAAGTATGATTAGCCATGGTGTGAGTTCAAAACCTTTATTCCTAATTCTCTAATTTGATGATTTGTTTATAACCTAAAATTAAGCATTAAACCATTAGCGTGAAGAAAAATTAAAACAACCAAGCATGTATCTAATCCACTGTTGTCAAATGTCCATACTACTATTCCTATTCATAGTTTCAATTCGAAATAAAGCATGTTGTATACTTAATTCGAAATTAGGATTCACCTGACGTGAAATCCTAAATGGTGATGAATCATTCGAAACTAAGCATATAAACTATGGTTCAGCATAATGAATAAGAAACAAAAACCATAATTGAAACTGGAAGAATTAATTAAACTTAATACTTAGGAAAGAATGTACGTACAAATAAAAGTAAAGTGAAACTAAGAAAAACTGTAAAGGAAAATTTAGTAAACTCATTTTTGTTACAACCGTTGACAACTAAGAAAAGAACTAAGAAATTGAGGGAGAGAAGGGGAGGGAGCTATTGAAGAAGTGTTTGAGAGCTCCCCCCTTAAGGTGTGTTTTGAAGCTTGGAGGCTTCTCTCTTCCTAGGGCTAAGGGGAGGGAACATCATGATGATTCCCACACAATCCTTCATCATTTGCTGCACCTAAAACTTTCATCCACATGGGTTAGAAGGTGGTCAGATGGGCTGCCTTTGCTGCCAAACCATGTGGCTCTATTGCTGCCAACCCATGTGATTGCCTTTTGGTCGCTGAAAAAATCATTTTCTGAAACCAGACTTTGGTGTAGGAAGGCCAAAGGTTTCAAAAACTTATCCAATGGGGCTGAAATTTGGATATGTTGTAGTCGACACCCATTGGAACAGGTTTCATGAAGATTATCACCTCATTCCAGAGCTTCCCCATAGCATGCTGATCCAAAGCCAAGAAGTTGACCTAGAAAGTAGGGCTGGAAATGAGTTGTAGCCAAAGTGAGTTTGTGTATAGGTTCTTTTTCCAGTTCACCCAACATGGCCTGAACATAGTGGATTGCATAAGTCTCCTAACCAAATTAATCATTGTTACTCTAAATCACAAGTTTAACTCGAAATGAATTAAAAGACAAGTTTAACTCGAAAACATAACCAAGTTATAGTTAGAAGGGTACAAAATAATACAATTATGAACCGATAACTTGTTGTCTGAAGAGTGGGTTGCTTTTCTGGGTGGCTAAGGCTCTCTTTTATAGCCATAAGGGACTAATTTGTCTAACCTCCTCCTCCCCCCTTTTCGTTGCTTCTTCTCACTTGATCCTGTTTGATGCAATTTTCCTATCCAAGGCGCATGGGTGAGGGCCCTTTGTGGTTCCAAGGTTTGACACAGCTGGACCTCCCCCATGAGGGTGAGGCGCCACACTGTTCCTGTTGGTTTTTCAAGATGGACTTTGCAGAGGGAAAGAGAAATAGAGGAAGTTCCTTATCGGATAGGGATTCCTATGAATCTCCGTTGGTTTTTGCAGTGGCTTGCTATTTGACTTGGTTCTAACTTTTTTGACAATGCTAGATATTTTATAAGGGGTTAAGCTGGGCTGGGCTTGTATGTAGATGTTGGGTTATTTTACTTGTTGCTCTAACGTTAGGCAGGTTTTCGTAAAGCATCGAGGTTTGTATTAAGAGTTTTTAACAAAGTATTTTGGGCATTCTGATTAAACAGGGTTTTCTAAGCAGACCATTGTATTCTTCCTCAGCTTTGGGTCATATTCTCTCCTCTCTCATGCTAACCCATGTGTTTGAGCTAAAAAATGGGCTTGAGTGCGCTACCAGCAGCCCAAAACTCCCATTTCTTGGCTCATCAATGGGCCCCATGAAAAGCTCGATTACCATCCATACCACAACCCACTAAGCAAGCCCGGGGCATTTGAGTCGCTTAGGCCTAGCTTTGTCGCAATGGCTATGTGGAATAATGAGTTTCGTGCTTGACATGGCATGCCACTTGGCGAGCTAGACTTTGTCAGTTCTTTAAAAAAGGGCGTAATGCTAACAAATAATTACCATGACCTTGTAGAGCCAATTCATTTTATAGGCTCATTTTAATTACCTAGCGTGAGAATTGCATATTTTATTTTGGCATGGCGGGTGATCATCGCTCGATGAAAGGTAGATGACGCAAATCCGACAATGCTCCGGCTGAGGTTCTTCTTGATAAGGTGTTGACATAAAGGGAACTCTTTGGGCCCGACCCTTGATTTTTTGGGCCTCAACACTCTTCAAGGTTGGAGACTTCAACCGACTATCAATATTGTTGAGGATGTGCCACCAGTATTTTGAGTTGCTGCTATTGAGTGAGATTACAACAGTAAGCTTAGGACTCTGGCTCCATAAATCGGGGGGAGGAATTGTGTGGAGCCCGATTACACACAAGCTAGGGTTACGTTCAGTAGTGTACACAAGAGTGTTGTGTTGAAACGGGGCAAAGGAGGGAAATGTTGTAATTGTTCCACAATGGATCCTAAAACTGATGGTGCGAGATGGTAGTACGAGGTGACGTTGAGGATGATATAAAATAACACCATCAGTGTTAACATTCCTACATCGACCAACGGAGAAGAAGGGGGTGATGTGCCTTATATGTACATGCCCACCTCCATCTAACATGAGGCCTTTTGGGGGCTCATTTGACTTCTCGGATCCCATGGGAACTCCAAAGTTCAGCGGTTGGGCTAGGCAATCCCAAGAATGGGTGACCACTGGGAAGTTGCTTGTGAGTTCCCATAAGATGGGGTCGTAAGGCGGGGCCCAAGCAGACAATCTCGTACTAAGGCAAAACTGAATTGAAGAGATGTGATAGAATAATGTGGGGCCACTACTGTCATGTGGTGCGAGTGTGCCGACGGAGCGTGGGGGCCCTGAGGGTGGATTGTAGTAGCGTCCCCATTGACCAACGAAGAGGGGGTGATGTGCCTTATATGTTTATGCCTCCCTCCGTTGGGCACGAGGCCTTTTGGGAGCTCATTGGCTTTGGACCCATCAGAACTCCAATGTTAAGTGAGCTCCGCTCGGGCGAAGTCAGGATAGGCTCGCTGGAAGTGAATGAGTTACGGAACTATGTGGGGGCAGGGCCAAGGGGAAGCGAGATAGTCGTTATGGGGTGATTCAGAGGGATGTGATAATCGGATGATGAACTTCAAATCTAGCTATGGGCCAATGTGACGGGCGGCTGTTGGGGCAAATGGCTAGTCCCTGAACTTGCAGGTTGAGCTTGCAACTGGGCCAAGAAAGGCGCAGTGGTGCACGTTAGAAAGTGCTCTTAGCTACAAGACCGAGAGGGAGGAACTAGTGCATGGCAGCAAAGGTCCAAGAGACTTGAATTGTTGGTAACAAAAAGTGGTGGTCGCTGCCTGAACCCCCCGATGTGGTGACGACAAGGGTTTGTCTAGGATTGGGTTGTTCGTGTGCTTCCAACCATGGTTGTTGGGAGAGTTTCTGTTGAATGATGAAAACGAAATGGGTTCCTTTGATTCAGACACTCGTTCGAGTAGTTTGTGCTGCATGAATGCACCAGATATGTTTGAGCAAATTTCCGCACGGAGATATTCACGTGTAGATTTTTCACCCTTCGGGCTTCCTTCTCTTACTTCTCCTCCCTGGTTCCTGTAAAACAAATCTAGTTTCACGGACCACACTCAAGGATTGTAGGCCAAAGGCCCTTTGATGTCTATGTTAGCTCGATAATGTGGAACCCTCGGAGAGTCGACAATAGCTAAAGTGAACATAGTTTTCTTTCACAAGAGGAAAGGGGGGTGGCAAGGGCGTCTATGGTAGCCGAAAGCGGTGTGGGAGAGAGGAGAGAGAGTGGCGGCAAGAGAGAGAGTTGTAGGGTTTTTTTAATTCCCTTGAATGCCTTGTGTAGCCATATATTTATAGTGCTCTTGCCATCTTAGGATTTTTCAAGGATGATTACTACCAGGAAGGGATTGATTTCCTTAATGAAGAGATTAAGTCAGTAGGGTTTTAATAAATAGAATTCCTGATTAATGATGAATTGTCTATTTTTGATACTAATAATTATCCAATTAAATGGAGATAATTATAGACCTAAACGATATTCTCTTTTGTCCCACGTGCGCCTAATGATTGGTCGGATAAAGATAGAGTATGGCAGGGTAATCTCTATAAGCTGAGATGAATGCCTAAGACTTTTCTTAAGATCTAAGTTCAACTGGACATAATGTAACACTGAAAACACTGAAATGATGGGTGAAGATCGATAGGCGATATCATAACAAGGAGGTAGAACTACAATAAGAATAGAATAGTGGAAGAATTCCATTTATGGTACACTAATCGGTGCATGTAATTACATTCAATTTGACCATTTTTTAACTTATGATTTGGTTATGTTTTTGAGTATTAAATTTGTGATTTTAGCTTCTTTTGTGTATGTTACAGTGTTATAAACTTGAGACTCCACTAATTGCATTTGTGGAGCAAGTTAGCTCAAACAAATGTCTCCAGTAGATCAACTTAACAAGATTGGACTGTACTTCGTACAGAACCAGATAATGAGCCATACATCATGGGAAAGATACAAGAAGTATAGTTTCTGTAGATTTTTACGGTTCATGATTCTGAGTCTTCTAGAGAAATTTATACATGTTTTGGCAACTTAAGGTCAGATTCGGCAGCATCTGATTACTGGGCCAAAAATCACATTTGAAGGCCTTTCCGATTTTTTCTTGAGTTGGGCTCATATCTTTGGAAAGATAAGACAAAGAGCTTCAAGATCCATATTTTTCCGATTTTCCCGACTGGAGCCACGAGCCCAAAACGAGCCCACGAGCTGGCTGCAATGCATTCTCATGCGTGACGTATGCATGATGAAGTGTTGTTGATTGTGGGAAAGTTTGGTGAAGCATATTGCTGAATACCTATATTTGAGTGGAGTTTTGCGGCAGCCAAATGAGCCAGAAGATGTTGAAGTGGATGATGCAACACTAAGCCTAAAGACAAGGGATATGTTTTAGAATGCAATTGTGTCAGGTTAGGTTGGTGAATTAAGTGTTGTGTGTAGGTGAAGTTACTGTGGTTAGTGAATTCGATTGTATATTTAGATTTTTCATCTCCCCTAAGCCTATAAATGGGGAAGTTCTCTAAGCTTGTTAAACACACCCCAAGGGGGAGCTCTAAACACTTTCTCTAGAGCTCCCTTCCCTTCTCTCCCTAGAATTCTCTTAGTTTCCCTTTTAGTTTCTCAAATATTGTAATACGATCATTCTATTAAATTTTCTTTTGTACTAAATCTCGAACACTTTCTTTCTCTTCTTCTAAATTCTTCAAACACTCTCTTCTCCAAACACTTCCCAAAACACTTCTCCATTTCCTTCATAGAATCTCTAAACCTCAGACACATTCCCTTCCAGAATCCTTCAAGCTTCCCCGCAAAACTTTCCTTTCTCTTCCAAATTTCCCATGCTCTCAAAATCATTCTCTTCCAAAATCCTCAAAGCTTCTCCAAACACTCTCTTTATTCCAAATTCTCCATGTTCTCAAGTGTTGTACAGAATCCTTATTTATGTTCTTTTGTTTCCATTTCTCTTTTGTGTTAGGAAACTGAGACAGGATCACTCAATCACCAATCCACTGGAATCGACCTAGCACTTACGTGGCTAAACTTTACAACGGTTAGTGCACTTGCGAGTATTACACAGTTAGGGATGCGCTGATCCAAATTTGGTGCAGCTCTATTTACACAACAGTGGCTAGTAAATATTGTGAGCTTCATTGATTTTTATCCAGTGTCAACAGTACAAATAAACCTCTTTATCAACATGGATTTAGAAAAAGAGAAATAAAAAGAATGTGAGAAATTTTAAAGAGGATGAAACACGAACTTTGACTAGAAACCACATTTCCATAGTTTTTTTTTTTTTGGGAAAGGAAAAAAACCCAGCAAAATGGGAAGGAAACAGACAGAGAATACAAGGGCCAGAAATGCCAAATGCAGAAACAAATTACCATAAGCGCCAGGGGGAAATTCAATTAAAACAAGTCCAAGTTTAGTATAACAAATCTTCTCCACGCGAAATCAAAACAAAATACAAAACCCAGCCCACCATTGCCACAAGGAACCGAACGCCCCACACGCGCACCAAGGGAGGGGATTCACATCCTCACACAGGTCAGCATAGTTGGACATAAAGAGCCACTGATCTTACACCAAGAACAAAATTTCCCCAGATGACATAAACACATCTCCACGAGAACATTCCTACAAGAGTCACTTTCTACTTCACAACAGAGTCCGCCTGTGCACCAAGAAAAATTGATAAACGTAATAACAACGCCCCCATGGCGTATACAAAGGGTTAGAAATATAGGAGTGGAGATATTGGTGCAAGCACTAGAGCTAGAATGGTGGCAAGAGCTCTATATACAATCAGAAGTAGAGACGCGAACAAAGAGCTGAGAGAAATAGTTGCTCTATTCCAAATGGAGAAACCATGCTTGAAAAAGAGAAGGCAACAGTGTGGGGATGTTATGGGGAGATGGAAATGGGGGATAGAGGAGGTATAGGCAAAGAGGAGGAGAGGGACACGAAATCAACTTAAGCATATGATCTCATACTAGAGCACAAGGCTTAAGCGGGTCACCAGGAGAAGCAATAAAGTCTTCAGAGACAACCACCAATTCTCATAGACAACTACCAACTCCAAGAGACAACCACTAACAAGCCAAATAGGCTCAAAAGGACACAAAATAAGGCCAGCCCCTCAAAAGAATCCCAAGGAAGGGGAGGTTAAGGTGGCAAAAAGCGAAAGAAAAAGGGCGGGAGGGTGAAGGGGAGGGGAAGAGCTAATGACCTCCTCCTCCCTAATGAAGACATACTGTTAACACCCTTGCCCCATTTTAATTTTTAATTTTTAATTAAAATCATTTAATTTATTTAATTATAAAATTAAAATTTGCTCTTAGAATAGGGTTATTTTGGTCAGTTTAATAACTACATTTTTGGGGAATTGAATGGTACTGTATACATAAGGTGTTGAAATAAGAATTCGCAAACACATAGTGGGCTCAAATTGGAGTGTAAAGAGAAGTAACGATCAATGGAAGTAATATGACACAACTATAAATAACTGAAGTTGGATTTTAGAATTTATCTATCTCTTCTCTCTCGACGATCTCTTCCCTCATCCTTCGAGACAAACAACATCGATCCTTGACTGGCAACAACAACCACGCCAGTCATTCGGTTGGCCACAAGGACTCGGTACAAAACGACTCACCCGACTTCCTCTTCCTCCCTACCCTTTTTGCCCAAAGAGCAACCGGCCACCTACAGAGTCGCTAAAAAAGCCCAGAACAGGCTGGTTTCACTCAAAACTTCTGATGTCATTTTTGACAATTCGACCACCATTTTTGTTTCGATCCAGTATGTTTTCTCATACTTATCAATGTGGTTTAGCTGATGGTTAGGTTGATTGTGATCGATTTGAAGTTTGGTAACTCGATTTGAAACCTAAGTTTCGCAGGGTTTCGGCTAGAGTTTGACAAGGTCTGGCCACTTTTGGTCATGGCCCAAGACAAAGGTTGCTCCACTAATTATTATAATCGCGTTGGTATAGGTATTTTTGGGTGTTTCAAGAATTTCTCGAGCCACCCCATGCGCTGTTTGGGTCGCCCATTTAATCATAAAATAATCCACATATCATCCCAAGCACGATGGTATGCTTGAATTTGAATTTGGTTATCATTTAGCGGTCGATTGGATTTATGCATATTAAGAACTGTTCACAGGTTTCAATATCTGGACCTTTGGATTGTCTCCATTTTGAAATGTATTGATCTAAGTTCCTCTAGGATCCTGTAGAGTACACGGGTGAGGTAGAGTCCTAATGCTACGTTCAAATGAACTTAAAGTTTGTGAGAAACAATGATCGTTATTGATCTGTCGCGTTGTGGATTGTGAGACGATTCAAAAGCTCTCGATATGGACCAAACTTGCTAGACGTGTTTAATAAACTTGGTAGAACTGTAGGAACTTTCATATTGGAAAATCAGAAGGTCATAGGCCCCGCCGCCTCCGAATGACCAAGTTTAGTGCAGTGTTGACCACTCGTTGATCGAGCTTCCTCCGAGGTTATTTCACCTTTTTTTTCTGGAATCGAAAAGTCGACATGACAGGAACTTCTACATTCATCGTAGCACTTTGAAATAGGGAAAAGCTAAGAATTTATTTAAAGTTCGCGTTGGAAGTATTTATTTTAATCTAGCCCTCGTATTTTAAATAAGTACTCAACACCTCGTACGTAAGGCCCACAAAGACCCTCTAAGGGTCAAGCAACATAAGAGCTATTGTAAGTGGACTTTGTTTTTACAAATTATATTCATTATTTTCAAGGACGCAAACTATGTATAATTGGTTATTTGGTCATTGAGTTTATTATATATTTAAATTTAAAAATATAATATTATGCTATGAAAGTCTGGAGGTATATTTCATATTTATATATCTTGAATATTTGAATTGATATGTGCTATGTTAAGAAGTTACTTTCTATATTTGAATATGTGGAGTACATGCGATTGTTTAAAGAGATTTGAGATTGTGAATGAGTTGTGATTTACATACATTTTTAGGCGCTATTAGCACTACCCTATGTACTCCCCATATGTTGGAATTCTTGGATTGGATACTTGGAATTATGGAAATACTTGTCAGGATATGTGAAACCTTGACCCCCCTAAAGGATGTTTCCTAGACCCTTGAGGTTAGTCTATGTGCGTAGGACTATCATAGTGTATGAGTATTGAGGATTACTCTTTTTACGTGTAGATGAGCCAACTTCCCCGACAAGATGGCTCATTCCTTTAGCCACATGGTTAAGTAAGAATTCTTCCATGTGACCTAGGGATTGTTTCCCGGTACAAGTTTGGTGGTGGTCATACTTGTGTGTATATTGGGTACTTATACATTCATTCTTATTATTAGGGGGAAAATGAAAAGGTTGAATGAAATAGATATAGGTGTTAGGGTGGCAATGAGCATGTCATGTATGAAAGAATTGTAGACATGCAGGAATGCTCAACCCAAACAAACCCCTTAAATGAACATGTCATGCACGGGTTGACCATTTAAGTTCTCGTGCGAGGTTCGGGTAGTGTTGGGTTGACTCTCTAAGTGGTAGGAGCTAAAAAGACATTTAAAAAATTGGAATGAGAAATAAAATAGTAAATGGGTTAGTGGTGGCTAGTACACAGATTATCAGGGGGTATCCGGGTTACATAGGTATTTTAGCGGTGGCGAGTTGACCATGAAACCAGCCGTTTATTAAACGGATCATGGTGGGTAGACTTGAAAATGACCCGATTTTAATAATCAGGTTAAACCACTAAATTCTCGTGGGTTTTGAGTAGTGTAACGGGCGTGCACAAAGTGCCACCCTGATAAGTGTCTAATTACGAAATATGATTTCACATACAGTGTCTAAATAGACTTTAAATGCATGTTTACTCATAGTTTTTCCAAAAAGTGGGGTTATTATATTTTGTTTTAACATAACAGAACTTTGATTTTGTCCACTCATAATTTTCTGTTTTGTGCCCTCCGACGTAGATAGACTTGAATTGAGCAGCCAAGCCAAAACAAGAACACAGACCCCGACTTTATGTAGGAAAATTTCACTTGTTCTCTCCTTTGAAATTTATTTTCATTCGTAAACTAGATTTCTTTAGAATGCTATGTATGCCCATGATACGGTATCAATGTCCAGGCCGAAGGCTTCTATGTGAACTACATGTTTATGATTTGTGCATGCTGCTGGTTGGGTTTATAATTGTTTTTTAACAGGATGAAAAATTTGGGAAATGTACATTTTTACAAGGGACACTCTACAGATTTCGCAGAAACTATCTAATTCCCTTTTCCTTAATTTAAAAAGAGGCTAAAATGACAGTAAGTGAGCTTAACATAAATTGATGTCGAAAAAAAAACTACAAAGTCAGTGAATTCTAAGAGAATTTAGAGACGGTCCTCTGACCATGCAGGGCTGAGAAGAAAAGGCGGACACTAGGTTTCCATCCCGTAGCTCTTATTACACTTTTGTTATGAATTTCAATTGGGCAATAACCCTAAAAATAGTGTATTTCCACCCCCTGATGTCCCACTCAGCAATTAAATTTGAAAAAATACAATCTCAGGTGTCCACCTGTAAATGTTCCTAAAATACCCTTAATTATTGATTGAAGCATTAATCATAACTCTCTCTCCTAGTATTTTATTAATTTATTTTTGGATTTTTAGGGTCTAATGGTCTTCAATTCACATTTTGGTCCCTCGATTTTCAAAAAACATTCCGATGGTCTTCAACTTCTAGGTTCAATTTTAGGGCAAATGGTTCTTATTTCAATTTTGTTAACTTTTTTCTGCTAAATGTAAGGACAAAATGGTATTTTTGTATTATTTTTATTTCCATTTTTTGGAATTTCTTTTCACCCAGAAAATTAAAATTAAAAACATTCTTTATATCTTCAGTAAAACAACATGGCCCAAGGGGCTATGGCTACTGTGGCGGGTAGAAACTTTTTTAGTTTTTAGTTTTTAATTTTTATTTTTTGGGTGAAAGGAATATCAAATGTGGAAATTGAAAAAAGATTTACAAAAATACCATTTCCCTCTGCATTTGAGAGAAAAGATCACAAAATTGACGCAGGACCGTTCAGCCTGACGAAATTGGAATTGAAGGACTATAGAATGATTTTTGAACAAAATGAAAAGTGAATAAAATTCAAGGACCATCAGACCTCAAAACCTTTTTTTTTTGTCACGAATAGAAATATTCGTTGAAATTGAGGCAGAGCTCCCTAAGCAAGGAGTGGACTGGCACGAGCAGATATGAATACTCAAAGAAAATAGAATATAAAAAGAAACTAAGGGAAGAAAAACACAAGATTAAGATTTCTTGGACTTCTATTTTTGTGTTCTCCGAGATTTAAGATTTCGATTAGTGCACACAAACAATCCAGGGCAATATAATTGCCCTTTTAATTATTTGCTAGTTTTGTTGTCAATTCATCTAAAAGCAAAGGATTTCCACTTTTCATATTCCTGGTGAAAAAGCTCATGAATTTTGGGCACTTTTTAATCTTTTGGTGTTTTTGTTTTTGTCTTTATTTTTGGGTTTTGGTTAATTTCTTTTATTATCCCAATCCGGTATGAAGTGGGTTTCACAACCTTTTTTATATATAAAGTATTGACAAAAGTACTATCTAATAAATGATTAAATGAAAGTTTTATATTCAATGTTTATAATACTGTGATTGTGGCTTTTTAGTAGAATCTACAACATACTAAACCAAGATAATACGTACAAAAGCAGAGAGGGGTCAAACAAACGTGATGTTTCATTTAAGATGAAAGCCATGTTGACATTAAATTTAATGTGGCGGTTTGTGTTAAAATTGATGTACTCTCACCCAAGGTCACTTAGAGAACTTCCTCCAGTGCTCATTTGCAAGGGCAAAAAGGAGCCTAGGCTTGGAATAATCCATCTAGCACTGACAGGCAGCTTAGGTAAAAATGGGCCCCATTTACCTAAGCCAGCCCAGAAGTAAGAATTGTCTGAGTTGCTACCTGGGTTTGCTTATCTCATGCTGACGTTAATGATCAATTTAAATAAAATTTAAAAAAAGAAAAAAAATCATCAAGTTCTATAATACCTAGCCATGTTCTTCACTTCCCACACCAAAACTCCATACAAATTCCTCTCCTCATATCTCATGTTAACGTGCTTGCCTTTACTTGCCATGGCAATGGGTGGAAAAGCAAAATAAAAAAGGGTAGGATGGTCACTACTTACGTGAATAGTATCTAACCTTCCATTTTCTTGCCCTATGCCATGACACCATGAGTGAAAAGTGCTCTTATATAGAGGGAACTGAGACACAACTAGTATGAAGGTTGCCTCATTGGTTCTTCAACTGTGTACAAAATCAACTTTAGGTAGCTTAAGAAAACCAGAGATGTTGCTTGCAAGAATATTAGGGAATGTATTGCCATTAATGAGGAAATAAGTTTCAATGAAAATGAATTTGCCTTACTTTCCTGGAAGTTCATAAATGTACCAATATAGTTTGGTGCTTTATCAACTTGATTGTACTTACTTTAAATTACTTAGTTTCTCTAAATAGACTTGAAAGTCTAACCCATGTACTATTACATATATAGTTGCTAATAGAATGAACAGAACAACTTGGTCATGGAAATTATCCTCTTTTCTCCCTTTCATCTCTTTCTCCCATCTCTGTTTTCTTATAGGGTAATGCTATGCTTACCACATAAATCTACCACATTTTAATACCATCTTACATGGCAGCTGATGTGGACAGCCACCTCATTAAAATTATATTAGTTTTTTTTTTCAAGGAGATAATATTTTCTATATTTTTCTTTAGTTAAAAATTAAAAAAAAACTAAACTAAACTAAGCCCTACGACCACTTTTCACACGTCTCTCTGCCTCCCCAATTCTCTCTCTCCCTCCCAATTATCTCTCTCCCTCCTTCCTCTCCTCCCCATCGCAGTGTTTCGCCGGGCTTCTGTCACCGCTCCGCAGGACTTCCTACGTCGTTCCGCCAGACTTCTGACTCCATTCCACCGCTCTACTCCTTCCTCCACGGTTAAGATTCTTTTTCTGTTTAGCTTACCCCTTTTTTTTTTTGGATGAATGCTTTCTTCTCATAAGCGATTGTTGAATCCTTTATTTATTTGTTTCCAATTCAGTATTCAAATTAATTTTCTAGATGGGTATGAATTTGTTTAATTTTCTGATGGGTTTCTTTACTGTGTTTGCATCTACATTTGATTGAGTTTTTTTTGGTGTTTTTTAATTAAGGATTCGATGGTCATATGAGAATAGCTTTTTCATGACAGGTACAGGTACTTGCTAAAAAAAAGATGAAAAGCCACATGAGTTCCTTGCGAGTGATGATTGGTGTATAATTACATATCATTTTGTACCCTTTTAACTTATGATTTGGTTATGCTTTTGAGTTAAACTTGTGCTTTTAATAAGTTTTGTGTTTGTTTCAGTGTTATAAGCTTGAGACTCACTAATTGCATTTTTCAGACAAGTTAGCTCAAAACGGTGTCTGCAGATCAGTCAACTTCATGGATTGGAATGTACTTGCTCAAGAAGAACCAGATGATGAGCCATATGTCATTGGAAAGCTACAGAAGTCTAGTTTCTATAGAATTTTACGGTTCATGATTCCGAGTCTTCTAGAGAAAGTTATACATATTTGGCAACCTAAGGTCAAATTCGGCAGCATCTGCGTTACTGGGCCAAAAATCACATTTGAAGGCCTTCCCGTTTTTTCCTTGAGTTGGGCTGCATATGCTTGGAAAGATAATTCAAAGAGCTTCAAGATCCATATTTTCCCAAATTTTTCAGGATGGAGCCACAAGCCCAAAACGAGCCCACAAACTGGCTGCAATGCATTGTCATGCATGACATATGCATGATGAAGTGTTGTTGATTGTGGGAAAGTTTGGTGAAGCATATTCAATACCTATTTTTGAGTGGAATTTTGCAGCAGCCAAATGAATTAATTGAAGTTGAAGTGGATGATGCAACACTAAGCTTAATGACAAGAAGAATTGTTTTCAAATGTAATAGTGTGTTAGGTGAATTAAGTGTTGTAAGTTGGTGAAGTGAGTGTGGTTAGTAAACTCTATTGTATAATTCAGATTTTCACTTCCCCTAGGCCTATAAATAGGGAAGTTCTCTAAGCTTGTAATAACACCCCAAGGGGGGGAGCTCTCAAACACTTCTCTAGAGCTCCCTTCCCTTATCTCCCTCAAATTCTTTTAATTTCCCTTTGTAGTTCTCAATTGTTTAATATGATCTTTTTACTAAATCTCAAACACTTCACAAACACCTTTCTCTCCCTTCCCTAAGTTCTCAATTCTCCAAGTTCACAAAGATTCTTAAAGTTCCCAAACACTTTCCTTTCTCTTCCAAAATCCTCAAAGCTTCCCAAACACCTTCTCTTCCAAATTCTCAAGTTCTCAAATTCTACAAAACCCTTTTGCTTCTTTTGTTTTCATTTCTGTTTTGTGTAGGAAAACTGAATTGGATCATTCAATCACCAATCCCTGTGGAAATCGACCTCGCACTTGCATATGCTATACTACCGAACGGCTCGTGCACTTGCGAGTATCACAAGTTGAGGATGCAGCTGAATCCATTTGGTGCAGCTGAAATCTACGCAACAGTTTTTGGCGCCGTTCCGGGGATCGGTAACATTGTTTGATTCTATTTGGTTTTCCTACTTTTTATTATTTTTATTTTTTGTATATAACTAGACAGTTTCATGTTTTAAAGTTAATGACGTTAATTGACAAGTTGTGTTTGTAGTCCAGCGGACAAGGACAATTGTCTAACAAGCAAGAGAACTGGGTTTTAGTCCCCGGCTTACAAACACAAAAAAAGGTTCAAGTAGCATGTTGGTTATTTCTTGTTTATGGTTTCATTCACTTGTTCTTAATTAAATATCTTGTTCAAGTTTACATAAACACCATATGACTCTTGGACTGATTAGTGAATGAATGGGTAGATATTGAAGACAAACACCATGTTTAAATTCTACTTGGTTCTTTATTGTTCTTCTTGTTCTTAATGGGTTCGGAATTTGTGTTTAGACTAAACACCATAGCTAAATGCTTTTTCTGAATACTTGATTAAAACCACACACCATATGGATAATCATATTTGAGAAAGAACGAACTTCATAAGCTAGTTTAATTTACTTTGTTGCTTGTTACTTTGAAACATGGAAGTGTTGATTTTTCCTTTTCGTTTTTTAGTTCTTTTTTATTTATTTCCTAATCCTTTTAATTCCATTTCAAGTTTTTGTTTCTGCTTTTTCTAGCAATTTATGATAGCTTCATAAAAATGGAGAGAGATGGCAACCTCAATCATAAGAATGGGAAGTGTGGAGCAGTGGGAGAAGTCGCGACCTCCAAGTGCATCCATGCTTCGACCTAATCGCTTCAAGGGGGAGCATTTCAATCCTTTCTCTTTACTTGTTATTATTTTAAATCTATGTTTCTTTTTTTTATAAAAAAATTTAAAAATTAAAAAATAAATTAAAAATTAAAAATAAATTAAAAAAGATTTTTCATATGAGCTAACTTATGGTAACTCAGGAAGCACTTCCGTCAATACAGTGTCTAGGAGTTCTTTAGGCGACACCTTCCGTGTCTAAGAAGTTTGAGTTTTAAGAGGGACCATTGTGACCCCTCCAACCTTCCCGGATCCCCTGGCTGTATTTTGAGGCCCTTAACTAGTCATCCATGAGTTGCTTGTATATTTGTGTCCTTGAAAAAAAAAAATTTAAAAAAAATTAAAAAAAATTTTAAAAATTGAAATTTGAGTTTTTATTTATTTTTCCTTGTAAATTGCAATTTGGAATTTCTTTGTCTTCTTTTTTTCTTTGTGTGGTCAGTTAGTTGTAAATAATAATAAATCAATTTGGAACTTCTTTGTTTTTGTTTTTTTTTTTTTGTTAAGTTAGTTTATGTATTTATTTACGTGGTGTGGTTAGTTAGTTTATTTCTGAGTGTTAAAAACACATTTTTATTCAAACACCGCATTAAAAACAAAAACAAAAACAAAAAAACAACTTCTTCATCTTCATCTTCATCTTTATGGCATGCCTCTATTCTCTCTTACTTGCAGAATTTGCAGCAACTCCACATGGTCCTCATTTTTTCTCGCAGTGCTTCCACGTGCTGATTGGCAAGGAGAGCCGCTTCTGGAGGTCCGCCACCATAGCCTTCAAGGAAGCTACTTCCTCGCTCAGCGCGGCACACTCCCGTGTTCTCGCCAACAATCGCATGCCTAAATTGGTAGCCGAGACTGCATGGAGCACGTTAAATTGTGGGACTCCTCCACTGAACCTTGTCGGACCTCTGTGCCACATGCAGGTCATCCCGCCATGTGAGTTTACTGCCAATCATGCTGCCCAGGAGCACTCGCCTGCTTGGCACTCGCCTCAGAAAAAGTTCGGTATTACCTCAGGAAAGTTTGAGGCCGTATCGTGATGATATGTGGAGTTTGGGAAGACAGGGTTTGGAGGAGGCCTCATCCTGGGCATTCGGTGGTGCAAGTGAGAGCTCAAGGTTAAGATCATCAAGGTGAGTGCAAGAGGATGTTATTGTTTTGTTTTTGGATTTTTTGATATTTTTCTTTGAATTTACAGGGAAGAAATGCGGGGTACTCTTCTACTTCACCGAGATATGTTTAAATAGATTTATGCAGACGAGGGAGCTGAAAGCACTTCGGATCTCGAGGGTGCTATCTTGCGCTATTTTCTCTGGATCCCTTCATTTCCGACGCAAATTGCGAGCGCGTTTTTTAAAAAGGGAGCATGTCTACACTTTCACTTACTTTTGCCTCCCTGTTTTCTGATGTTTGTGTTTTTTTTTCTTTTTCAGTTGTTATTTTATTTTATTTATTATGTTTTTTTTTCAATTGTTTTCTTCTTGTTTGTCAGGTTTCTCAAGAATGTAATTGCAAGAATAGACAAAATTAAAGATGCGTCTTGGACACCTGGTGCAAGAATCTCAACTCTTCTTTTAAATTCTTGTTTGAATTGTGTGTTTATTTAAGTTGTTCTTTATTTATTTATTTATTTTGTTTTTATTTAATTAGGTAGTATAATTTAAAACTCATAGGATCTTATTTGAATGAGCTAAATTTTTGGTAACTCCAGTGAGCAACCACAGTCTATAGAGTGTTTAGGAGTTCTTTAGGCGGCACCTTTGGTGTCTAAGAAGTTCGGGTTTTAAGCGGGACCATTGTGACCCCTCCAACCTTCCCCTGGAACCCTTGACTGTTTTTCTAGGCCCTTAACTGGTCATCCTTAAGTTTTCTCTTAAAAGAAGAAGCTATTATTTGTGTGTTTTCTTAAACTATTAAATAAATAAATTTTATAAATTAAAAAAAAAAAATTATGTTTGGGTCTTCGTGTTTTTTTGTTTGATTGTCGTTCTTTAAAATTAGGGTCAATCGTTTCTTTGAGATAACATAACGTTTTTATTTCCCAATTTAAAAAAAGAAAAAAAAAGACGAATACACTCTAAAATTAAATAATAAATAAAAACAGGAGAAATCATTTCTTCACAGCACTAGGTGTCTCGACCATAGGAGCTTTGAGTTTGGCCCTCTCGGCTGTCCTCTTCCTGGGGCTTCACGCACAGCCTCTTGGGGCTCACCACTTGAGCTCCCAAAGATCGCAATCTAGCTTGAGCATAACTACTCTCGCGATCTGCTTGCTTGCTTGCGTTTACCCGGTCGATCTAGGTCCTCCAGCTGCTTTCGCATGTCGCGAGAATACAACTCTACCATCTTTGATAGGTTTTTATTTCGTCCCCGCAATACTTCTAGCTGTGTCGATTCACCTCCACTATCCTTGCCCTCTCCCTTTTTCAAGCTTTTATAGCACTCTGAACACTCTTCAACCATATTTCGCTCCGCCGCTATTGACCTTTCAGAATCTCTACCTCATGGGACTTCGCAAGTAGGCGATGACCCAAACTTGCAACACATGCTGTACTCTACACGCTCAGTGCCAGGGAATCACTCGTGACCCGGTTGTCATCCCTTGTCCCGAACACACGTATATCTTTAGGAGTCACTAAATTTCTGCCAACTCCAATGGCAACATCGTTGTCTCAGGAGTATTGAGTCATTGACAGTCACAGGGCCCTTTGCGGAGGCAAAGTAGGGTACCCATACCTGGTGCTGCGCCGCTTGGCCCCATGTCTGAGTCGGTGGAGCTAGGTTGAGATCCAACGAAAATGGGTAGGAAGAGGCCATTTGATTTGTCACTTTTTTCTTTTTCTTGGTTCTTTTCTCTTTTGTGTTTTTGAGTTTGTGTGTTTTCCCTTCTTTTTCCCTTCTTATAGACATAGTCTTTAACAAACCCTAGCCATTGCAGCGTCTGAGCAATTTCTCGAATCTCCAGCATTCCTTGAGTCCCGCAACCTTCTCGCTTTCCAACCATACCCAACTCATTTATCACAATGTATCTTTTCTGACGGACGCGGTTCAGTAAAGTCTCGCGCCTTTCCATAAGCCCGTAATTTCCGCTTGTGAAATCTCCGGCGCTTCTATCTGCGACACGTGGCTTCTACTTCTGCCGATGACTAACCATGAGACAACATCAGGGACCACTTTCCCTTTTTTCAGAAATCCTACTTTGCTCTCATAATTCACGTTTTCATTTAAAAAAAAATTCAATAAATAAATAAAATTTTTAAAATGTGTGGGCTTCCGGAATTCATTTTGGGTCGGGTTTCACCTTAGTTTGGGTTTCAAAGTGGGTTAAATTCACCATGGTTTGTGTTTGAAATTGTGGGCTTTGGGCTTCAAATTTTTTTTTTGGGTTTCAGAATTGTGTGATTAGGGTTTACTGTTTCATTTTTTGTTTGTTTGTTTGTTTGTTTTGTAATTTTTATTTTTGTAATTATTTTATTTTATTAGTATATTTTAATTCTTGTGTGTTTTGTGATTTATATTTACTTTAGTACCTTTCATTTCTTGTTATGATATTGTTTGTTCCTAATTTTTAAACATTGAGGACAATGTTCATTTCTAGGTTTGGGGGTATTAGAGTTTAGCATGTAAATTTGGTTTTTCCTTAATTTAAATTTTTTTATTTGCTTGTTTTTATTTTTATTTTAATTTTATTTTTGAGTCTTACTTTTATTTTTATTTTTGTTTTGTTTTTGAGTCACTTTCCGAACACATATGATGAGATTGTGATAAATGTTGCATGACTTAAATGAAAATTGGATTTTATTTTATTTTATTAAAAAAAATTATAAAAAAAAAGTAAAAAATTAAATTGAAAAAAATAAATAAATAAATTTGGCATTGTTCTAGCATGATATGTTTGAAAACTTCTTTGCACTTGCCATTTGTTTCATAATTTTCCAATTAAAGGATTTGCATGATCTAAAGAATTGTATGAAGTATAAATTAGACTTATATAACCAACCATATAAAGTGAGCTTTTGAGCCTTGTACTTCATTTCTTGAGTGTTATATACATACTCTTATTTTCTTGTCATCTAAGTTGTTGTTTGATCTCATTATTCATTGATTTGGTTGAACACTTAAAAGTCATTCATTCTTATGCAATTTGATTTCATGACATTTAAGAAATGATATTAAGGCCCTCTTTGGATCGTTTGTGTCTTTCAAGCTAACCTTATGCATGCTTAAGCATGATTTTCCATTGTTAACCATTTTGAGCCTACATGTAAATCTTTTCTTTCATTTACCAATTATATTTCCTCACCTTAGACTGAAAAACAAATATTTACCTTTCTAAGGAACTCATGAGCTTTAATTGGGATGTGTTTTTCATACTAGGTTTGGGAAGAGGTGTTACATTTCAAAATATATATATATTCACACAATTGGTGAAAGAAAAGAGTAAAATTGTTTTTTGGGCCTTCAAAATAAATTGGTGGTTGTTCAATAAAGGAGTGAATCATGGTAAATGAAGGTATAAGGAGTTTTGATCATGTAAAAATAAATTCTCATTGTGATGATTCGAAATCTTGTAAACAATTGTTTTATGCTCTTATATTTTGAGTTCCTTGGACTTTGTATTATCCATACCCTTCATTTCTTACTCACCTTACACCCTTGGCCCCATTACAACCTATACTAAAGACCTAAATTGATCTTAAATGTCATGTGGTTGAATTGCATACATTTTTCTACTTTTAAGTGTTTGGCATCCTTCTTGAGATCATATTAATGCAAGTTCTTCATCTTTCTATTGCGAGTTAAGTCTCTTATGGTTTAACTATATTCTCATGTTTATAACTGAGTGTTGCATTGTAACCCTCTTCCGAGTGATTCATTTGTGAGAGGACAACTTTGGTGAGATTTGAAGTTGAACTTGTGCTTTGTATGATTTTTGAAATTGTGTGAAAACTAAGATTGAGGAATTTGTTGCATTTGGCTATCACACTACCACACTTTGAGCATGTTGTGTTTTGAACTTTGCCACTTTGTGAATAATGTCCAAAATTGAGTTTTTATTGTTAAAATCTTTTGAGTCATGTGCATAAGTCATTTCTCTTCAGAAATGTTCGGGAAGATTGTTTTGAATCTTATTTTTGTTTTGTTTTTATTTTTATTTTTGTTTTTGCTATTATTTTTGTTTTTGTTATTTTGCTTAAGGACTAACAAATCTAATAAGTTTTCTAACCATTTTGTTTTGTAGAATTAGTCAAACGTTTGTGGGTATCGGATCTGCTCTTAAACCCTCAGGAGACACAACTCCTCCTCCTAGGGATGCCTAGAGGTTTAAAGGCTTGTTGCATACGCTAAATGCAATCGAGTTACCTACGAAAGTGGTCTAGTTAACTTCTTATTTGTTTTTTATCTTTGTTTTCCATTTGTTTTGCTCGAGGACTAGCAAAATCTAGGTTTGGGGGTATTTGATCGGTGCATAATTACATATCATTTTGTACCCTTTTAACTTATGATTTGGTTATGCTTTTGAGTTAAACTTGTGCTTTTGATAAGTTTTGTGTTTGTTTCAGTGTTATAAGCTTGAGACTCACTAATTGCATTTTTCAGACAAGTTAGCTCAAAACGGTGTCTGCAGATCAGTCAACTTCACGGATTGGACTGTACTTGCTCAAGAAGAACCAGATGATGAGCCATATGTCATTGGAAAGCTACAGAAGTCTAGTTTCTGTAGAATTTTACGATTCATGATTCCGAGTCTTCTAGAGAAAGTTATACATATTTTGGCAACCTAAGGTCAAATTCGGCAGCATCTGCGTTACTGGGCCAAAAATCACATTTGAAGGCCTTCCCGTTTTTTCCTTGAGTTGGGCTGCATATTCTTGGAAAGATAATTCAAAGAGCTTCAAGATCCATATTTTTCCAGATTTTTCAGGATGGAGCCACAAGCCCAAAACGAGCCCACAAGCTGGCTGCAATGCATTGTCATGCATGACATATGCATGATGAAGTGTTGTTGATTGTGGGAAAGTTTGGTGAAGCATATTCAATACCTATTTTTGAGTGGAATTTTGCAGCAGCCAAATGAATTAATTGAAGTTGAAGTGGATGATGCAACACTAAGCTTAATGACAAGAAGAATTGTTTTCAAATGCAATAGTGTGTTAGGTGAATTAAGTGTTGTAAGTTGGTGAAGTGAGTGTGGTTAGTAAACTCTATTGTATAATTCAGATTTTCACTTCCCCTATGCCTATAAATAGGGAAGTTCTCTAAGCTTGTAATAACACCCCAAGGGGGGAGCTCTCAAACACTTCTCTAGAGCTCCCTTCCCTTATCTCCCTCAAATTCTTTTAATTTCCCTTTGTAGTTCTCAATTGTTGTAATATGATCTTTTTACTAAATCTCAAACACTTCACAAACACCTTTCTCTCCCTTCCCTAAGTTCTCAATTCTCCAAGTTCACAAAGATTCTTAAAGTTCCCAAACACTTTCCTTTCTCTTTCAAAATCCTCAAAGCTTCCCAAACACCTTCTCTTCCAAATTCTCAAGTTCTCAAATTTACTGGACAAAACCCTTTTGCTTCTTTTGTTTTCATTTCTGTTTTGTGTAGGAAAACTGAATTGGATCATTCAATCACCAATCCCTGTGGAATCGAACCTCGCACTTGCATATGCTATACTACCGAACGGCTCGTGCAATTGCGAGTATCACAAGTTGAGGATGCAGCTGAATCCATTTGGTGCAGCTGAAATCTACGCAACAAGTGATGACTCTCAATGTTAAGGAAGTTATTTTTGAAGATATTCACCTTAGGGGTGGATGCACGCTGATAATAGATTGTATCTATTTCATGTATTGGATTTCATTTGTATCTCAGTTATATCTATTTTATTTGTATCTCATTTATAATAGATTGTATCTATTTCATGTTGCAGTTTGTATTGTTCATGATGAACCATTTCCTTTTATGAAATTCATGAGCACGGTGTAAGAGACAAGTGCATAGCTTAATACAATTTGCACACTTATTAAATTCATGATGAACCATTTGCCTCCATGAAATTTATGAGTGGGAATATGTACACAACAACTGTCCAAACTCATTAGCTTAATACCTAAAATATGATATCAAAAAGTTCAAAATCAATATATGATAACTCTCTTCAAAGTCGATTTCCATATGTGTAACCCAGCTGCCTATTTCAAGGATTTGCGCAAATAGCTTGGAACTACTTACTCAGTGCTATACGAATAAACGACCATCTTGATCTAAATCAATAGCATAGAAGAAATTTGTGTTCTTAGATTGCATATTCAAAAAATAATTTTGAATTGCAGTGGCATCTCCTTTCCCAAGCTGTAATCGCCTAACCTTTTCAATGTAGTTTCTACAATCCTTTTCTAAAAATGGCATATTCTCATGCTCCCCCACTTCTACCACAACTGAATTATAACTCTTGTTCAGCCTTATCCCAGCTTTATCATTCATTTCAGGCTTCCTTTTAATATATGGGGTTATCTCTCGATAGCACTTCCAAAAACGAGATTTGGTTGGACTCAGTCATGATTATGGTCAAGCTTAATAGAGTTGACTCGCCAACTTCCACTCAAGCGTAAACTTGCCCTAATTTGAGCCTTGCAATTATTCTTTATTCTTGGATATGGCTTTAGGGTATTCCTTGAATTACTTTTGCAGGTCCCTGAACGAGCACATGCAAGAGTAATATATCTCAACTCCCCATCATCTCCTTTTGTTGATGACCTCTTTATCACTGGAAGCCAGATTGTTTCCCATATTCTCTATAATATTGAATTAACTCATAAATATTGTCAAACACCATTCCAACCATCGGCTCTTGTATTTTTTCTTTCACATATGTTCCATTGTCCATGGCAATCTCATCATCTCCATTATTTTCAATTTTAATACCATCAAGATTCTAGTTCAACAACTTCATCTTCATCAATAACTTCTAAACTTGCAGAAATATTTGAATATTCTTCCATTCCTACATCATATAGGACATTAGCTTATGATACATAAGCATATAATACCAAAATTTCAAAAACATTAAACTAAACAAAGAAACAACATAAGCCAAAAAAGAAAAGAAAGTTATATCTCAATGGTATACTACGGTCAAGTTATTACAGGTTCTTAAGAAAAGCATGTTTAACTAGTATAAAAAAACTTAATTTGAATACTGATTGAAACAAATAAATTAACGATTCAGCAACCGTGTATGAGAAGAAAGCATTCATCCAAAAAAAAACAAGGTAAGCAAAAAAAAAAAAAGTTATAACGAAGGTTTACTAACCTAAAACCTTGGAGGAAGGAGTAGAGCGGAGGAACGGGGGTCAGAATCTGGCGGAGTGGTGGCAGAAGTCCGTGGTAAGCACCTCGATGGGGAGGACCGGTGGAGGAAGGGTAAGCTAAACAGAAAAAGAATCTTAACCGTGAAGAAGGAGTAGAGCGGTGGAATGGAGTCAGGAAGTCTGGCGGAAGGACGTCAGGAAGTCTGGTGGAGGGTGACAGAAGTCCGGTGAAGCACCTGCTATGGGGAGGAGAGGAAGGAGGGAGAGAGAGAATTGGGGGAGGCGAGAGACGTGTGAAAAGTGGTCGTAGGGCTTAGTTTAGTTTTTTTTTTAAATTTTTAACTAAAGAAAAATATAGAAAATATTTTCTCCTTGAAAAAAAAAACTAATATAATTTTAATGAGGTGGTTGTCCACATCAGCTGCCATGTAAGATGGTATTAAAGTGTGGTAGATTTATGTGGTAAGCATAGCATTACCCTTTCTTATATGGTATCAGAGCTCCTCTTAGCTAACCCTCAAAATATTGATCCTACCCAAACCAATGGCCAACACACCCAAATCTAGAGAATCAAGCAATATTGATATGTCAAAACTTTCTTCACCTTCACTCTCATCCCCTTCTTTGCCCACCTCATTCAATATCTCATCCCTATTTCCAATTCCTATGGATCGCACCAACTACTTGAGTTGGAAATCCCAATTTGAAGATGTATTAGAGATGCACGGCCTTGCAGCGGTTGTCAAGAACAACACAGACCCACCCAAAGTGCAAGATGATGGCTCTGTGCACCCTAAGTTAGCTAGGGATAATCTGGTCCTGAGTAGGATCAAGGAAACCTCCTCCTCTTCCATAAAGACACTCCTCATCCCTTGTACCACTGCTCATCAAGCCTAGACCATGTTGGCCAAGCATCTCTCACCCCTTTGCTAGTACCCGGGTATCCGATTCTTCGTGACCAAATTTCACACCATTCGAAAGGACAACAACACAACTGGAACTGATTATCTCAATTATCTCCATATCACTCTTTGATTCGCTCACACAAGCTATTACAACAATGGATGATGATGAACTCATCAGTTATGTTCTGGATGGACTTGGCCTTGAATACAAAGAGTTAGCCACAACACTTTACCTGCATCTTGATATTGATTTCAATAGATTCTATGATCTAAATCTAAGAGAAGAGCATCTACAAAAACATATGTCTCTTAACGTTGCTTCAACCATTGCTATGGCTCGACGTATGCCCAACAAGCGTTACTCCAATTCTAACATAATTGGTCGCAATCAAAACCCATATCTCGGATTTGGAAGAGGACGTGGTCATGGAAGGAATTGGAATCAAGGGCATAGCGGGGGTGGATTTAGGAGAGAGCAGATCATTGAGAGCCAAATCAAGGGGCTCCTGGTTCCAAATCGAGACTCTCACCTCGCGACCGACAATCTGAAGTCGTTAAGGGGCCTTTGTTGCCTTGACCGTAGACTTGATGCATACATGGCAGAAAATTTGGAAACTTTTCCACTTCTACTGCTGATGTGGCAAACCTCAATTGGTGTTTTGACTCAAGTGCTACTTACCACATGACAACAAACACAACCTCTCTCCCCAATGCTCAGCCTTATATAGGTACAGTTAAAATTAATGTTGGGAATGGAAATATGTTAGCAATAACACATATTGGCAATACAAAGTTGACCAGGTTGTATGAGTCATTACATCTTAATGAAGTTTTATGTGTACCTGCGATCCACAAAAATTTGTTATCTATTCTTTGTTTCTGTTGTGATAATGATTGTTTCTTTGAGTTGGATGCTAATGGTTTTCGTGTGAAGGACAACAAGACAGTACTCCCTACTGAGCAGTAGATTTGATGGTCTTTATCATATTCAGATAGCCCCCTCATACTGCTCACCAGATTGCTTATTATGGAAAACGTACAACACATGAAGTCTGGCATGCACGACTTGGACACCCATCTCATTCTGTTTTCTCTACATAGTTGAATAAGTATCACTTACCACTTGATGGTACAATTATCCCCAATAAAACTTGTCATATTTGCCCATTGGGAAAATCTTGTCAATTGCCTTTTGAATATAGACAGTCTCACGCACAATTTCCATTTATGGATTTATAGGGCCCCACCCCTCGGTTCACTTGGTTATATCCATTGGCTAAGAAATCAGATGTTCTTACTAAATTTAATCATTTCAGAAAGATGGTGGAAAATCGGTTTAACTCTAGCATCAAACAATTGCAGATTGATGGTGGGGGTGAATTTACCAGGTAAATTATTTTCTGACATTTTTAAGTGATTATGGCATCTCTCATCAGATCTCATGTCCATACACTCCCCAACAAAATGGAGTGGTGGAAAGGAAAACACAGACATATTGTTGCAATGGGCCTCTGTTGCTTGCTTAGTCTCGCTTGCCCTATAACTTTTGGGTTGCACATCAGATTATACCTTTCTCAAAAGTTTTGGTTGGGCTTGCTTCCCTCACATGGTGTCATACGACAAGCATAAGTTATCTTTTAAATCTACTCCATGAGTATTTATTGGCTATGATGATCAATATAAAGGCTATCGTTGTTTTGATCCTATTTCAAGTCATATATATATATCCCTGGAATGTGATTTTTGATGAGATAAGTTTTCCTTATCAACAGCCTCAGATTGCACCTGTTGCTCATTCTGATATTGGGCCCAACTTTTACTCTCCCTAAATCAGCACTTCCACAAGCTCACCCCAATCTGACCCCATTACTCTTGACTCTCCACCAATCAACCCTTCCACAAGCCCAACCCAATCTGACTCAATTAGCCCTCCTTCCTCTGCTTCAACATTTGCTTTAGCAGAACCCCGTGCCTTATTCTCAATCTCAAAACCCCTTGTCGTCACCTTCCTCGCCACCATCTTGTCCCACAACCCCTGCCATCCTTGCTTTCCACGAACTACGCTTCCATCCCAGACACCACAAACTCATCACCAACACCGACTCCTCCATCTTCCACCATTCCAGATGTTGTTAATATTATGTTAACTCGCAATTGTACGGGGCAATTAGTAGTATAGCAAGACAAGTACGAGGTCGTACCCACAAAGACTGAGAAGTTAAAACTAGTTATGCACTTAGATTACCAAATTTAAGAAAGTATGAGGTTATGTCTAAAACAGAATTTAAAGCAAGAGTGGTTGTGATTGTTGAACAAAAGAAGCAAAATGAAATTGCAAACAAAAGCAAAGTAAGTAAGTGTAACGAAGAGTGGTTTTAAGAGCTGGAAAACAGATTTGGAGACTAGGCATTCGAATCACCATAACAATTTAATTCTGGGTTATAAGGAGTTAAGTAACAAGTCTAATTCATATTCAAAGATTGATTCTAGCTAAAGTATGATTAGGCCATGGTATCTGGTTCTAACCTTGTGTTCCTAATTCTCTAATTTGATCATCTATTGTATAATCTAAAATTAAGCATTAGGAACCCATTAAACATAGAAAAACAGTTTAAACAACCAAGCATGTATCTAATCCCTGTTGTCGAATGTCCATACATACTCTTCCTATTCACAAGTTCAATTTGAATTAAAGCATGGTGTCTACTTTTAATTCAAACCATACAAGTTATAATGGTGATCAATCATGCAAACAAGCATATTAACTGATAAGCATAACGAATAAGAACATGAATCATGAATCCAACTTGAAACTCCAAACTTCAAACTTATAAACCCAGAATATTCATGTTAGGTTACATCGAAGCCCTAGTTATGAAATTAGCTGCTCATAATGGAAAAGAAATTTAGATAGAAATGAGAAAACATAAGGAATGGAATAAGAGTAGAGAAAACCCTTTTTTCTGAAGTTCTTGTGGTGTTCAAAACTTCTTCAAGTGCTTCTCCACGTCTAATTCTTCTCCAGGAGCTTACCCACATCTAGAATGATGTATGACAGCTACTAAGTGATTTGGGATGAGTTTGGGTGAGTGGTGATGGCTGAGAAAGAGGAAATTCGTAGGGAAATGGAAGGGAGGCTTTCTGGAGTGTTTGGGGTTGTACGAATGTTTGAGGATGATTTCTGGATGTGTTGATGGAATGATGGAAGTGTGGAGGATGGCTGGAGTGAATTGTCTGGGGGTTGTGAATCCCAAGCTTTGCACCTAGAGTGAATGGGGTTGATGATGTTGTTTGAGGCTTGAAGACTTCTCTATTTATAGGGTTAAAAGGGAGGAACATCATGATGAATTCCAAAACCACCATTCCTCTTTTAATACAACCCATAACTCTCACTTCATCTTGTCTATGTTAGTGTGGTTGGAATCAATTTCATCACATACTTCTTTTGCTGCTGCACCTCTAGCTTTCTTCACATGGGTTTTTTTTTTGGTTGCTTGGAAAGCAAGCTGGCAGCTGCAATCCTGAGCATGGTGTGCATTTTGATGGGCCCACGGATTGGGCTTGGCTTCATCAATTGATACGTTTAAGTAGTCCATCTTGCAGTTCAGAATCTCCTCTTTCCAACCACATGTGATTTGGCCCAATCCAAGCTCAGATGAAAAAGATAAGTCCAAAATGAATTTGTAACTCAGTCTTCAGATTTTACACATTGTTTTCACCATTTTACTTCAAATGCTTCAAGTGGTACCTAGAGCTCAATGAACTGAATGACAAACACAAAGGAGGTTAAAAGCACAAGTTTAACTCAAAAACATAACTAAATCATAAGCTAGAAGGGTACAAAATGATATACAATTATGAACTGATCATGAGACACCACAAACCCATCCCAACATTTCGACTACCCCTTCTTCCCCTCTTAACCCATCTCTCTTTCCCAACTCTCCAAATACACCAAACCCTCCACAAAATTTTAAGAGTCTCAAGTCCGTTGTCCCGTTCAGTCTCCCACAAAACCCTTTTACTCTCCGACCCATCCTCATCCCCTACCCCATGCTTTCTCTCCTCCTGCTTTGACCCCATGTCTATTGAACCAACCAGCTTTACCCAGGCTTCCAAATATAGTCACTGGCAAGTTGCCATGAAGGATGAATACGATGCTCTCATGAAGAATCAAACATGGTCTTTGGTTCCAGCCATCTCTCGAATGAATATTATGGGATACAATTGGGTTTTCAAAGTTAACGGAAAGCAGATGGCTCTTTGATCACGAAGAAACGTTTAGCCCAGGAGTCAAACCAACTACTATTCGCACTATCTTGTCTCTAGTTTTTTCTTATAACTGGTCTCTTCAGCAACTTGACGTTCGAAATTCCTTCTTGAGTGGGTACCTGCAAGAAGAAGTGTACATGAAACAACCCCCTAGTTTTCATGATCTCTAGTGTCCTCGAACTATGTGTTGGCTCCATAAGGCTCTCTATAGCCTTAAGTAGGCCTCCCAGCTTGGTTCCAAAGCCTCAGGACCTTTCTTCCTGATAATTTATTTCTCTCTCAAACCAGATATGCAGTTGATTTATTGAAACGATTTAATATGACTAAATGCAAACCATGCCCTACACCGTTGCCTTCTGACACTTGACTATCTTGAATGGATGGTGATCCCTTATTTGATCCGTTTACCTATTGAAGTCTGGTGGGTGGCCTCCAATATCTTAGTCTATCACGACCTAACATTTCCTTTACTGTCAATAAGGTGTGTCAATTTATGCACAACCCTCATTCTTCCTATCTTCAGGTTGTCAAGCAAATTTTTTGGTATATTAAAGGTATGGTTGAACAAGGGCTTGTCTTTCACAAGTCCACTTATTTTACTTTACGCGCTTCTTTGATGCTGATTGGGACGGTTTTGTCAATGATTGATGGTCTATCAATGGTGCTTGTATCTTTTTTCGGACCTAATCTTCTCACATGGACTGCCAAAAATAGACTAACGTTTCTCGTTCTAGTCCTGAAGCAGGAATACCGTGCTCTTACCAGGACCTGCAGTCTGAAATTCCGCTAGTTTGGGTTCTTGTTTTGTGAACTAGGTATTCCTCTTCATTCTGCACATGTCGACAATCTCTCCGCCATCTATATGGCTGCCAATCCTATTTTCCATGCTCGCACTCGGCATATCGAGATCGACTATCACCGTGTTTGAGAATTAATTACTCAAAAGGCTCTTCATACCTTCTATGTTCCCTCCTCTCATTCGAGATTGTTGGCATATTCACCAAAGGCCTTAGTCGTGATCGGTTCTAGTTCTTAAATCCAAGCTCAACCTTTGTGTTGCTCCGTTACGCTTGAAGGGGAGTAAAGAATACTGCTCCAGCAGATTCTCTTCAATATGGCAGTACCATGAAATCAGCCAATCCCACTCATAGTGCAATTGACAATTCCTCATCAGCATCATCATGATATCACTTGAAATTGATTTATCAGTTAATTTGTAAATTATGGGATTGATTGTACTTACCTTAAATCACTTAGTTTTTGTAAATAGACTTGAGAAAATCTAACCCATGTACTATTATATATACAGTTGCTAATAGAATGAACATACCAACTTGGCCATGGCAATTATCCTTCTCTTCTCCCTTTCATCTCTTTCTTCCATCTCTGTTTTCTTATAGATTACATTTCCTTGTCATCATGAAGTCACAATACGATTCTCACTCAATCCATTCATGCTTCAATATAAAGCACCAAAGTATAGAAATTTGATTGCACCAAAAATAATAGAGGAAGAAGATTGAACGTGCTTCCTAGAAAACTAAAAAAAAAAAAAACCTATACTTAATGGAAGATAACGGAATGTCTATAAATTGTAAACTTTGGGAAATACATTGAGCAATTTGGCTAAATTTTTTTCTCAATGACCAAATTGAATTTTCATATAAAAACTAGTGATCAAAAAGTTATTTAACTTAACTAATTATTGAGAAGCGCAAAAGGGCTCCATAAACAATGAAACCAACATGACCTTGGACATATAGGAATAATGACAATGAAAATGTTGAAGATTTATACCAAGAAAATGATGGCAATGAACATGTGGGACACGTAAGGAGCTTATTTTCATACTCAAAGTACTAGTAAAATTCAAAGTTTGATGAATTTGATTTGTGATTGATTGCATGCTAATTCATCTTGAAATTTTACTTAAAAGAATATTGTTTTATAGCATTAATTCATGGTGATATTTTTTTAGTATTTTCGTTTTAGCAATTTTTTTAAGTATAAAAATGGCACTCGCCTTTGAAAATTTTGTGGTGCATTGGTACAACCGATCATCCAAGGGCTCATATTTCATTTTAAAAATGAAGGGCTAAGATTGAATGACCTGATGACTTGTTTAGCCATTTTTATTAGGCTTATTTATTAGTCCCTGAAAACTTTGTCAAATCTCACTTTTCCCGTAAAGTTAAAATGACCCACTTAACCCCTTTACCATGATTTTTGATTCCACTTTACCCCTTACCGTCAACTCCATCAAAAGTCTATTAAAATTGGAGACGTGACATGGATATTTTAGTCATTTGCAACACATGAGTTATTTATCCACCAATATGATAAGACAAAGTGGACCCCACATCCAACATGGAAAAAAAACTAATAAAAAATTTCTTTACACCTTTAAAAAGTTTTAAAAATCAATTTTACACCATAATTACACAAAAAAAAAATGAAAAAAATCAATTACCCAACCTAATCAACCCAACCCTTCAACCAAAAAAATAAAAATAAAAATCAACCCAACCCTAGTCATTTTCCCCTCATTCGTTGGCTATCTTCAACATCAAAGGCACGCCTCCTTCTTCGATGACGAGCTTGTTACAACTTTTGTTATCTTTGACCAACGACACCAAAGAAGTTGCCGCATCCGCGAGGCTCCTCTACAGACAAAGTGTAGGGTTCGCAATCGGTTCCCATATCAAACACAACCTGGGCTCGTTGGCGGCGATCTGAGGGAGAATGAGGTACTCGTTGTCGCGGTCGTCGAATTGTGTGGAGACGCGGAGGAGCCACGACACTTCGCCGATGGATTTCTAGAGCAGATGCGAGATCTTGTGAAATGCGGTGACGGGGATAATGATGAAGATGTGGTTCATGAGGTCATTGGCGAGGGTTTGCTTCGTCTCATCGATGCAGCTCATGGGGCTCTTGTAGAGCTTGTGGCTGGAGGATGAGGCCATCGAGCTTCTCCATCTTGGATTTGAGCTTGGCGCTATTTTTCTTGAATGAATGTACCTCCTTGACTAGGAAGGGAGAAAGAGGAGGAGGGGAAGTGAGGAGCAGGGATTGGCTGGGCTTGGGTTCGTATTGTTAAGGGAGGTTGGGAAATTGATTTTGTAATTTTGTAATTGTGTAATTATGGTATGTAATTGATTTTTTTTCATTTTTTTTAAGCAAATAAATTTTTTATTAGTTTTTTTTTATCCATTCTGGATGTGGAATCTACTTTGCCTTATCAGATTTGTGGGTAAATAACCCATGTATTGAAAATGACTAAAATATCCCTGCCACTGTCAGGATTTTAACAGGTTTTGATAGAGTTAACGGTTAGGGATAAAGTGAAACACAAAATCATGATCAAGGGGTTAAGTGGGTTGCCATTTTAACTTTCGTAGGTAAAGTGGAAGTTGATTTGAATTGAAAGTTTCAACTTGACTACAGGAATAAGCGTCTTTTATTAAGGAGCACGTGAAATACAGTGACTTAGAAAACAAAGAATAAACCCTCACATGCACTGGAGCTGCTTCATCTCATCTCTGCGATCTCTCCCTCGGAAATCCAAGCTTCATCTATGTCCCCAGATCGGAATTTGGGTGTCTCATCTCTGCCCACGCCAAGATGCAACAGCCATCAGAGAAGAGATAGAGAGACAGCGGTGCTTCGAAGGCAAAAAAGGTGTCAGTTCAGAAGACTAGGCCGAAGGTGACCTCGCCTACGTCCTCCGCCACTTCACTAGTGCTTTCAAGTACCGTGGCCTCGGAAATGAGGTCGCATATTCAATTCCACTCTTGTTTCCTTTCTTTTGTGGAAAAAAATTCATCATATTATGCTAAATTGATTTTTGCAGTTTTTAGAGGTTAGAGATTTGGGGAACTTAATTGGGTTGTACACTGAATGGCACTCACGTTTGCTCCCATATTATTCTTTTGATCAGTTTGTTCATGAGATGAGGTCAAACAGGTTGCCATCACTAGACAAGTAAAAGTACTGATCTCTCTATATCTTTTATTGTTTATTTTTAAATCCTTTGGATTTTGGACTCTGCTTTAATCTTTTATTCTTTGTGTGCAAAATTTTGATTACATGTCACTTAGAAAATTGAGAGAAAGAGTGGAGGAGACCTGACAAAGTTGCATGAACCGCTGTCGAACAAGGATCTCCAAATGATCAACAGGGTATTATGCTCTGTCATTATCTCATTTTTGTATAATAGCTCGAATTCAACAGTGTCTCAGCTCTAGTGGCTTAGGCTACAGCTTGAACAATGTATTGAGTGCATATTGCCTGAGTTGTTTGGTGTTAATTGGAAGGATTGAAGGATGCAATTACTCTACTATTGCAACAAAAGGCTTGTCAAGAAAATTGAAAAAAGAAAAACAGTTCCTCTGTAAAACCTTTTTTTGGTGTAACCGACTAATGAGAAAAGTAGTTACATATTCATTAATAACTATGGTAATGGAATCCTTAGAGGTTGAGGTTGTAACTTAGTTAAGAAATTTTTCATATAGACTACTTTTACCATGACGTTAGTATAATGGATTGGCTACTGAGCGGAGCATGAATAATCTTGAGAGAGGAACATCATTGAACCGAAGATTAGTTGTTCTGAATTCACATGAAAGATGTTAGGGAGAATGATATTGATAAGTGGAAATCTACTGCCAATAAGTCTGTGTTACTTCGTTTTTGAAAAAATAATAATAATTAAGTTGGAAGGTCTCCTTTTCTTTATGAAATAATTTAATTAGAAGTTTTTGGCTCTTCTTCAGAATTTGTTATAATATTTGTGTTTGATCAATGATATTTGAACTATTTGCTTTGGAAACAACCACTGCTTTCTATGTTCCCATTTAAATATTGAATCCTTCTAATTTTCTTGGGGTTTATATATAAGCTCGAATATTTGTTATTAAGTATTTGCTTGTCTTGAGTGTTTACTACTAAAGGATTCTTTGAAGAATTATGAAAGGCATTTCATTAGAGAATATTGATAGAAAACCTTGTAAAGTTGACGTTTCACTGAACAATACTGATGCATTTGTTGTCCCTAGTATATGTGTGCAATAGTTTGATGGTGCTCATTTGCTTTGCGAATTGTAGGATCCCTCAGAGACTTTGCATGGTGATATGGTTGCTCCCAATGTTTTCAAAAGCGAGGCGTATAGGTGAGGCGTTTTCAGTAGCGCTATGCAAGGCGTAAGCCTTGAAGCGTTGAGACGTAAGCCTTTTGGACATTAATTTATTTTAATAAGAACAATTTATGAATAATACAATATAATTAAATTGTACAACTAATTCTTATTGAACCATAGCAATCTTTTAAATATAAGTACTAATTGTCTTTCAAAGCATAATAATCAATCCCAAAACATAAAATATTTATTTAACATCAAAACAAAAACATAATTCACTCATCCCACTCCTCAACACTAATATTATTCAAACTAGCATCACTATCATATTGATAAAGAGAATTCTTGAAATTAATGGAGATTATATGATAATGTTAGGAATTAGGGTTGTACAATATATATATATAATTCCATGTGTTAATATATTAATTTAAGAGGGAAAAAAAAAGTACGTAGAAAAGCTACAGCTGGAGATAGAAAAGGCAAGAATTAATCTTGCCTTAAATTTAATACAATAAAGGGATAGCATGTTTACAATAAAGGGAAGGAATATAAATAATAATAAAAACCAGAAACTAGCGTGTTTACAATGGAGGGAAGGATCAGACCAAAAAAAAAAACAATAGAGGGAAGGAATAATAAACACTACGTCGTTTCACTTTCAGTTTTTTTATAAAACACTTCATCGAAACGACGTCGTTTCGCTACAATAAACCTAAAATAAATTAAAAACTGAGTCGTCTTCCTCGCAACGCCGCAGCCAAATTCCAGACTCTCAAAATTTCTTCCCGTTCAGAATCAAGTGCGCCTTGCTCCGCCTCGCTACGCCTTGCAACGCCTTGCCCGCGCTAAATGTGCAACTCGCTAAACAGTCGAACCGCCTCTGGGCGTTTCCTGCCGCCTCGCTCTCGCACGCGCTCCGAAGCGCGCGAGGCATGCCTTTGAAAACACTGGTTGCTCCTAGTATATTTGCAGCAGGTAGTTTTCAAAAAGAATTCACCAATCAAGTTCCAAATAATGAAGGTAGTGAATCTAGTGAAAATCATATGAGATGAACAGAGAGCATGAATGAAAGCTAGCACATTTAAGGTCCTTGAGAAAGATGCAGCTAGGCGCCGCCAATTGCAGGTGGCTTGAGGTTCTGTTTTTCTTCTATCGTGTTCTAAATTATGTTTCATTATGTTGAGCTGTGGATGGCAATTGAACTCATGGATATAGGCATCAAGGCATAACGTTCTGTCTTGATATTCTTTCTTTGTATGACAAAGTTTTTTGGTCATATTTACGCAACTCGATCTCTTTAATAGTTGATCCATTACCAATAGTTACATGTGGGTTCTTAATTCGATGTAACTGTTTATTTGCAATTGCATACTCAAATATGTAATTGCATACATTTTATGCAATAAGGCACGTCACCCCTTTCCGTTGGTCGACGTGGGATCTTACAAAAAAAGTTAAAAACCAAAAGAAGGGGGGACTGCAATTGCATATTGTAACTAAAAATTGCAAACAGACGTTACGAAATTGCATGCATATATATGCAATTGCATATTGTAAAATGAGAATTGCACATAGAAGTTACGAAATTGCATACAGGTATCTACATATGCATATTGTAAAATGAGAATTGCACACAGGTGCTATCAAATATGTCATATATGCCCACAAAAACCATTAAACATGGCTAAATTATTGATTTAGTCCTTGAACTTTTACCCAATTTTAAAATTTATCTCATAACCTTTTTTTGTTTATAAAATTAAGGATATGAATTTGTCTTTATCGCTAATGTCTCCCTTGCCGTTTGATTCCCTAACATTTTGTCCAATATGTCATTAAATATGAGGACAAATTGGTCATTTCATAAGTTAAAAATAATTGAATTATGTAAAATAAAATAATATGAAAGGATGTTAAATATATGCCATAAAGCCAAACATGTGATGTTGCTTTCTTTTCTGGATATTTCACCATCATTTATGGGCAAAATCGTTGTTTTCAACTATGATATTTAGTGTACAATCATAATAGTACAACAATCCTTGGAATATGATTCGTATGAGGGCTATGCAATGAGATTGAATATAAGAAGACTTCTCATACTTCCACTTCATTTCCTAAACATTTATTGTTATATCAATATCAATTGGGCATTGATCATAATCGAAAAAATCCAATTTTCTTTTTCGTCTAATTCAATGTGGCTCAATCAATCGAACCATTAAGTAATAATTTTTGTTGAGAGTTTTTAAATTTATATTTGTATCAACAATCATATGTTTGATATTATTGCTTTTTTTAAATTAACAATATAGTAATAATTGGAAATAATCAACAAAGTTCAATTTTATTCTCAATAGTTCATTGGGTTAAATTAGTAGTAAATCACGAAAGTTATATTGAGTAATTTATGCAAACAAACCACCTAACGAACGCTAAGCGACTTGCTCGTCGGGTAACTGATGTTTTCCATTGACCAAATTACCCAACGAACTCCATGATTTACTCAACAAACAAGGTATTCTACTCCGAGGACACAAGGGGTGTATTCGTTGAGTAAAGTTCGTCGTTCCCCGAGAAATTGGACCAACTAAAATACTTTATCAAACAAACGCGCTATTTTTTCACTTCGAACGCAGGGGATGCGTTCGTTGAATAAAGTTGACCGTTCCTCTGAAAATTGGACCCAACTAACTTACTTTATCAAACAAACGACTATTTGTTCATGCGAACACAGGGGTTGCGTTCGTTGAGTAAAGTTGCCCGTTCTCAAGAAAAATGAGGCCAACTAACTTACTTTTTCAAACAAACGGGCTATTTGAAATTGGTACTTAGGTGACGATGGGTAAATTTTACAATACTCAAACAAAATGCAACAATCTTCACACACTGTCGACATTGACCAAATACACTTATGACTAGTCAACTGCTAGTCATGAACAACCACAATCAAGAATGCACACAGAGCATGCCACAATGTACCTGCAGCCCTAGAAAATTACTAGTGACAACCTAGACACTCAGAAGGACCCGTCAATCTAGGTATCCCCTATGCTAGCAACAACTATGGTGAAAGTGTGTGAAAACATCATAATCAAGTAAACACCAAACAACAAATACTGATGACTAGTCAACTACAAAGACACAAACCCAGAATTCATTCGATGACTAGTCAACCACCAAGAATACAAACCCAGGAAAATAATAGAATTGCAAATCAGAATTTGTTCACCCAGAAACCCACTATTAGGAAAAACTGGGATCATTAACCGACCACGCAATCCACTAAGTAGAAAAAGATTCTTAAAAAAGAACACAAGCAAGCTCAAGAAAAACCTAGATCTATTTAGGAAGATGAGCTATACCTCCTTTGTGCAATCTTCTTCTCCAACTTAGCTAAGCTTGAAGCTCAGTTCTTCATGGCAATTGTAGCTCCTTTTCCAACCCTTTCATCCCATAACACTAGCTCACAAGCTCTAACTCGCAGAGAAACCAAAATTTGGATTCAAAGGAGAATGACAAATTTCTTCAAGAAACCATACTCTTGGAGAAATCAGTCTTGAATATGACATAGATATAAATGAGAGAGTGTTTTAATAAGCTAGATGCTGATTAGTATTTCAAAAGCAGTTTTTCAAAAAGAGATCAATTTGGAAAAACTCATAGATGAAAAAGATGGTTCTCTCATGAGGAAGAAGAAGAGAAAGAGCAAGCAAAACTTTCCAAAACTTCTACACCAAAAGAGTCGGCTGCCAAATGAGGGATTCTTTGGCCTTTACACCCAAAAATTCCCTAGGTCAGAATAGACACATGGCAGGAGAGAGGAAATGGACAATAGGACAAAAAGTTGGTTATCCAGCTGGAAATTCTACAAAGCAAGGATGACTAGTCATACCAGAAATAGATAATCTTAGTCATCATTTTATGAAATCAATTTAATGCAATGTGATGCAATGTACAATTTACCTTTGTCAATTTGCTTCAACCTCCATAGGATAGTTGTCAGTTAAGAACAACTAGAGAAGCTATTCTTAATCTAAACTTGAGCTTGATAAAAACAATAAAAATCCTATTACAAAGTTGTCAAGGGAAGCCAAAAGAAATATTCAAAATGCATACATTAACACTATTTGTTCACGCGAACGCAAGAGGTTGCGTTCGTTGAGTAATGTTGCCCGTTCCCCAGAAACATAGGCTCAACTAACTTACTTTTTTAAACAAACGATCTATTTGTTCCGCGATTGCAAGGGGTTGCGTTAGTTAAGTAAAGTTTCCCGTTCCCCGGAAAAATAGACCCAACTAAATTACTTTTTCAAAGAAACGGGCTATTTGTTCATGCAAACACAGGGGTTGTGTTGGTTGAGTAAAGTTGCCCGTTCCTCGTAACAATAGACTCAACTACCTTGCTTTTTCAAACAAACGAGTTATGTGTTCACACGAACGTAGGGGGTTGCGTTCGTTGAGTAAAGTTACCCGTTCCTTTGAAAAATGGACCCAAACTTGCTTTTTCAAACAAACGGGCTATTTGTTCACACGAATGCAGGGGTGGCGTTTGTTGAGTAAAGTTGCCCGTTCCCGGAAAAATGGACTCAACTGACTTAATTTTTCAAACAAATGGGCTATTTGTTCACACAAAGCAGGGGGTTGCGTTTGTTGAGTAAAGTTGTCCGTTCCATGAAAAAAAAAGGGGCCCAACTAACTTACTTTTTCAAACAAACAGGGAATTTGTTCGCACGAATCTAATAAGTTGCGTTCGTTGAATAAAGTTGCCCGTTCCCTGGAAAAATGACCCAACTATCTTACTTTTTCAAACAAATGGGTTGTTTGTTCACGCAAACGAAGAGGTTGCATTCGTTGAGTAAAGTTGCTCGTTCCTAGAAAAAATGGGCCCAACTAACTTACCTTTTCAAACAAACGGACTATTTGTTCCGCGATTGCAAGGGGTTGCGTTCATTGAGTAATGTTGCCCGTTCCCAAAAAAATGGGTCTAACTAACTTACTTTTTCAAACAAACAGGCTATTTGTTCTGCAATTGCAAGGGGTTGCTTTCGTTGAGTAAAGTTACCCGTTCCCCGAGAAAATGGACTCAACTAAATTACTTTTTCAAACAAACGGACTATTTGTTCACGCGAACGCAAGGGTTGCGTTTGTTGAGTAAAGTTGCCCATTCCCCCGGAAAAATAGACTCAACTGACTTGATTTTTCAAACAAACGGGCTATTTGTTCACACGAACGCAAGGGGTTGCGTTCATTGAGTAAAGTTGCCTGTTCCTTGAAAAAATAGACCCAAACTTACTTTTTCATACAAACGGGCTATTTGTTCATGCGAACGCAGAGGTTGCATTCGTTGAGCAAAGTTGCCAATTCCACAGAAAAATGGGCTCAATGTTGAGCCTATTCCTAACAACTAAAATGAGTTATTAAAAATAGCAACTTTAATTCTCGCAAGTGCACGAACCGCTTATAGTATAGCTTATGTAAATACGAGGTTCGATCCTACCGGAGAATGGTAACGTGGTTACAAGTTAAACTACTTAGAATGCTGGAAAAACAGAAAACAAAGAAACAAACCAACTAACAATGGCAAGGTCTAGGACAGAATCCTAGCACCACACACGCACTCAAAATGGGGGGGGGGGGGGGGTTTGTTGTTGAGATGAAAACAAGATAATGAAATGGAAGTGCTAGAAAGTAACAATGGCAGCAATCAACAAGTTGTGAAACAATGATTGAGAAGTGTTAGAGCCTTGGAATCTACCACTAGTCTTCCTATCCAAGTTATGAATGCATAGAAATTGACTCAAGGTTCATTAACAATAGATTATCGCATACAAGCCTATGGTATCTAGGTGCAGGATGCATGATTCTCCTAAGGCATGTAATTGTGCATGGTATCTATACAACACGTGATCTCTAATATGCAACCTAAGCATGGTATCTACTTAGAATAAAGCATACAATAGTCATTAAGTTCCTTGAGAATATGATAATCACATAAGTCCTAGAACATGGTATCTGTCCTAGTCAACCTATGGTTATTAACCCCTTGAATGATTCTTAGGCCATTCATGTATTGCTTGTGAAAGGAGAGTAGAATTGGTGAATCTAAACCCCTTCCCAACCTGTGCTAGATGCATAAAATCCTAGTTAGCTAGTCCAAGAAAACATACATCAAGCACATAATAAACTGGAGATTAACAACTTGGCAATGAAAGCAGGGAAATAAATTAACTATGAAATCATCCATAACATTGAATATTCATGACTAGGGCTTCATCCTAAGCCCTAACTAAATGGATTAGTTACACATGACTAAGAATACAGAAATAAGAAATACATAGATAGATTAAAGACAAGAGAAGAACTAGTTGGTGGCAGGAAGGTAGTTCCCAGGACAGCTCCAAGCTCTCCCTCCTTTGCAGCTAGCTCTCTCCTCACTTTGTGGTGAATCTGAATGTGTGTATGAAGTGAATGTGTGAAAGGGAATTGTGAATCTCAGGATATGAGTTATGATAGTGTTTGGAATGGGAGTGATATTTATAGGGAGAAGGGAGTGGTAAATCTGAATTCAATATGGTTAATGCATACAACACTTGTGTTTAAAAAATCAGAATTGGTTGCTGCACTTCACCAATAAATCCCACCAGCAGCCATAGCTCATCATCATGTCAGCATGACCAAGCTTCCATCCAGAAACCAATAGCTCATGCCTAGCTCACCATGACCAAGCATCCATCAGCTCATCCTTAGGTCAGCATGATGTGCAGCTTCAAGGGCTTACAAATTGGGCTTGGCTGAATCAAATGACAACTTTAAGATGTCCATTGTGAAGTTCAGAATGTCTCTGATCCAACCACTCAAGTATTGACCCAATCCAAGCTCGGATGAAGAAGATAAGCACGAAATGAACTTCTAACTCAATCTCCAGCTTTTACACGTTTTTGCACCATTTTGCTTCAATGGATTCCTCTCATGCCAATCAGCCCTTAATATGCATGGATTGTACCAAAAGTGATCTCTTGCTGCCTTAACCTCCAGAACACACAATCATAGGTAAGTGACTCGAAATAAAGAGAAACTAAACAAAATTACTAAGTAACGAAGGCATGCAAATGTGTGAAATTATGAACTTATCACTCAACTAACTTACTTTTTCAAACAAACGGGCTATTTGTTCCGCGATTGTAAGGGGTTGCATTCGTTGAGTAAATGTTCCCCGAAAAAATGAACTCAACTAAATTACTTTTTCAAACAAATGGACTATTTGTTCACGCGAACGCAGGGATTGCGTTTGTTGAGTAAAGTTCCCCGTTCCTCGGAAAAATGGACTCAACTGACTTACTTTTTCAAATGAACGAGTTATTTGTTCACACGAACACAAGGGGTTGCGTTCGTTGAGTAAAGTTGCCTGTTCCTTGAAAAATGGACTTAACTAACTTACTTTTTCAAACAAACGGGCTATTTGTTCATGTGAACGTTCAGTAAATGTTCGGTAAGAAAAAAAGAGTTCACGAGAAAGAAGAAGACATGAAATATATATTTTTTTGTTTTGAGTCGAAGAAAGTTTTTTTTTTTTTAAAGGAGAAAGCATATGGGTGTGATATATACTATTGTTAATTTAATTGGATCTTTTCCCTTGTATTGTTCATGTGCTTCTTTTTTAAAACTATTTCAAATTTTGTTCTTACAATAAAAAGCGAATAAAATTACAAATATATTCACATAACTAAGACTCAAATCTAGGCCTTGCACCAAGGGATATGCACTAGAAACCAACTCCACTAAATACACTTTTGTGTCAATGTGCTGCACATTGGAGTATATATAAATTTGTTATAATATTAATATATATTATATAAAGTAAAAAAATTTCGGGGTCCTCAAATATCAGGGGCCCTGTGCAGTGGCCCGTCTTGCACCATTGATCGGTGCATAATTACATATCATTTTGTGACCTTTTAACTTATGATTTGGTTATGCTTTTGAGTTAAACTTGTGTTTTTCATAAGTTTTATGTTTGTTTCAGTGTAATAAGCTTAAGGACTCACTAATTGCATTTTGGAGACAAGTTAGCTCAAAACGGTGTCTGCAGATCAGTCAACTTCACGGATTGGACTGTACTTGCTCAAGAAGAACCAGATAATGAGTCATACATCATTGGAAAGATACGGAAGTCTAGTTTCTGTAGAATTTTACGGTTCATGATTCCGAGTCTTCTAGAGAAAGTTATACACGTTTTGGCAACTTAAGGTCAAATTCGGCAGCATCTGCGTTACTGGGCCAAAAATCACATTTGAAGGCCTTTTCGATTTTTCCTTGAGTTGGGCTGCATATGCTTGGAAAGATAAGACAAAGAGCTTCAAGATCCATATTGTTCCAGATTTTTCAGACTGGAGCCACAAGCCCAAAACGAGCCCACAAGCTGGCTGCAATGCATTGTCATGCATGACATATGCATGATGAAGTGTTGTTGATTGTGGGAAAGTTTGGTGAAGCATATTCAATACCTATATTTGAGTGGAATTTTGCAGCAGCCAAATGAGCCAAAAGATGATGAAGTGGGAGTTGCAACACTAAGCCTAAAGACAAGAGGAATTGTTTTCAAATGTAATAGTGTGTTAGGTGAATTAAGTGTTGTAAGTTGGTGAAGTGAGTGTGGTAGGTAAACCTATTGTATAATTCAGATTTTCACTTCCCCTAGGCCTATAAATAGGGAAGTTCTCTAAGCTTGTAATCACACCCCAAGGGGGGAAGCTCTCAAACACTTCTCTAGAGCTCCCTTCCCTTCTCTCCCTCAAATTCTCTTAGTTTCTCTTGTAGTTCTCAATTGTTGTAATAAGATCATTCTACTAAATTCTCTTCTTCTAAATTCTTCAAACACTTCCCAAACACTTTCTTCTCCCTTCCCAAATCTCTCAAACACATGCTCTTCCAAAATCCACAAAGTTCTCAAACACCAGTTCCCTTTCTTCTCCAAAAGTCTCCATCTTCTCTAAAGTTCTCAAACACAATTCCCATTCCTTCACCAAATTCTCTAAGTTCTCAAACACTTCCCAAACACCTTTCTCTTCTCCAAGTTCTCAAATAATTTCTTCTCCCTTCTCTAAAGCTCCCAAACACTTCTCAAACACTTTCTTCTCCTTCCTCAAAGTTCTCAAACACTTCCTTTCTTCCTCAAAGTTCTCTTAGTTTCCTTAATGTTTTCTTAGTTGTAATTTATTTTTCTTGTAATGTACATTCTTTCTTCTTGTTTTGTTTCTTTTGTTTTCATTTTTGTTTTGTGTAGGAAAACAGAACAGGATCATTCAATCACCAATCCCTGTGGAATCGACCTCGCACTTACATACGCTATACTACCGAACGGCTCGTGCACTTGCGAGTATCACAAGTTGAGGATGCAGCTGAATCCATTTGGTGCAGCTAATATCTACGCAACAAGTTTTTGACTCGTCTCCGAGACACCGTTTTGAGCTAACTTGTCTCCAAAATGAAATTAGTGAGTCCTTAAGCTTATTACACTGAAACAAACACAAAACTTATTAAAAGCACAAGTTTAACTCAAAAGCATAACCAAATCATAAGTTAAAAGGGTACAAAATGATATGTAATTATGCACCGATCAAATACCCCCAAACCTAGATTTTGCTAGTCCTCGAGCAAAACAAAAGGAAAACAAAGATAAAAAACAAATAAGAAGTTAACTAGACCACTTTCGTAGGTAACTCGATTGCATTGAGCATATGCATCAAGCCTTTAAACCTCTACGCATCCCTAGTAGGAGGAGTTATGTCTCCTGAGGGTTTAACAGATATCGATACCCACAAACGTTTTTCTAACTCTACGAAACAAAGTAGTTAGAAAACTTATTAGAATTTGTTAGTCCTTTAAGCAAAATAACAAAAACAAACATAAAAGCAAAAAACAAAAATGATAATCTATTTCAAAATGAGAATTTGTTAGTTCCCCACTGTTAAAATGATTTGAAAATTCAATTATATACATGTAACTAATCACACATTCAATCGAATCATCAAAACCTTTTGAAAGCATTGTAAAGAAATAATCCATTTCCACCTAGGTATACCCATCATATATCTGTTGATTCCATGATTTTCTATTTAATTCCCACATTATACTATCAATTCCTTGGTTCACATAATGCGGCACATCCTCACAGGTCTCTGTAACACAAAGCCGACCTAAGCCACATCCAATGCAAGACTCAGGGGACAATTGGTCAACCTAAGCCGCATTCCTCGCTCCTCATAGTCCGGATATCCTTAAGACCCGTGGGGCAACGGTCAAATGCTCTCTGACTCAACCGAAGGCAACTAGAATGTCTGTGGACATCATTATAACCGAAGGCAACATATTATTTGAAAGCAACATTTTGGGTACCTATGGTGGTATAAAAACCTTTCCTGGAAAAGTATAATTCTATTTCTTAATAAATCCTTTAATCTTTTTATCACTTCCTTTCCTACTTTCGAAACCATTCACATTTTAAATATAAACAGAATTTAATAAAAAAATATTTGAATTCAAATATTTATGCTTGGAAAGTAATAGTCATAAATAATTCTTTCAAGATCAATTAATGAAATTTTAATTTCATAAAATCCATTTATACTCATTGTAGCATCTGACCTACCCTGGCCTTTTGAGAGTCCTTCCTCCGGGTTCACCAAAGCAAGAGTACCTATTTAAGAAATTAAAACATTTAATTAATAAAATGATTCAACCACAATCATTTAATCAAAACCCCGACCCCCGGCCTCATAAGTGCGTGTACGTAACTTTAGAAGGTTCCTAGGCCCATTTTCAACATTTCTCGCAGGTGGAATGGTCTGAAAAGAACCGAGGTTCAATAAGCGATTAATTTTCCAAAATGGTCCACCCTGTGCCCCGTGGGGTCCGCGACCTTTGATTACCAAATCAAGAGTTCCTATAGGTTCAACACACTTTACTAAACATGCCCTGCAAGTTTGGTCCAAATCGAACGATTTCAATCGCTTACGATCGCACAATATTGGGACGATTATCATTTATCTAAACGTTGAATTATTGAATCGGAGTATTCGGTGATTCTGATCCGCGAATTCCTACATGATCCTAGAGGTGCTTAGATCAACATATTTTAAATTGGAGTCGATCCAAAGTCTGACCATATCGAACCCGATAACGTCTAATATGCGATATCGATCGACAGTGAAACGGTAACCAAATTGAAATCTGAGCATATCGTCATGCTTGGGACGACATAGGGATCATTCTAGGACAAAAATCCAACCTTGACACTGTAACATCTAGGGAAAAAAAAAGATTTACAAAAAGAAGATATATTAATAAAATATATTTATAAAATATATTTATTTAACTTAATTATGAGTTATAAATAAATTTATTTTAAAAAAAATAGAAGCAACGTATAAGCCAAGCCTTTGTTCTTCCCTTCATTCTTTTCCCCTTCCCTCATACAATCTCTTCAAAAAATTTGGTTTTGATCTCAAATTTGGATGAGTTGTAAACCTATGGTAGATGAATCACCTAGTCTAGGCTAAGAGTATTAATTTCATATACTAAGATAAGATAGGATGAAGGAGATAGAATTTGGGGTGAGGAAGAAAAGGGAAAATAGGAGGAAGAGAAGAAAAAAATCTCTAAAGTGAGTCAATTTCGAAAATTTTGATGTTAACTTTGTGGTTGTGTGATTTTCATCTCTTAAAAAATAATTAGAGTCATATGAGTGTTAGGAAAATTGAATTGCAAGAGATTGAATTTCTATTTTTGGGTTGGGTGGATAGAGCAAATTTTCAAGTGTGGGTGTTGTTGATTTTGGTTCCATTTTGAGTTTTTGATGAGTTCGATTGATAGGTATGAAGTTGAGAAGTGTTTTGGAAGCCTTAGGAACAACCTGGGGGTGTTAGAATGGTTGAAAACAACCTTGAACCAAATCTGGAAAATGTCATTTTCTGGAAATTTTCAGCCCGCGAGCCTCACTTTGGCTCTCTTTTTCTCCCGATACTTTGAGTGTTTGAGGAGGTCATATGTTGGGTTTGAAACTAGACATGGCAAGGAACAAAAAAAAATTAGTTTCATTGAATTTGGTTGAGTCTTGATAGGTCAAACACATGTGCAAAGTTTGGAAAACAATCTGTTTTCTGCAGAAAACTAGCCATGAGCCCAACTTTGGAGCTGGTTTTGTCCTTCGTTTTAGCTCCATTTTTAGTATGGTTTGTTGGGTTAGAAACTAGAGATATTAAGCTTCAAAACCACTACACGTTTGCCCATTTTCGTTAACGTTTAATCAGTCAAAATTCCTCTCAAAATCGGGGATTAAATCTGGAAAACAGGGGAAGTTGCAGGAATTTTTTTTTTTTTTTAAATGATGAACAGTAGCCGGAACAAACTCAATCGCGGCTTCGGCAAGCCTCCGACGCCACATTTTTAGTCCAACTGACTCGATTTCTCAATCTGAGTCCAATGGTATAGGTTTCGGGTCGTTTTGAGGGTTTTAGCTTAGAGAGTGGAGACTCTCTATGTTAAGAGAAAAAGTTTTTTTAGAAAAATTTCTAACATCATTTATGCTATTTATCTTTCAAATCTAGGAACGGGAGAAAACCAAGCAACCTCCGAAGGGTAATTTTGTCATTTTAGCTTCTTGGACACGAGGTAGCGTCTCTAACATTTTCCCTAATGATTAGACTATATCACTTTTAATCTTGGTGCTTATATATAGTACTAAATAGGAATATCTTGTGGTTTGCTTGGTGGATATTGTTAGGTGAATACTATTGTTTTGTTTTTTGAATATTTATTGAGTATTATGTGATGTTGGATGTGTAGGGGCTTTTTTTCGTTCCGGCAACTACTGATGGGCTAGGCTACTGTAAAGAGCAAAATGGATGAAACTGCCCCTTGTGTCTTAGTTCAAAGATCAGACCCTAAGAATGCTTCAAAAGGATATTGAAGCCTTAGGAAACACCCTGGTTACCTTCACCAACCAAAACAATGGCTTCTTACATGTAGATTCTTAGCTTGGCATGAGAAGCTTGTGTCATGGAAGCAAAGTAGTCATGAGTTTAGCATGAGAGAGAGAAAGAGCTGCGATTTCCTCTAAGAAACAGAGTTTTTAAGGCAAGGGAAGAGAGGATCTAACGAGGGTTTGGCTGAAAAGAGGGAGAAGGAGATAATGGGTGGCTTAAGTGATTTTCCGGCAACTCGACAAAGGTTTTGTCAAGTACTGGAACAGTTCTGCCATGAGGGAAAATGGGGAAGAATGATGAATAGTGCATGAAATTGCTAGGTTTTGAAGATGAGGGGGAAGCTTGCTCTTTGGATGTGTGTTTGCTTGCCTTCGATGAGTTGTCCTCAGTGGGTAGGAGACACCCCCTTTTATAGCCGCTGGAAGCTCCTCTTTTCCAAGAAACCCTAATGGTTTCTATCCAATATGGCCAAGCTTTTCCCTTCATTTCTCCTCTCTCCCTTTGACTCATCTTATTTTGGTGAAATCTTCTCTGCCCAATCGCACAAAAACAGAGATTTTTGAGAGCTCAATGCTTTTCCCGCAACCCCCTCAGTGGTGAACTCCTATTCCCAGCCATCTCCTTTCTTTCTTTCTTTCTTTCCTTCTTCCATGGCTAGATCTGAAGGAGGAAAGAAACGGGTATGCACGCTGGTTTGAAGGGTGACTCCTCTCCTAGCAATCTGCGCAACAATACCCCTTGGTCCTTCACATGTTTTCGCTTAAAATTTGTTCCCCCTCTCGCATGCTGGAGCATCCCAGCAACGAAAATGGTTGGAAATCTTGTGTACAAGTTTTGCTTGGCATGTTGCTTTTGCTTAAGAATTTGGCATGTCCTTTCTCTTGGCATTAAGTGCTGATTTGGGTATTGCTAGAGCATGTTCTTGAGCAATATTGTCGTGAGAGCATGATGCTGGTATTGTCATAAGAGCATGAGTTCTTCAATTTGCTTGAAATCTCGAATTGCTTGGAATACTTGAATGAAATGTGATTGCTTGGCATGTGGATTGGTATTATGACATGTAATTTTTTTCAAATCCTTGATTGATGAGTTTGCTTGCCGCTCATGCATCATCTTCTACTTTGCAGGAGTTTCTTCAAAGAAAATGAAAACATGCAAGTGTTGAAGCATTCACCATCATAAAACAAGCATCTCTCTCCAACGTCTAATTCTTAGCTAATGTATCCTTTTCAGGCTGGATTAAGAGGCTCCAAAGCATGAGAAGTCTCATTTGCTTGGAGTTTGATAACATGAAGGTGAGTTTTGGTTGCGTGTAACTTGTCTTGGACAAAATTGTGCTTCACTCGCGATTATGCTTTCGCGCCCCCTTTTGTTTACGAGCTCCTTTCCGATGCCTAATTTTGGGCAATGTATTCTCTTGTTTCTTTTTCAAGCTTGATTTAGAGGCTCCAAACTTCTTACTGAATTGCTAGGAACTTGATAGAATAAAGTTGAGTTTTGGTTACTTTCATCTTGACTTGAAATGTGAAAGCTTATGGTAGATTTGAATTGCTTAACTAGAGAGACTTTGGGTGAGACAGAGAACAAGCTAGTTGTTGAGGCTGCTTTGAGTTTTGATCGGTGCATAATTACATATCATTTTGTACCCATCTAACTTATGATTTGGTTATATTTGTGAGTTAAACCTGTGCTTTTAACCTTTTTTGTCTATGTTTCAGTGTTTTAAGCTTAAGGACTCATTTATTGCATTTTGGAGTCAAGTCTGCTCAAATTGTGTCTGCAAATCAGTCAACTTCACGGGTTGAACTGTACGTGCTCAGGAAGAACCAATTAATGAACTATATATAATCAGAAAGATATGGAAGTCTAGTTTCTGTAGCATTTTACGGTTCATGATTCCGAGTCTCCTAGAGGAAGTTGTAGAGGTTTTGGCAGCTTAAGGTCAAATTCGGCAGCATCTGTGTTACTGGGCCAAAAATGGTATTTGAAGGGCTTTCCAATTTGTCCTTGCGCTGGGCTGGATATGCTTGGAAAGATAATTCAAATAGCTTCAAGACCCATATTGTTCCAGAATTTTATGGATGGAGAAGAATGCCCAAAACAAGGCCAAAAGAAGACTGCAATGCATTGTCATGCATGACATATGCATAAGGTGTTATTGATTGTGGGGAAGTTAGGTGATGCATATTCAATACTTATATTTGAGTGGAATTTTGCAGCAGCCAAATGAAGTAAAAGAAGATGAAGTGGAAGCTGCAACATTAAGCTTAAAGACAAGAATAATTGTTTTCAAATACATTTGTGTGTTAGGTTAAGTTGGTGAATTAAGTGTTGTAAGTTGGTGAAGTGAGTGTGGTTAGTGAACTCAATTGTATATTCAGAACTTCACCTCCCCTAGGCCTATAAATTGTGAGATTTCCAAGCTTGTAAACACACCCCAAGGGGGGAAGCTCTCAAGCACTTCTCTAGAGCTCCTCACCTTTATCCTTCCCTTCTTTTCTAGTTCTTCAAAACACTTTCTCTTCTCTCCATTCCTTTTCCCCCTTCTCTTCTTCTAAATTCTTCAAACACTTCCCAAACTCTTCTCCCTTCTCTTTCTCAACACCTCTCTCTTTCTCTCTAAAAATTTCCCAAACACATTTCCCTTTGCTTCTTAAGTTGTAATTTGTTTTTCTTGTAATGTACATTCTTTCTTAAGTATGCAAGTTTAATTAGTTTCCAAGTTTCAATTATGGTTTTTGTTCTTATTCATTATGCTTATAAGTTAATATGCTAGTTTGAATGATTGATCACCATTAAGGCTTGCATGTTAGCTATCGTAGTTTGAATTAGGAGTAGACACCATGTTTTAATTCGAATTGAACTATGAATAGGAAGAGTATGTATGGAAATTCAACAAGGATTAGATGCATACTTGGTTGTTTAAAATATTTATCTATGCTTAATGGATTCCTAATGCTTAGGTTAGACAACAAATAAATCAAATTAGGAATACAAGGTTAGGACCAAACACCATGGCTTAATCATACTTTAGCTAGAATCAATCCATTAATCTAAATTGAACTTGGGAACTTATTTGCTTGAGTTACTTTCTTATTTTCTTTCTTCCTTGTTTCATGTTCTTTTGTTTTTATTTATGTTTTGTGTAGGAAAACTGAAATGGATTATTCAATCACCAATCCCTGTGGAATCGACCTCGCACTTACATATGTTATACTACCGAACGGCTCGTGCACTTGCGAGTATCACAAGTTGAGAATGCAGCTGAATCCATTTTGGTGCAGCTGAAATCTACACAACAAGTTTTCTTTCACATATGTAATGAGTCTGTTGAATTGTTGCAAGGATAAATTGAGCTTTGGAGGTTAAGGAGAAAATACACAAGCAGGGTGATTGAAATAGGGTAAGGGTTGAGAAGGTTTGAAATAAGGCAAGTGCCAGAAATTCTCTGCTTATAGAGTAGGAGCTGGAAGAATGTAACTTGGCTTGGAATGATATAGCTTAGACTTGCTATGAGAATGTGAATAATGTTCACACAGCTCTTGGAACCGAGGTATAGCTTGGTTTAGCATGAGAAACTTTCAAGTGCTTGTGCTTGACTTTTTTTTTAGTTGGCAGGAAGCCCCCAAGTCATTTGGATTTGCATTTTGGCTCCTTTAATATATTTCCTTGGCATGGAGCCCCAAGTATTTTGGAGTTTGCATGTGTAGTTCGCTCAATGGCATGAATGATGGATTTGCCTACGCCCCTAGCCCTCATACAACATCTGGTTTTGCTTGAGAATGGAAATCTAAGACATAAGCAAAAGGCACATGTTAGTAACTCTTATTATGCTTGTTTTGTAAAGTGGATACCAAATAAAGGAAAAAAAGTAAGAGGAAATGTTCTTATCTTTGTATTTTCTCGGGTTTATTACTTCTGCCCTTCTTCCTTGGAGGCATTGGTGAAGATAACGGCCTAATCCCCATCAGAGTCGCCAATTTATGTAGGGCTTTTTTTCATTCCTACAGCTACTAACAGGCTGGGCTGCCGTAAAGAGAAAAATAGATGAAATTGCCCCCTGCGTCCGAGTTCAAAGATCAGACCCCAAGAATGCTTCGAAAGGATATTGAAGCCTTAGGAAACACCCTGGTTACCTTCACCAACCAAAACAATGGCTGCTTACATGTAGATTCTTAGCTTGGCATGGAAGCAAAGTAGTCATGAGTTTAGCATGAGAGAGAGAAAGAGCTACGATTTCCTCTTAGAAAAGAGAGTTTTTAAGGCAAGGGACGAGGGTTTGGCTGAAAAGAAGGAGAAGGAGAAAAGGTAAGGGCAATGGGTGGCTTTAGTGATTTTCCGGCAGCTCGACAAAGGTTTTGTCAAGTACTGGAACAGTTCTGCCATGAGGGAAAATGGGGAAGAATGATGAATAGTGCATGAAATTGCTAGGTTTTGAAGATGAGAGGGAAGCTTGCTCTTTGGATGTGTGTTTGCTTGCCTTCGATGAGTTGTCCTCAATGGGTAGGAGACACCCCCTTTTGCCTGGAAACTCCTCTTTTCCAAGAAACCCTAATGGTTTCTATCCAATTTGCCCAAGCTTTTCCCTTCATTTCTCATCTCTTTCGCTTTGACTCATCTTATTTTGGTGAAATCTTCTCTCCACAATCGCACAAAAATAGAGATTTTTGGGAGCTCAATTTTTTCCCGCAGCTGCCCTCAGTGGTGAACTCCTATTCCCAGCCATCTCCTTTCTTTCTTTCTTTCTTTCTTCCATGGCCAGATCTGATGGGGGAAAGAAATGGGTATGCACGCTGGTTTGAAGGGTGACTCCTCTCCTTACAATCTAAGGAACAATACCCCTTGGTACTTTGCATGTTTTCACTTGAAATTTGTTCCCCCTCCCACGTGCTGGAGCCTCCCAGGAGCTCTGCGTACATGTACCTCCTGGCTCCCTTCGTGGCTTTTGTTCTCCGGCAAAGTGTTGGGGCTTTTTCAGCTCCTTATTAGAATTGTACGGGCCTTCTAGGACAACAAGTTAGTATACCAAGTAAATGGGTTAGAAATATATTTGGGCCCAGCCTTAAATTTTTTGGGCCTCAACAGGATGAATATTACTATCCATGTGATTAAATTTGAAATATTATCATTTCATTTGAATTATTATCATTCCACAAAGATTAATGAATGTTTAAGTTGCATTACATATGGATCATAAATACAATTGTGTTAGGTTTGTGTGTAGTTTATGGTATATTTAAGGGGTGGGGGAAGACTTTAGATATATATGAGTAAAAAAAGTTGAATATATTCAGCTGAGGGAGAGCGAGCTTGAATATATTGAGGTGATGGGAGCATAGCCTCTAATGAAAAGTGAAAGTTGAGAAATTCGTAAACAAAATGAACATGGGGTAAGGGACAGATGAGCATTAATTCATAATTTATGGTATTCGGAGCCACAATGGTACAAAAGAAAGCAAAACTGAAAAGAAAACAAAATAAAAGAAAGGAAAAAATTAAGTAAAACGAAAATGAATTGTTATCCCTTCCCAAACTTAGAAATAAACATTGTCCTTAATGTTGAAGAATTTAGGCATCAATAATGTTAAAACAAGAAATGAAAGGGATTGAAGCAAGTAAACAACAGGAAGCAAGAATTAAAACCAAAACACGATTGTAAAAATAAAACTAAAAACAAAAACAAGACAAAAACACTTAGAAAACAGGAAGCCCAACAACGGTCCTAAGCAATCGAAAACCCAACTTCGAAGAAGTCCAACCCATTGGAACGCCCAAACCAATTGAAAACCCAACCCAAACAAAAGCCCAAAAGCGAAAAAAATAAAAACAAAGAAACATTGTCAAAAGCACAAGGAGCGAGAATGATGAAAAAAAGAAAAAAGTGGGCCCTGATGTCTAGGCTCCTGTGAGTCACGGGCAACAAAGTAAGGGACGTGTCACAAGCAGAGGCCCCTCACACATTCCCAAGCCAAAATTATTGGCCTCTTGGGTGAAGCAAGATGACTTTTTCACTTGAAGGTTGTGAAAGGTGAGAATGCAATTAAAGGGGACGGGGGGTTGGGGAACGGGTAGAGAACTCAAAACCGGGTGTGGCTGGGGTTAGCAAAAACTAAGTCTATAAAAGGTAAAAAGAAAGGGCGAAAAACACAAACTCAGAAACACACAAAAGGGAAAAGAAAGAAAGAAGAAAAGAGAGTGAGAAATCAAATGGCCTCTTTCTACCCATTTTCGTTGGATCTCAACCTAGCTGCACTGACTTCAACATGGGGCCAAGCAGGAGCTGTTGCGTAGATACAGCTGCACCAAAATAGATTCAACTGCATCCTCAACTTGTGATACTCGCAAGTGCACGAACCGTTGGTAGTTTAGCGTATGTAAGTGCGAGGTCGATTCCACAGGGATTGGTGATTGAATGATCCAATTTAGTTTTCCTACACAAAACAAAAATGAAAACAAAAGAAACAAAACAAGAAGAAAGAATGTACATTACAATGAAAAATAAATTACAACTAAAAGAACATTAAAGAAATTAAGAGAACTTGAGGAAGAAAGGAAAGTGTTTGAGAGCTTGGAGGAGGGAGAGGAAAGTGTTTGACAACTTTAGAGAATTTTGGAAGAACATGTGTTTGAGAGTTTTGAGGATTTTGGAAGGGAATAAAGTGGTGTTTGAGAGATTTGGAGGAAGAGAAGGGAGAAGTGTTTGAGAGATTTGGAGACTTTTGGAAGAGTAAGGAAAATGGTGTTTGGGAACTTTGTGGATTTTTGGAAGAGAGTGTTTGAGAACATGGGACATTTGGAGAAGAAAGTAGAGAGGTGTTTTGAGAGCTTTGTGGATTTTGGAAGAGAAAGTGTTTGGGGACTTTGTGAATTTGTAACAAAGTGTTTGAGATTTAGTACAAAGAAAATTTACTGGAATGATCTTATTACAACAATTGAGAACTACAAAGGAAAACTAAGAGAATTTGAGGGAGAGAAGGGAAGGGAGCTCTAGAGAAGTGCTTGAGAGCTCCCCCCCTTGGGGTGTTGTTACAAACTTAGAGAACTTCCCTATTTATAGGCTTAGGGGAGATGAAAATCTGAATATACAATTGAATTCACTAACCACACTGACTTCACCTAACACACAACACTTATTTCACCAACCTAACCTAACACACAATTGCATTTGAAAACAATTCCTCTTGTCTTTAGGCTTAGTGTTGCATCATCCACTTCAACATCTTTCAATTCATTTGGTTGCTGCAAAATTCCACTCAATTATAGGAATTGAATATGCTTCACCTAACTTCCCTCGGAGATCCGAAGTGCTTTCGGCTCCCACGTTTGTATAACTCTATTTAAACTCGTTTTGGTGAAGTAGAAGAGCACCTCGCATTTCTTCCTGCAAATTCAGAGAAAACATCAAAAAATCCAAAAACAAAACAATGGCATCTTCATACACTCACCTTGATGATCTAATTTTCAATAAAATTTTCAATAAATATTTTTTTTTTAATAAAATAAAATGAAATCCAATTTTCATTTAAGTCATGCAAACATTTATCACAATCTCATCAAATGTTCGGAAAGTGACTCAAAAACAAAGCAAAACAAAACAAGACTCAAATAGAAGAAAAACAAGCAAAAAAAAATAGTTTTTTTTTAAATTTTTTTATTAATTTTTTTTTTTTAAATTTTAAATTTTAAATTTTTTTTTTTAAGAAAAACCAAATTTACTTGCTAAACTCCAATACCCCCAAGCCTAGAAATGAACATTGTCCTCAATGTTTAAAAATTAGCCACAAACAATGTCATAACAGCAAATGAAAGGTATTAAAGCAAATAAAAATTACAAAACACACAAAAATAAAATAAAATAATTACAAAATAAAATTTACAAAACAAACAAATAAACAAACAAAAAAAAATTAAAATAAAACAGTAAACCCTAATCACACAATTCTGAAATCCAAAAACATTTTTGAAGCCCAAAGCCCACAATGAAATTAACCCACCTTGAAACCCAAACAAGGTAAAACCCGACCCAAAATGAATTCCGAAGCCCACACATTTTAATTTTAATTTTAATTTTTTTTTAATTTAAGATGAAACGTGAATTGGATTCTGAAACATGGGTCCTAATTTTGTCTCGGTTAGTGTAAGGGACCAACAGACAAGGCGAGACACGTGTCGACGCATAGAGGCGCCGCAGACTCCACAAGCAGAAATTACGGGGCCATGGAAAGGCGCGACGACTTTGCTGAACACGTCCATTCAGACAAAGCAAGTCGTGACAAATGAGTTGAAAACGGTTGGAAAGTGAGAAGGTTGTGGGACTCGAGGAATGCTGGAGATTCAGAAAATGCTCAGACGCGCTGAGGGTTTGTCAAAGTCTACGTATATAAGAAGGAAAAAGAAGGGGAAAAAAAACAAAAAAACACAAACTCAGAAACACAAAAGAGAAAAGAAGCAAGAAAAACTGAGAAATCAAATGGCTTCTTCCTACCCATTTTCCTTGGATCTCAACCTAGCTCCACCGACTCAAACACGAGGCCAAGCAGGAGCACCAGGATGGATGCCCTACTTTGCCTCCGCAAGGGGGCCTGTCACAGGAGCTGACTCAATACTCCTGGACAACGATGTTGCCATTGGAGTGGGCAGAAATTTAGTGACTCCGAAAGATATACGTGTGTTCGGGACAATGGATGACAACCGGGTCACGAGCGATGCCCTGGCACTGAGCGTGCAGAGTACAGCATGTGTCGCAAGTTTGGGTCATCGCCTACTGCGAAGTCCCATGAGGTAGAGATTCTGAAAGGTCAGTGAGCGGCGGAGCGAAGTATGGTTGAAGAGTGTCAGAGTGCTATAAAAAGCTTGAAAAGGGAGAGGTCAAGGATAGTGGATGTGAATCGACACCAGCTAGACGTATTGCGGGACGAGAATAAAAACCTATCAAAGATGGTAGAGTTGTACTCTCGCGACATGCGAAAACAGCTGGAGGACCAAGACCGACCGGGTAAACGCAAGAAACCAGATCGCGAGAAAAGTTACGCTGAAGCTAAGATTGCGATCTTTGGGAGCTCAAGTGATGAGCCCCAAGAGGCTGTGCGTGAAGCCCCGGAAGAGGACAGCCAGAGGGCCAAACTAAAAGCTCCTATGGTCGAGACACCGAGCGCCAAGAAGAAATGATTTCAGCTTTTTATTTATTTAATTTTAAAGTGTATGTGTTTTTTTCTTTTTTTTTAATTTGGGAAACAAAAAACGTTAAGCTATCTCAAAGAGACGAATGACTCTAATTTTATTTTTAGTTAAGTAAACACACAAGTAACTGCTTTTTCTTTTAAGAGAAAAACTTAAGGATGACCAATTAAGGGCCTCAGAAAACACAGCCAGGGGATCCGGGAAGGTTGGAGGGGTCACAATGGTCCCGCTTAGACACCGAAGGTGTCGCCTAAAGAACTCCTAGACACTGGATTGACGGAGACGCTCAGCTGGAGTTACCACGAGTCAGCTAATATAAAAAATCTTTTTAAAATTTTTTTTAATAAAAGAAATAGAAAATTAAAATTACTGAAATAATAACAAAACAACTAAAGAGAAAGGATTGGAATACTCCCCCTTGAAGCGATTAGGTCGAGCGTGATGCATTTGGAGGTCGCGACTTCTCCCACTACTCCACACTCCCCATTCTTATGATTGAGGTTACCATCTCTCTCCATTTTTATTAAGCTGACATTACTTGGTAAAACAAACACAGAAAACTTGAAACATAATTAAAGGATTAGGAAATAAAAACTAAAATGAAAAGGAAAATCAACACACGTCCAATTTCATGCTTCAAAGTAACAAGCAACAAAGTAATCAAACTAGCTTATGAAGTTCGTTCTTTCTCAAATATGATTATCCATATGGTGTGTGGTTTTAATCAAGTATTCAGAAAAAACATTTAGCTATGGTGTTTAGTCTAAACACAAATTCCGAACCCATTAAGAACAAGAAGAACAATAAAGAACCAAGTAGAATTTAAACATGGTGTTTGTCTTCAATATCTACCCATTCATTCACTAATCAGTCCAAGAGTCATATGGTGTTTATGTAAACTTGAACAAGATATTTAATTAAGAGCAAGTGAATGAAACCATAAACTAGAAATAATTAACATGCTACTTGAACCTTTTTGTTTTTGTGTTGTGTAAGCTGGGACTCAAACCCAGTTCTCTTGCTTGTTAGGCAATTGTCCTTGTCCGTTGGACTACAAACACAACTTGTCAATTAACGCCATTAACTTTAAAACATGAAACTGTGCAGTTATGAAAAAGATAAAAATAAATAAAAAGTAGGAAAACCAAATAGAATCAAACAATGTTACCGATCCCCGGCAACGGCGCCAAAAACTTGTTGCGTAGATACAGCTGCACCAAAATAGATTCAACTGCATCCTCAACTTGTGATACTCGCAAGTGCACGAACCGTTGGTAGTTTAGCGTATGTAAGTGCGAGGTCGATTCCACAGGGATTGGTGATTGAATGATCCAATTTAGTTTTCCTACACAAAACAAAAATGAAAACAAAATAAACAAAACAAGAAGAAAGAATGTACATTACAATGAAAAATAAATTACAACTAAAAGAACATTAAAGAAATTAAGAGAACTTGAGGAAGAAAGGAAAGTGTTTGAGAGCTTGGAGGAGGGAGAGGAAAGTGTTTGACAACTTTAGAGAATGGAAGAACATGTGTTTGAGAGTTTTGAGGATTTTGGAAGGGAATAAAGTGGTGTTTGAGAGATTTGGAGGAAGAGAAGGGAGAAGTGTTTGAGAGATTTGGAGACTTTTGGAAGAGTAAGGAAAATGGTGTTTGGGAACTTTGTGGATTTTTGGAAGAGAGTGTTTGAGAACATGGGACATTTGGAGAAGAAAGTAGAGAGGTGTTTTGAGAGCTTTGTGGATTTTGGAAGAGAAAGTGTTTGGGGACTTTGTGAATTTGTAACAAAGTGTTTGAGATTTAGTACAAAGAAAATTTACTGGAATGATCTTATTACAACAATTGAGAACTACAAAGGAAAACTAAGAGAATTTGAGGGAGAGAATGGAAGGGAGCTCTAGAGAAGTGCTTGAAAGCTCCCCCCCTTGGAGTGTTGTTACAAACTTAGAGAACTTCCCTATTTATAGGCTTAGGGGAGATGAAAATCTGAATATACAATTGAATTCACTAACCACACTAACTTCACCTAACACACAACACTTAATTCACCAACCTAACCTAACACACAATTGCATTTGAAAACAATTCCTCTTGTCTTTAGGCTTAGTGTTGCATCATCCACTTCAACATCTTTCAATTCATTTGGTTGCTGCAAAATTCCACTCAATTATAGGAATTGAATATGCTTCACCCAACTTCCCCACAATCAATAACACCTCATGCATATGTCATGCATGACAATGCATTGCAGTCTTCTTTTGGGCTCGTTTTGGGCTTGTTTCTCCATCCATAAAATTCTGGAAAAATATGGATCTTGAAGCTCTTTGTCTTATCTTTCCAAGCATATGCAGCCCAACTCAAGGAAAAATCCGGAAGGCCTTCAAATGTGATTTTTGGCCCAGTAACGCAGATGCTGCCGAATTTGACCTTAAGTTTCCAAAACATGTATAACTTTCTCTAGAAGACTCGGAATCATGAACCGTAAAATTCTACAGAAACTAGACTTCCGTATCTTTCCAATGATGTATGGCTCATTATCTGGTTCTTCTTGAGCAAGTACAGTCCAATCCGTGAAGTTGACTGATCTGCAGACACCGTTTTGAGCTAACTTGTCTCCAAAATGCAATTAGTGAGTCTCAAGCTTATAACACTGAAACATACACAAAAGAAGTTAAAAGCACAAGTTTAACTCAAAAACATAACCAAATCATAAGTTAAAAGGGTACAAAATGATATGTAAATATGCACCGATTGGAGGAGCACCAATATGGCTGCCCTACTTTGCCTCCGCACGGGGCCTGTGACAGGAACTGACTCATACTCCTGGACAACGATGTTGCCATTGGAGTTGCCAGAAATTTAGTGACTCCCAAAGATATACGTGTTTTGGGGACAAGGGATGACAACCGGGTCACGAGTGATGTCCTGGCACTGAGCGTGTAGAGTACAGCATGTGTCGCAGTTTGGGTCATCGCCTACTTGCGAAGTCCCATGAGGTAGAGGTGCTGAAAGGTCAGTTGGCGGCGGAGCAAAGTATGGTTGAAGAGTGTCAAAGTGCTATAAAAAATTTGAAAAGAGAAAGGGCAAGAATAGTGGAGGTGAATCGACACCTGCTAGAAGTATTGCGGGACTAGAATAAAAACCTATCAAAGATGGTGGAGTTGTACTCTTGAGACATGCGTAAGCAGCTAGAGGACCTAGACCGACCGGGTAAACGCCAGCAAACAGATCGCGATCAAGCTAAGAGTGTGATCTTTGGGAGCTCGAGTGATGAGCCCCAAGAGGCTGTGTGTGAAAGCCCAGAAGAGGACATCCAGGAGAGCCAAACTAAAAGCTCATGTGGTCAAGACACTAAGCACTGTGAAAAAGTGATTTCTAATGTATTATTGGTGTGCTTGTTTGTTTTGCCTTTCCCTTGTTTTTTTTTAAATTTTTTTTTCTGAAGTAAAAGAGTCAAGTTGCAAAAGAAAAAGACAAACAAAGCAGCGTTCCCAAACTTAAACAGAACAAAACACACAAAAAAAAAAAACTGGAAAGGACATGTTAAACACAATGCACCAGAAAACAAGGAGGAAAAGAAAGTAAAGTGAAAGTAGAAATGCTCCCCTGTAAATGGACGCAAACAGCAAATTGCTTGTGAAGCGAAGGGATCGAAGAGAAAGGGCAAACGGCTAGACCGCAAATCCCTCATCAGCAGATGTATATTTAAACCACTTCATGGTTGAATTGAGGAGTACCCTGCATTTCTTCCTACAAATTCAGAGAAACACATCAAATAATCAAAAAAACACAATGGCATCCTCATCCACTCACCTTGATGATCTCAATCTTGAGTTATCACTTGCACCACCGAATGCCCATATAACGGCTCCTCCAAACCATGTCTTCCCAAACTCTTCTTATCATCATGGCTCGGCCTCAAACTTTGCTGAGGCAATCCCGAACTTTGCTAAGGCAATGCCGAACAGAGAGGTCCTCCTGGGAGGCATGACTGCCAGCAAGCTCACACGACAGATCATCTGCATGTGGTACAGAGGTCTGACAAGGCTACGGTGGAGGAGTCCCACAATTTAACTGTGCTCCATGCGGTCTCGACAACCAATTTGGGCATGCGATTACCTGGTGAGGACAAGGGAGTGTGCAGCGCTGAGCGAGGAAGTGGCTGCCTTGAAAGCTCAGGTGGCAGACTTGCAAAAGCGGCTCTCCTTGCCAACCAGCATGTAGAAATGCTAAAGAGAGAAATGAAGACCATGTAGAGCTATTGCAAGTTCTTCAAACAAGAGCAAATATAGGCAATTAGCATGATGCCTCAGGTGGCTCAGAAATGCAAAAGGAATCAAGTGATTCAGAACTTTATGTACGCATGTTCAAATTTATGTTTGTAATCACATGGTATGGAATGAAATAAGCATTTACTCCAATATTCAAAGTGTGCAATCTAGGGAAATGTCTACTCCGCATGAAACATATGCAAATCGTGCATGTAATAAAAGGAAACAAAAACAAATTAAGATAAAAAAAAACAACAGTCAATAAACCAAAATAAAATTAAGTACTCCAAACATACTCAAACAAACGTCCTAAATTGTTGTACTAAAAGAAACAAAACAAGAAACCAAAGAAAAACACAAACAACACTTTCTATCACCCTTTTATCACCATTTGGACAGATTCGTTTCTCTTTTTTCAGCTTCGACCTCTGCGATGTTTGGCCTATAATTTTCCAACCATTTGTCCAAATTTCACGTTCTTTATATGGTTGGATTCAGCACATAAAAACAAAGAATGATACGCGGACTAAAAGTAAAAAACAATTACGGAAATAAACAGAATTCAAAGAAGAAAACACACAAATATACAAGCAACTCATGGATGACCAGTTAAGGGCCTCAGAAAAACACAGCCAGGGGTTTCCGGGAAGGTTGGAGGGGTCACAATGGTCCCACTTAAAACCATAACTTCTTAGACACCGAATGTGTCGCCTAAAGAACTTCTAGACATTGTATTGACGGAGGTGCTCACTGGGGTTACCAAAAGTTAGCTTATATGAAAAATCTTTTTTTTTTTAAAAAAAATATATAAAAAGAAACAGAAACTTAAAATTACTAAAATAAAAACAAAACAAGTAAAGAGAAAGGATTGGAATGCTCCCCCTTGAAGCGATTAGGTCGAGCATGGATGCATTTGGAGGTCGCAACTTCTCTCACTGCTCTACACTTCCCATTCTTATGATTGAAGTTGCCATCTTTCTTCATTTTTATTGAGCTATCTCAAATTGCTAAAATAAACACAGAAAACTTGAAACAGAGAAGAACAATAGAGAACTATGTAGACTTTAAACATGGTGTTTGTCTTCAATATCTACCCATTCATTCACTAATCAGTCCAAGAGTCATATGGTGTTTACGTAAACTTGAACAAGATATTTAATTAAGAGCAAGTGAATGTAACCATAAACTAGAAATAATCAACATGCTACTTGAACCTCTTTTTTTTTTTTTTTATTGTGTAAGCTGAGACTCAAACCTAGTTCTCTTGCTTGTCAGGGCAGTTGTCCTTGTCCGTTGGACTTCAAACACAACTTGTCAATTAACGTCATTAACTTTAAAACATGAAACTGTCCAGTTATAAATAAAAATAAATAAAAAGTAGGAAAACCAAATAGAATCAAGCAATGTTACCAATCCCCGGCAACGGCACCAAAACAGAGATTGGTGATTGAATAATCCAATTCAGTTTTCCTCCACAAAACAAAAAAACAAGAAAGAAAGAAAAGAAAATAACTCAAGCAGATAAGTTCCCAAGTTCAATTAGATTAACGGATTGATTCTAGCTAAAGTATGATTAAGCCATGGTGTCTGGTCCTAACCTCATATTCCTAATTCCCTAATTTGATCATCTGTTGTCTAACTTAAACTAAGCATTAGGAATGCATTAAGCATAGAAGAACATTTTAAACAACCAAGTATGTATCTAATCCCTGTTGTCGAATGTCCATACATACTCTTCCTATTCATAGTTCAATTCAAATTAAAGCATGGTGTCTACTCTTAATTCAAACCAAGATAGCTAACATGCAAGCCTAAATGGTGATCAATCATTCAAACTAGCATATTAACTTATAAGCATAATGAATAAGAACAAAAACCATAATTGAAACTTGGAAACTAATCAAACTTGAAATTAAAGAAAAGAATTTACATAACAATGAAAAGCAAAGTGGAACTAAGAAAAACTTAAGGAGAATTTCAACACAAAAATTTCATTACAACAATTGAAAACTAGAAAGAGAAACTAAGAGAATTTGAGGGAGAGAAGGGAGGGGAGCTCTAGAGAAGTGTTTGAGAGCTCCCCCCCTTGGGGATGTTTTTGAAGCTTGAAGACTTCTCTATTTATAGGGCTAAGAGGGAGAAATATCATGATGAATTCCAACACCACCATTCCTCTTTTAATACAAGCCATAACTCCCACTTCATCTTGTCTATGTTAGTGTGGTTGGAATCAATTTCATCCCATACTTCTTTTGCTACTGCACCTCCAGCTTTCTTCACATGGGTTTTCAAAAGTGTTCAATTGTGACTGCCTTTTGCTGCCAACCCATGTGGGTTTTCTTTTGGTTGCTGGAAAAAAGATTCTTCTTAACCAGGCTTGGTGTAGGAAGGCCTACGATTTCAATATGTATCCAATGGGACTCAAATTTGGATATGTCATAATAAACACCCATTGAAACAACCTTTATGAAGAATGTATTCCCATCTGAGTAGTACAAGTGTACGTTTTGGGCCTTGTAAGTTGGCTGCCAAAAATAGACTGGAATTGACTCATGGTGTGCATTTTGATGGGCCCACAGATTAGGCTTGGCTTCATCAAATGATACGTTTGAGTAGTCCATATTGCAGTTCAAAATCTATTCTTTCCAACCACATTAATTGGGCCAATACAAGTTTGGAGGAGGACGTTAAGGCCGAAACAAATTGCCAACTCAGTCTGCTCGTTTTTGCACCATTTTGCATTTTCCTATCAAAAGTCACCATTGCTACCTAAGGCCCAATGAACTAAGGGCTCGTTTGGTACGGCGGACTGTCATGGACTAGACTAAATACTAGTACCTGTCTTGGATTGGCTTTGCTTGGCATAAGCTGGATAACACTAGTAGCGTTTGGTGTCTGTTGGATTGGACTAGGACTATTTATTTATTTTTTAATTTTTTAATTTTTTTTATTCGTAAAAAAAAAAGGATTATTTTTTTAATATATATTTTTTTACTTTTCTTCTCTCTCTCCATCTCTTTCCTCATTTTTCCTCTCTGCTTCACTTTCTTCTTCTTCCCATCTGCATCTTCTTCTTCTCCTTCTCCTTCTCCATTTTCTATCTACTTTTCTTTTCCTTTTTTTTGCGAAAATTTTCTCTCCTCTTCCCAGTTTTTTTCTAAAATTTCATCTCCTCTTCTTCTCAATTTTCTCTCCTCTTCTCAGTTTTTTTCAAAAATTTTATCTCCTCTTCTTCTCCATGTTCTTTCCACCCATCTTTTTATGCCATAAAATTCGTCCCATCTCAAAAGAGAGAGAGAGAGAGGTTGGGCACTGGGCAACGGCGTGGGGGTTGGGCTAGGCATAGGGTTGGATTCTGAAACTTCAAAACAGGTTATTGCTAATTGAGTTATTTCCTGACTTGGGATTTTGCAGTAGACTTTGTCAGAGAGAGAGAGAGAGAGAGAGCATCTGCCATTTATGAGGGTGGGAGGTTATGGTCACGATGAGGGGTGAGAGGTGATGGCTGCGATGAGGGGTGTGGTGGGGTGGGAGGTGTTGGCTGCGACTAGGTGAGGAGTGAGAAGGAAGTCGTGAGCGATAAGAAGAGGAGGGGATTAACTAGTCCCCCCTTCACACATGGGACTCAGGAAGCACACCTAAGGAGGTGTTCTTGGTGGGCCCAGGATTGTTAATTCCATTTAACACTAGAACCATATCACAACAAACATGGGATAAAAAGTTAGTGTAAGCCAGTCCAAGCCTAGAAGGTGTACCAAACAAGCCCTAAATGATAAACAGAAAAAGGGATTAAAAGCACAAGTTTAACTCAATAACATAACCATATCATAAGCTAGAGGGGTACAAAATGATATACAATTATGAACTGATCAGGTCTTTTAGGGAAATTACAAAGGGAAGGTAGGTGAGTGGTTTGGGTGTGATAGCACAGCCGGTGGTGGCCGGAGTTGGCCCGAAAAACCCATGAAATTTCTAGTTTCGAAACATCCCGTTTTTGGGCTCAACTTTGGCTTGATTTTCAGGTTGATTCGCTTGGAATCAAGGCCAGAAATTGTATGGGTGTGAAGAGGGGAGAGAGATGAAGATTTTGCAAGTTATGGCGTTGGAATTGGTGGCTGGATGGAAGAAGAAAATCTGTGTTTTAAAAAACTAAACTTCGAAATATTTACGGTTATGTCACTGATCTTCCATAGATCATAACTTCTTCGTTATAACTCCATTTGAGCCCACTACGTGTCTACGGACTCATCTTGATGTGCTCTACGCAATGGTACAACTGAAATCCTCAAATTCCTTTCCAAACAAAAAGTCAACTTTTAAACCATTAATATATTCGCAAGGTAAAATTATCTTTTACTTGAATAAATTAATAATTAAATATTAATTTAGGATCGGGTTATTACATTGGCTAAGTATGCAGTTCACCTCAAACTCTTCCATGATTAGGGTTTGGGAAACACAGAAACCTTAAAAAGTCAAACCTCATAAACATAAGACCAAAAGAAATGAAACCCTAATCGCAAATCAAATAGCAAACTTTACAACCACAATCAATTAACAATGCATGCAGATCATCAAATGAAGATGATGATGATGATAATTGTGATGATACATATTAGATAAGTAGAAAAGACATAAAATTGAGGGGTTTTCCAGATTGTGGTACCTTCATGGACGGTTGTGATTTTGTGGAGAAGAGCGAGATGATTGATGAGAGAGTAATTGAGAGAGTTCTGGTTGGGGTGTTTCATGTATGTAGAGAACTCACTCAACTCATTAATTGAAGGAAGGTGGACGAAAAGAAAAGAAAAGGATGAGGGTGTTGGAAAGTGGGAAAAGTACAAAAAACACCTCCTTATTTCTTATTTTAAAATGGATTTTGTTTTTGTGTGCGCGTGTGCATCTCGATTATGCTGCGGATGAGCCTATCCTTTTGCTTTTATTCAGATGGATCATGGAAGGCTTTGCCAATCTATAATAATCTTAAGGCCCAACAAAACCCACTAAATTTAAATTTACTTCTAGCCCATTACCCAAAGACAAAATAAAAAGGCCCATTTCAACTATGTACTATGCTACAAGCCCACACCACCATTAGCACATCAAATTATTTTTTTTTTTGGTTTTTATCACAAAACATTCATGAAGTTGAAGAAATTATCAAGTTGCATCCTTTATGATTTTTTAGGTCATTAAGGTTAACACTTGTGCTTGTAAGTAGTCCATGGTGTGAGGTTCCGTTAAGAATTATGTTAGGGTTTGGGTGATAGTTTTTGGGAATTGTTATATATGTTTTATTTTTTTGCAACTTGAATTATTAATTAGCATATATGATTTTTGGGGATTGGTATATATGTTTTATTTTTGCAACTTGAATTATTAATTAGAATATATGATTTTCGGTGTCTAGTATATCTTTTTAGGATATCATGACACATGATAATAATGGACCGAACAAAGAAAGGAAAAGCTATTTATTCATTCTTCAAAAAAAGTGGTAACGATAACAAGTATACACCTTCTGCATCTGATGTTCATACTTCAATTCTTGAGGAACTTACTAAACACGGATCTCAAGTAGTTGAATAATGTGTTTGATTTGAAATTTATTTATATTTTGTACTTCTTTGTGTTATATTTGCTTGTAATGTGGTCTTATTTGATTTATAAAATTGTATTTGCATTTTTGTTTCAAGAGGAAAAAAAAAAGCTTATAATATATCTTCTGTAAAAAAATAACATTTAGCCTATTGGGTCCCCCATTGTACATGATGCCAAATTTCTTGACTACACAACTTTTGAATTCATTACAAGGCAGCAGCAATACAAGCAACAAGGCATGGGCGACTTAAGACTTCTGCTATGTCTCATAAACTGTTTCAGTTCTCTCTTTATGATGAGATTAGGGTTAGAGACCATATATGATGATAGTAGGGTCTTAAGCATATATAGAGATAAGTTAAGTCGTCTCTACTAATCACCGAGGCCTAACTTGACTAACACTCTAGGCCCATCAAGCAATAGTTCACGCAAAAAGAAATTATTAGGATCCCTTTAGTTGGCTACAAAATTTTCCTTAATTCACAAGATTCTGAGACAAAAGGTATAATCACATTTAAACTCTTATTAAACCGCAATAAGTCAATGACTCATCAAAATATAACCAAGCTTATATTGTACATATCTAAATAAGAATATAACATCTCATTCCCATTTGAAAGTGCTTACGAATCAATTATTCACATTCTAGCATCGGAAATGATTAAAAAATGATAATCAAGAAACAAATTTCGCGTTCCAATGTTCGGTTTGTATAATATTGAAGATCAAATTTTGTTAGAATTTTCAATTCTCTTATGCATTATGTGTTAGATATATGCCTTAGAAGCCAATATAAAATGAATAATTCTAAGGAAATAATATATAATAGTAAAAGGGCAAGAACGTTGCTTTAGATACATAACATACACAAAGTAACAAGTCCATGGATTAAGATATAAATGGAAAGTGGTCTAAAGAAGTTAGATACACGAGACCTTTCCATACATATAAATATCGTATCCTCAAATGCTCCTGGTCATAGGATCACCAATTGGACAATGGCGACCCATAAAGACTGGTACACATTATGTCTGCTCAATTGGGAGGATGACTAGTCTCAAGTCATTCGTGAAGAGACACTGAGATAGATGTGTAGGTGCTCTACAGAAGATGGAGTCCAATGAACGCAATGAACTCTAGAATTCTTGTATGGAAGCTTACTCACAAGTATCAAATAAAGAATTCTAAGTTGTGATAATGCAAATTAATCCTTAGACCTGAGACATCACAGTTGTCTTGTGTATATGTTGTTTCTCTTTGAGAACACTATATGGTCGTATCAAAATGATGTTACTTAAATGTGTTCCTCAGGATTCTAAACGTGTATGCAGCAATAGGTGAATGTACAACAAGGAATCTCTACTCTTAGTAAGAAGATAAAATATTCTAAAGATATAATTTGTGAATCTTTAGCCAAAGTATTGGATGGAAATTGAAACAAGAACGTTTGTAATTTCATCAAATTGAATTATATAATCAAGAGATGTCATATTAGGGATTTTGAAACAAGTTTACCATATCCTAATACTATGACATAGAGTATTTAATTAGAGAAGGATCGAATTGCATTGTAATCAGAAACTGACTAGGTTCTCTAAATAAATTTTTTTTAGCTTGGGTAGCCATGACGTACTATTCAATGTCACTCATGGCTTGTGGAAGCCCTGTAAGGACTAATTATAATTTGCCTTCGCCAATAGGGAGAATAGTATGGAGAGATACAATTCACACTTGATTCACAGTGAATCATTCATACCCATTGCTTCGCTAATTAGAACCTATAAAATCGCATACCGAAAAGGAATCGATTGGGAAATTATGAAGAGAATGAATGATTTTGTGACTTGGTCAAAGTCAATTTGAAAGTCAAATGTCAAAGGTCAAATGGTTGACCCGACACTTGACACGGTCAACTAAGGATGACCAGGATCAACACTCTTTAGACAAGTGAGTGAATAAATTAGTTAAGTTACTAGAGTAACTAAATTGATTAGATTAATTTAATTATTTAATTAAAGGTCCCATATGACTTGGAAATTTAAAAGGGATTTGACCATATGGACTTAGGCACATATGTGACACATTATAGGATTAATATGTTGGACCAAGATAGCAAATATGATTTGGGAAAAGAAAAAAAAATAGCAAAAGATGACACCCAAAAATGGGGTGTGGCTACACGAGGGCTTGGGGGCATTTTTGTCACTCTTGTGATATTTTTTATCCTATAAGTGTGTAGCTATGGAATCCTATCATCCTAGAGTTTTTCAAGTTTGTGAAATTGGAAGAGAGAAAACATCAAGCTCTCTCTCCCTAACCCCTTGAATCTATCACATCAAGGTGCTAGCACCAATCTTCACTTGTTGTCTACTCATTCTCTCATCCCATTCAATCATTGGTGAAGATCTTTGGGGAGATGCATATCTTTGTACCTATTTGGAGAGCTACAAGGTAGAGAATCAACATCAAAGAGAGAGCCAACAACAAAGGGACCACTCCTTCTACTTGAACACCATTCCTGGTTTCAAGATTCGCTCTAAGAGTATGAACATCCTATCTTTCTCTCAAATAGGATTTAGAGAGTCTTTAGTGCACACTTTCATAGACTTATAAAGATTGGGACCAAATGAGACTTGTATGAATCCCTAGTTTATTTAATGCTTCCACTCTTACTTTGATTTCATATTAGATATAGCATGCTAGGTGATTTATACTCTCAAAGTTTGCTTGTAGAGTTTTTAGAAATCTTTACACAACACCATTCCCACAATATTACCTTCTTTATGCGTATAAAATTATTTGAATTTCCTATAATTTTATGTCCCTTGCAAAAATTACTATATTACATGATTTTATATTTGAGAGCTCATTTCGATAGTAATTTTTATGCTCGCAACTTTTTATATATAAAACTTGCATAAACAATTACATTGTAACCAATTCATAGTCCTCTCCTAAGAAAAAAAAACATCTCTGAGAAACCCTAAGGAAAGAAACCCTAGCAGCCACCCCATTGGGGATCGGCGGCAGCCTTCCTCCTTTCCTCCTCCCCTCTCCTCTCCTCTCATTCCACCTCTTTTCCCCCTTATTTTTATTTGTTATTTTTGTTTTGTGGTGTGGAAGTAGCCACGGTGAAATGTTGTTGTCATCATGATAGTTGCCGTCTTTTGGCCTACGTACACAAGTATTTCGCTCCAATTGTCAGCCTTGAACATGGGTTTGAAGCTCCAACAAGAAGAAGATAGGGTTGAGTCGAGTTCTGGTTTAGCCGGTACGACGCTATGGGTTTAGTTGGTATGGCGCTATGGCTCTCTCTTTCGGGTTGCCCGAGAGGATGTGAAAAGGTGATTCTGCTTCTTAGTGTTTTCATATTCAAGAACTCTTTTAGAAGTTTGTTGTGCTGTATTTTCTCTTTTAAGCTTTCGCTATGAATCTATCATTTCTGTCATTTCGCAATGGATTTCTATTGTAAGAGACGTGCTTTTGGTTGCTGAATTTGGGATTTTAATCACTTGTTGGGTTGTGAGTGATTCTCTCCATATCAATTCAACTTGTTGTTGTGTTTGGTCATCGGAGAAGATTTATCCATATTTGGCATTATAGTGGCTTTGTACTTGTTTTTTCTTATATGAATAAAATAATATCGCTCTTTTTTTCTTTCTTTTTTGAGGACCTTTTCAATTGAGAGGGGTTATAACATACTAAACTCACACACATTACACGGATGCTAGGATTCAAACCCATGACCTTTTCTGAGGGAAGCATTTGCTCTAATCCACTACATTAGTGGGTCTTTGCATATTGCTCTTTATTTTTTTTAAAAAAAAAAATTAATATCACAAAACGTCCCTAAGGTATACGAAACTATCAAATTGCATCCTCAATTTTTTATTTTTTATTTTTTTTTATTTTTTATTTTTTATCATTCGTAGTCCTCAAGATTATTATGTGTGATCACAAATAGTCTCTCCGTTAGATTCTGTCAAAAACTTCTCTTATTTTGCTAACGTGATATATATATATCACCAAACATCCCTGAAGTTCATGCACATATCACAAATGGTCCCTGTGAATTTTTTTAATTTTTTCACTTAAAATTCATAAAATTTTGGTTTTCTTTTTTAAAATTTTATGAATTTTAAATTATTTTAAAATATATATTGTATTTTAAATACACGTGACACTATATGCCACATCAACAAACTAATAGATTTTTAAAAAAATAATTTAAAATTCATAAAATTAAAAAATTAAAAAAACCAAAGGTTTACAGTTCATAAATGATCCACAATATATATTTTTAAATAATTTTAAAAAGAAAACTAAAATTTTATGAATTTTAAATTAAAAATTAAAAATATTTCGCATGAATCATTTGTGATAGGTGCGTGAACCTCAAGGATATTTTGTGATATATATATATAACACGTCAGCAAACTAACGAAGTTTTTGAGGAACCTAACGGCAGGGACTATTTGTGATCACACATACTAACCTAGAGGACCATGAATGACAAAAAAATATATTAAAGATGCAATCTAATAATTTCGTTAACCTTAGGGACGTTTTGTGATATTAAGCCTAAAAAAAACTTAAAACAACAAAGCTCATTCAAATCACAATATTCAAGAAGAACTTTACCAAACTTGAAAGCCAAGCAATTAACCTGACATATAGAAAATATAAAATTAATTCAAGAAGAACTTCATCAACTTATAGAAAATCAAAATACAAAATTTATAAGTTCTCCAAAGTTGTCAAGAATACATATTTAACACAAAAATGTTTTGTTATATGCGTCACAAAACATCAAGGAGTGGCGAAATAACAAATGGAGGATAAATGGGAAAGCCCTACAATAACCAATTCGGGTTAATTACTAATGGGGGAGGGGGCCCTCATGGCGTCTTTTGCAACTAGTCTCAAACTGCGACAAAGCTCTAATAAAATATTAAAATGTAATCATGATTTGTAAGGCTTCTTGATAATTAGATGAAGTGTTTTCTAATTCACTAGTTAGATCCTAATTGGGTAATAACAATGGAGAGTATTATTTCGCATAAGTATTAGAATGTAAGCATCAAACTCAAAATTAAATGTCAATGAATGGAAGGTTCCCTCACATATGGCGTCTTTTGCAACAAGCACGTTAGACGTGGAAAATTCTTATTAAGTAACGTGAGAGGATGTGACCATTAGGCCTGACACATGGATATAACATGCTCTAATATCATATAAGAATATGAGCATCTAACTCTTAAAATCAATCATCAATAAATGGAGAAGTTCAAGATCTTGTAAGCATTGCAAAGCTTTCACCCTCCAATGACGGACCCCCTCAACATCGCATTCACGGCCATATTAAATTAAAGGGACCGCTATTAGCATTCCAAAATAATCATTATGAAGTTTCTAATGAAAAAAATATATTTTTCATAACCCAAAATATAAGATTTGAGATTGAGAACTGCCCATTGCATGAAAATAGCAACTTTGGATTGTACACATGGATCTCGGAATGATTGACTTGATTTAGGAGTTTGGCTATGTCTCTTGTCTCTTTTTTTGCCAGTGAAATAGACATCCAAAAGTTTTCCCAACAGGAAGATAGAGAGAAGGAGCGGGGGAGTGGGGGAGGAAATTTCACAATCCCTGTGATCATATCCAAGTAGTGATTGGAAAGTGTTGTAAATAACTTTAATCCCAACTGGCAAAGGACCAATATAATCTGAGTTCAGTGAATTACAAAAACATATTAGTCAACCAAAAGTACGTTATTTTAACATGTGTCCAATGGTTCAGCCCACACAACCAACTCTAATGACTAATATTGAGTTAAGGCCGATTAAGGGTAAATAAGGTCATTAAGAAAACTACGTTTTCTTTAAAAATAAATGGAAAACAAAGTACACTATATTTTCCTTCATCAATTATCAATTCCAATAAGGTAGTGTTACTAAACGAAATGATCATTTTGTCGTTACTAAACAACCTAACTTTAACCGTATGTTTTTTCCTTCTCACCAATAATAATCACTCCCACCTACCTAATCATATATACTAATAGGGATAAAAAGAGGGTGGTATAAAAATAAAACTCAACCAGGTACCGTCATTTTCATATATATCTAACATCAAGCTTAATAATATTTTATCCATTAGGGTTTGTAACTCAAGTGATTAAAAGCATTTATTTCTGAACTCGAAGTTCTAAATTCAATTTCCCCATCTCTAATATCGCTTGTATAAAATAAGGGAATTGATTTTCCAACTTCCCTTTTATCCACTTACACTCATTTCGTTGAAAACTGTATGTTTTCACTCTTCTTTTTATATTATAGTAAAAAGTATAATATTTAACCAATATATATATATATGTATAGAATGTAAAGGAGTTCTGAATTCCTGCTAAATTTGAAGTAAATAATTTTACCCAGTGGACCATTGAAGTTATTATTGGACTGTATATATTCAGTACTGTACGTAAGTTAGTCCCATGTGCTTGTTTCTTTTCTTTTCTTTCTTTCACCTGATCAGTTGAGTGAGTGAGGGAGAGGGCCAGGCAGGCAGGCAGGCAGGCAGGCAGGGCGTGGAGAGAAGTAGTTCAGCTTCAATGTGTGTAAAGCTGCTTTCCTCATATGCTCTCTCCATACATCTAGGTTATGGACCTACCTACCCTTTTATCCTTTCATACATAACCATACACCATACTTTCCTCTTTAACTTTCTTCCCTTTCTTTTTTTTCTTTTTTTCAAATTCATAAAAGAAGAAAGAGACCCAAACACATATTAAAAAAAAGTATATATGGTGGGGGTGTTGTTCATGTATGATCCTCTACAGCAACATCAGCTTCACGTCACAATTGTGAGACTAAATGGTGTGAGTAATGCTACTCTTATCACATTTATATATTATATTATCATATCACCTTATATGGCATATGAAATGGACAACCACACCACATCAATTAAAAAAGTGTCAATAAATCATTAAAAAAACATTAAATTAATTTTAATTTATGTGGATGTTTACCTCATCTATCACATCAGGTGATATTGGAATGTGGTATACAAATGTGATAAGAGTAGCATTATTCAAATGGTATCTTTGTCTTATGGAAATAAATTTTCAACTAAAAACAACCGTACACATGGCAACTAGATAGAAAGCCACATGGGTAAAGAGACTTGACTAGAAGAACTCAACTAAGCCCAAAACTCTAATGTACATCTTGGGTTTTTGACAGCAATGGTTCATGAATTTATACCTAAGTTTCAATTCGGCACTCGAAAATTTTTTATATATAGTAAATTTGGTCATCCAACTCTCTTAGGGCCAGTTTTGGGATTGATGTCACTTTTTAAAAAGTTGATTTTACTGTGTTTTGAAAATAATTAGCTGTAAAGTAAAGCAACATCATGTTCGATAAATAATTCTTTTAAACTACTGTTAGTACAAAAAGTAGTATCAAAATTGTTTGGTAAATTTTAATATAAAACTGTTCTAACTGTAAATAATGACTCAAATAAACATGATGTTGAAAGTGTTATGTGCTAATTATGTTGTGGTAGTAGAGGTGGTGAAAGAGATGGAGGTGAAGATAGTGGTGAAAGAGGTGGTGGTTGTGGTCATGGTGGTGGTGGGGATGGCGATTGTGGAGGTGGAGGTGGAGGTGGAGGTGGTGGAGATGGAGGAGGAGGTGGTGGTTGTGGTGGTAGTGGCGGAGGAGGATGTGGTGGCGGCAATGGGGGTGCTGGTGGAGGTGGTAGAGTTGGATGTGGAGGTGGAGGTGGAGGTGGTATCATTTTAAAGAATTAATGATGGTATTTTGGGAATTTAAAAAATTCATTAAATGCTTATCTCTGCTTCTTTTGAAAGCAACATTGAAAAGCAATCCAGAACATGCTTTTAAAAGTTCAATGGGAAGTTCAATGGACCACAAAATTAGCCCTTTGGTCCTACTTCCAGAAGGTATCGGTATATCTTCATTTTATTGTTTTTTTTTCTTGGCCTACATTTTATTCCATTTACATATCATGCAAAATTGTATATAATAATTTATTTTTTGGTAAATTCAGGGGAGGGAGGAGAGGGCAAGTTTTGATACTAGAAACTCCACGTATATTTATGGTATTTGGGTTATTGTTACAAATCCACCACCAAAATACCATAAATACACGTGGATTTTTTATAAATCCATTTTTTTAATTAGGTCCAAATATTTCATCCTGTAATTTAGAATATTGCGTGCATAAAAAAAAATGTCTAGTATCAATTTTTTAAAATTTTTTTTAATTTAAACCTAAACCAATAAAAATGAGAAACGATGCTCAAGCTTAACAATATTTTTGCACTTTTGCTAATAAGTATTTGGTCTAGTAGCATTTAATGTCCACCTTGTTGGAGAAACTAAACGATATTAAAAATAAAAGGACACAAATAAAAGAGTGCAATTGAGAGGACAAATAGCATTCATTAATTAGGACTTTTCTTTGGTTGAGAAAATAGAGATAAAATATTGTTGAAAGAGGTATTGGATACAAATTATGAGGATAATGGTCAAGAGGATTAGGTGAGCATTTTCTAAAACTAACCAAGTAACCAAAACCTAGAAAATTAAGAATTACAATCCTCAAAGAATACATAGACTCACGAACACTTATGTAAGTATCTTCAGAACTTAAGTACGAACGAATACATAGAAACAAGAAGTGCTAAACTCGCACATAACAGCCTTATTGTCTAGGCCTCTTCCATTTTAAATTTTGAATTGAAGGTCATCAGCACACACATCATATTTTTTTTGTTTCTTAAGGTAAAGCTTTCCTCCGTCATCAGTTTTAATAACTTGTATGTTCTTTTGCCACAACACAAGTAATCATAATGCTACATGCCATTACCCACCACTGGAGCCCAAAAACTGTATATGGTAATTAAACTTCGGCAAAAGATGTGAGAATTTGTTATACAAAAAGCAAAATGAAAGAATTTTTTTGTACGGAGAATTGTGTCCAAGGCCAGGCCAAAATGGCTCCCATATAATTATTTTCCCCTTTGTTTTGGCTTTTTGAGAGGAAAAGCAAGAAAGAAAAGTCGATGAAAATATAAAATAGGGGGATGTAATCTGAGTGGAATTATGACAACCTATAAACAGAGACAAAAAGAAATGATGTCTGTTTGCCACCCCACTCTACTCTCTCTCTCTCTCTCTCTCTTCATCTCCCAACTTACAACCCTAGATATAGATTTTATTCCCTTTCTACGTATCCGTCTGACATCATACCCACGCCACCCCCACGCCAGCAATCAACCAATTTAAATCCTATTTAAATCCAATTATTCTATTAAACGTCTCACTCGCACACAATACATTTCTTTCTCATTACCCTTTTTTTTTTTCTGAAAAAAAGAAAATACATACTGTTCTTTCCAGGAAGTTTCCCTTGAGACACAAAGACCTTTGTTTGAATTTGTATCCTTCTTTCTAGTAATCACTAACTAATTATTAGATTATTAATTGTTTCTTTTAATAAGTACTAAGTAATCACTAACTAAATTATATTACAATAAGTAAAAAAGACTAAAACATTACTTAAGTAATCAAATCCTTTTGAAATTGTTGCATGTATGTATTTTCTATTTGTGAGAGTTAAAATGTCGTAGTTGAAGTTGTAGTTTGGTGCATTGAGGTATATGTCTGGATTTTCCAGGCTTGTTTTTTTTTTTTGCCATAATTTATTAGGCCCGGCGTGGCTATGAATGGAAGTACACCTTGTGTACTTGGACTCCTCCGCATTATTTGGATTAACCCCTTGTAGTTATTGTGCTTCCATATTTGTATAAATCTTACGTGGTTAGTTTGTATTTGTATTGGTCCTTGTGGTTAACTACCTTTATGCCTAAATTATGAATGCAATCTATTGCATTTCTCTCAAAAAATAGGAAGAGCAAGAAACTCCAAGAGAAAACCAATCAAAAATGGAAAACCAAAAAAAAAGTAGAGATTGGGGCTATATAAGAATGGAAGGTTGAGATTAATTTTTTGGGGCGGTGAAATCAATAGTCAAGATTGCGTCGATTATTGAAGAGAGACGACAGCATCACTTAAGTGAACAACATGTCATTTGAATAAACGGCCAAGATCTCCTTGCTGACAAGATATCAACAACTGAGATGAATGGCACCATACAGATTTGCAACCTGAGTATATATGTAGTATCAAAATGACGCCGTTTTGAATTTGCGTCAGCACCTCTCTCATTCAATCGCGTAGTGCCATGCCACGTAATGCCAATATTGAAAGAAATAACAAATTTAAATTCTTAACCCTCATTGATAAAAAAAATAATAATAATAAAGAAACATTTGCACTTGTAAAATTAAACGATTTGGGTATCATAATAATAAGTCATGCCAATTACAAAGGAAAAGGAAAAGAAAAAGAAAAAGAAAAAAGAGAACTCAGATATGTAGCTTGTTCATGCAATGGCCCAGTAAGGCACTTTAATTTTCTTTTTTTCGGAATACAACAAAAAGTTTAAACTATAAGGGAGAATGAGTTGTCATGATGGTTCAAACCTTAGACCATTGATCTTCAAGTCAAGACCATTTTCCACTATGCTGGACCTCGTTGGCCTTCACCCTTTTCTTTACTAGCTTAAGTGGTTAAGAGCATTTACTCATGCACCCGAGGTCTTAGGCTTGATTTCCCCTCCCCCAATATCTCATGTATAGAAAAAAATATATATATCCTTAGAAACATCAAAAATCATACATTAAAAAATAAAGTTATAGTTATAAGAGTAGTGAATTATTATTATTATTATTATACAGTTATCATCCATGAAATTTGAATTTAGGACCAAATAATCATCAGAATAGGATATGCAATTGCTCTTTTATATTTTCATTTGAGTATTGCTAAGGATACCAAACTTGATCTTCAAATTTTATTCACCAAATAATGTGACAAGTAATTTACTTTTTACTAGAAAGTAAGGCGTTGACACGTACATTGACACGTCATTTGGTAAAATTTTGGTGAGTAAACGTATGAATTTAACATTATTGTTTTAAGGTTTTTTCTTTTTTGGTCGAAAAACATTATTGTTTTAAAGTATAAAACTCATTTGGAACTCAACAGTGGAAAACAATTTATTCCAAATGAGAAAAGGTATAGTGCTTAAGAAATTAATTATGAAGGTCAAAACATTTGAGTCAAAAAATTATAAGTCATTTTCAAGTAAGTAATTATGCAACCATAATCCTATCTTGCATGTTACATAATACATCATTGCAAGTTCCCAAAATGCAAGCAATTAGTCGTTTGAATGATAAATCATTCTAACCATCATATGCGATGCCTATATTAGCTAGTTATATGTATATCTTTTGCATTTTCTTTAATGATATCACAAACTTGTATTAACATAATGGGGTTATAAGTTAATCATGTTATCAGAGTTTAACAAACGGATGAAGTACAAAAAACACATTATTCTTAAATTATAGAGGAAAATAATTAATCTGCAGATTGCTAGTATTATGTCAATTTAAAAGGCCCACCAAGAATTATTTCTAACCTACGAGAAAAGAAAAGAAAATATACCACAAAGGTCGTCAAAGTTTATTTTTGGTCAAACAAAGGTCATCAAAGATTACCATGCCTAATTGCGGAGATGATAACAAAGGTAATCAAAGATTACCAAGCCTAATTGCAGAGATGATAACAATATGATACGGTGGTTTGGAAATGGAGAAATTGTGTGGTAGATGTGGGGTTCGTTGAGGCACAAAAGAAAGTTAATTGCAAAAGGGAGATTAGAAAGGTGAGAAGCTTTTTCTCTGCAAAAAGTCAAATAGGGCCTCTTTCACAAATCATAATGATATCTTCACCGCCGATGCAGAGGGGGTAGATTTGCACCCAAGATTCATCATCATTGCCCTCTAAATATTTTCTTTTTGGTGTCCCAAAAGAAACCCTAGAAAAAAAATTCCAAAAGAAACCTAGAAATTGATAGATACATGAATTATAATGACCTTCTCAGTAAGCTTTTTCTTTTTGAAAGCTTTTGCAGTGAATGATATAATTATTTTCACTTGTATGCACACTTATATTTCAGATCTTTGTTCTATTATTGTGTACTCATCTATGTTAACTTTTATTCAGACCCCCCCTCCCTCCCCAAACCCAATGTAAACATCCACGGCAACAGAGGTTGGACAAATTTTTCATGCAACCTCATCATATAAACATAACTTTTTTATTTTATACAAGCGATATTTTATTTTAATTTCATTTACAGTACTACGGGAAGGGGGAGTCAAACTCGGGATTCTAGCCAACTTGACTAAGCATATCTGAAAAACAATAACTTTTTTATAATTAAGTATGCAAATAAACCAGCTATATTTCACATTTACTTGTCCTCTATTGTTGACCTTCACACAAAAAAAAAAAAAAAAAAAACTGTGAAATTCCACTAAAAAGTACTTCTTGTGAGACATGTACATATATCCCATACTTTTGAGGTCAAATGCCAACATGGTTTTCGCCACTCCACATATTACTCCAAAATCCAAACCACCAGCTTCAGTTGAAAATGTTAAAAGTCTTTGTCTTAGTATTATAATATCATTTGTTTCCCTCTTGAACAGTTTTATGAATAAGTATTTGTCTCCTTTATTGTTTTATATTCTGAATTTTTCATCCTTAAATTTGAAAGGGTGTTTTAGACACACATAAAAAGAGGGGTAGAGAGAGAGGAAAGACAACAAGGGAAAGTGGTAGTCATGTTAAATTTATAGGTATTTGGTTACTTTCAAATCTTGGTATATAATTCCCTTTTTCTATCTATATATCCTTGAAGTTTGAGAGAGAACCCTCTTGGTGTGCTTTTAATCTAGACTCTGCTAATACTCGTTCCTAGATAGATTTCCTTGGATTATTCTCTCATCGGTTTTCTACACCCTTCAAGAAGAGAGAGATAGAGAGAGAGAGAGAGAGAGAGAGAGAGAGAGAGAGAGAGATGGCATCTACGACGTCCCAGGCCATGCTCAACCAGCAGCAGGGCTTGTTTGAGAATGAAGAGGGTTCTAATGCACAGATGAGTTTCTTTTCAATCCCACCAAACTTGAACTTTTCTTCACTGGGATCTCTCAAAGCCTTCGGTTCTTCTAGCATACCTTCAAGCACCAATCTCTCTGAAACCCTACTCCCATCACTCACTCCTCTAAAGCATAGAGAAGATCATAACATCACTACTAGTTTTGATTTTGGAGGATCCCAACTCCTTTCCTTGCAAAGATCCACTGCAAATCTCTGGTAAAATAATATATTAATATCACACCTAATTTCCACATCTAGTGATTATATATGTAGTCTTGAATCTTGATCTCATTTTTGAATTAAATTCTCTTGCATGCAATACAATTACTCATGTAAAACTAAGAATATTAAAAGCATAAACATGTTTTGGTACATATGGTCTAGGGCATGGGGAGAGGTGAGCGATGATCATGAGTGCCTAAGCAGCAAGAGATCAAACGGTGGAGATGATCGCCATCATCACCATATGGGAGTTTCAGCAATGAAGATGAAGAAGATGAAGGCAATCAGGAGGAAGGTGAGGGAGCCTAGGTTTTGCTTCAAAACCATGAGTGAGGTTGATGTGCTTGATGATGGATACAAGTGGAGGAAGTACGGACAGAAAGTGGTAAAGAACACACAGCATCCCAGGTACTAATTAGACAATTCACATTTTCTACACTCGTCTCTCCTTTTCTTTTCTCTTTTTCTTCAATTCTTTTGCTTTAATCACATCTTCAGCAAAAGTTTATTGCATGTCAAATTGGATTTTAGCTTCTAGTTGTACCCCATACACATGATGTGTTCCTCTCTCTCTCTCTCTCTCTCTCTCTCTCTCTCTCATTATTGTCATTGTTATCATTATTATCATTAGGCTTTTACAGGCTTGGCGCTGGAGATTTGACGGGTAGATGGGTCTGAATAATTTACAATATTGATAAGTACAGTAATAATATTTCCGACCAAAAAGAAAAAAGAAGATGGTTAACTATTAATGCACTTGTAATATTTTAGAGCCTTTTGCAAATGCCATTTCCAAAAAGAACTAATTATTAGTACTTTTGGAGAGAAAATTCATAATATAAAGATCACCAAACATCAACATACTGTGCAAAGATTGATCAATTATAATGCTTTATAAAAGGAAACAAAAAATTTCTTAATCCCATAGATGCCGAAGCGAAATTATTACGGGGCGGATGATATTGCCGGAAATGAGTACTCTAAAATAACTTTTTCTTGGAATATTGAATTAATGTACGTCCCTAAGATTGGATTCCATGAAAAAGAAGAAGAAAGCTGCCAGTACTAGGACAAAAATCATCATCAGAATAGGAGAAGTACTGTACATGTGGTGGAGCTTCAATCCATTTCATTGGCCATGTTTAATCATAAGAATTTGGGTAATTTGATTAAAATTATTGGTTGTAAAACTAGGTTGTACCAAAATTAGGAAAGCATGGGCACATTATTACTTGCATGGTTTTGAAAGGGGTGCATCATGCATGGGTTGGGTATTTATTGCTACTATTTCTACAAGTTACCTTCATGTTTATATGTCAGATAGAGGAATTTTCAAATGCACACCAATAACTTATTACAGCACAAATCACTAGTTTGGGTGCCACCCACAATGTGTTTTCATCATCTAAATGTTCATTTTTAGGTCTTTCCTTCCTCCAAGGAAGGTCAACATCCCCTACAAAAATTTATCAAATAATCGACTAGCTATTTGATCATTCCCATCATAAGTTTTATTGAATTCACTTCGATTATAAGACAGTTCGGATCATGAAACTGCATTGTGGATGTTGGCCTACGATGGTGGTTTGTGACCTTTTAAGTTACATATGGTGTGCATTGTCAACCAAGTACTATTGATTAATTACGTGTAATCTTATTTAATTTTAGATTAATCTGTTGACTTAATTAACATGTTTGGAGCTTGCCGTATGTCTATATCTATCCGGGTGTGAGTCACCTTAGGAGTTGAAATTAAGTCTATAGCAAAATTCCACAGAAATGATTTGAACTTTGAATGTGTGCGTACATATATCCTGCATAATCATATGCCTCATTTGTTGAATTTACTGGTGTCATGTGTTTTCCAAATAGGTAATAATTATGGTGTTCAAAGCTCTATACAAAATAGTCAAAAGTTGGACTTATAATTAGAGTAGAATATCTTGCATGAAATGCAAATCCTCCCCCATGGGTCCTCTCAAAGATAGAAACCCTTCAACCTGAACTTGACTAGGATTTAATTTAACTTCTTCTGAGCTTATAAATCTTTTTAGAGCTGGGTTTGTTAACTTATGTGGAGCATGTGTACTGATCAAGCCATGTGAATGAATTGTCTCCTCTTCTTTGATACAAATATATGATAAACAGTTGAGTTATATAAGCTTTGAGCATTCAACCTACAATATTGAAATAGGATATAATGAGTGAAGAGACCAAAGTTTTATACACTAATTAGCAATATGCAGGAAGGAAAATACTTCATTCCTTACCGTGTAAGTAAGAGCTTCTATATTTCTGTTAACAGCAGTGTGCATGTGTGCATAAGTTTTTCTTTTTGTGTTTTTCATGAATTATTTTTGCATATGTGTCAAACTGTAATTCGCAAGAAGAAGGAGTATCTTATTACCGGTAAGGAGACAAGTAATATGCATGCAAGAATTGAAATTCTTTAGATGCATGATCCTTGACTTAGATTGTTGGATGATATTTGATATATTAATGGTTATATGTCATGTACTCCTTGTCGATTGTTTGGTAATATAAGACGCTTATATTCATACTGTCATCATTAATTAGGTTACTTAAATTCATAGTCTGACAATATAAAAATGAGTATGGCAAAACAAAACAAAAAAACATTTACCTGTATATGTATTATAAAATATCGGAAAGCCAGACATGTTGTACCATAAAAGACCAAGAGTTGGATCGGTTGGTCAACAAATTGCATCATAAGAAAACATGTGCAGTTTTCAGGTGAGTGCTTATTGTGTTTAATTAAAGGGAAAATGTTTTTGTTTGGCTAAAGTAATCAGAAATAGTATTTTGGCTTGGAATTTGAGGGCTAAATGTAGGTCCCACAACTAGTCCTCTTATGATTTCATTTTCCGAAAAGGCAACTAAGCTCTCATCAAAGTTTTGAGACCTAAGATTCTAGCTAGCCAAGGCTCCGTCGAGGATCTTTCTGAAGTGATGAGATGATGTGTGCTTGCATTTGCTTGGTTCTATATGACCATGTTTTATGTAGTTAGGTTTATCAACATCAATCTGCTTCAAAGTTTCTTGAATTATTTTTTGGTGCATGCATGCATATAATGTACATGCAAATGCAGGAGCTATTATCGTTGCACGATGGACAACTGCCGGGTAAAGAAAAGAGTGGAGCGATTAGCCGAGGACCCGAGGATGGTGATCACAACCTACGAAGGGCGGCACGTGCATTCTCCATCGCACGATCTTGATCAAGATTCACAGCAAGCTTCATCTCACCTAAATAACTTCTTCTGGTAGACCATTCTGTATATTATAATTCTGTATCATTTAGCTGCACTGTGGTTGTGTATGCATGCCTTTGGCAGTGTTGGGATGGATATATAGGATAATAAGCATGATACATGGGCTTGATTGCCCCTTTTTGTTGATCAGCCTAGCCTCCTGCTTTCGCTAATATATAAAATGCCTAATGAATAAACCAATTATTTCGACAATTTTTATTACCGACTTTTGCACAGCTTTCACTTTTTCTATTGTAGTTTTCTAAATCAATCATGGATTTTGATTTCTGCTCTCCTTTTCTTGGGATTAAGATTTCTTTTCTAGCTGATTAGAGGGACATGATGGTTATGATAAGGCTGATTTGAGTTTTTCTTCTCCCTGAAGTGGTCCATGGGCTTGGAATTAATAGCTTAGTGGCCCTAATATTATGTCCCCTGCCCAGCCTATATTGAACAAGTGTGTTAGGCCTGCCAATCCTGCGCAACCTGCTTGCGTCTTGATTGAACTTGGGCCTTGAACCTTACAATATTAAATTAATGATTTATTTGCAAACGTCGTTCTAAATTTTTTATTTTGGGTTAATTTCAATTTAGTATCCTGAACTCTTACTCTTATGCCCTGTTTGGCTCATAGAAAAGATTTGAATTTATTTCTCATGTTTGATAATCTTGGAAAAGTAATAAGAGAAAAGCATATTCTAGTTAAGTTAAGGAGCGACAAAACAAGAGTAGGTAGATGCAATTGAAACTGTTCAAGTACTGTTCATGTTTGTCTTTGAACTGTAGTTTTCTGCAAATGGGTTTTTGGGAAGTGGTAGAAGAACAAGAATTATTTGCACTCATAGAAAATTTTGGATAAATTGAACAGTTTATCGAATTTATGTTTGACATATGTACCTACTCTTGTTTTGTCGCTCCTTAACTTAACTAGAATATGCTTTCTCTTGTTACTTTCTCTTGTTCTTCTACCAGTTGGAGCTTTACGCAATTACAAATACTGTGAACAATATGATTTAAATTCAGATCAAATTTTTCAATCTAATAATGATAGATTATTAAAAGTATCTTCTGGCTAAAAAAATAAAATTGAAGCATAGCCAAGAAATATCACATTATTTCTTTTCACATGTTTGGTTTGTGTAGGAATGTAAAACAAAGTTTGTTTAATTTTCCAATTATACCCATATGAAATTAAATAATAATAATAATAAAAAGAATGCATTTAATGCTATATTGTAATTCTAAATTGTTATTTGGGACAAAATGATCATGAAAAATGTATATTTAATATTGGCTCATTTTTCCAAACTTTCCCATGATGAGGAAAACAAAACCCAAGAGGGGAGGAGGGCTTCACTTTCCTCCTACTTTCCCATGTGCCAGATAACTATTCTCCATGTCTGAACTTACCAAACATTGATTTCCCATCCCCAAGCCTCCTTTCCCATGAACTAAACTAAGCCTTAAGGCAGGTTTGTCCATGCACTCTCAATTTTAACAGTCATTTACCCTACTATTTTTTATTTTTTTGCAATTTGGTTCCAGCGTAAACTTCACTATCAAAATGTTCGTTAATTGCCTACGTGGCGGCCTTGGGTCAGATAAAGGGTATTTTTCGGGCAATTGGTGTGTTCCCACCCAAACTTGCAGAAAATGTGTCATAGTTATTCAACAATAGTACTTGCGAAAGACATCATTTGCTCGAAAATACCCTTCAATTGACATCAAAAGAAGCGAATAGATGGGACCTAGGCCTACCATGTAGAAAATTAACGAAAAATTTGACGGTGAAGTTAACGTTCGGAACAATATTGCAAAAAATGAAAAAGATTATGGTACATGATTGTTAAAATGGAGAGTGTAGGGGCAATCATGTCTTAAGGGTGAGAGTTCAGGGTGTAAATTGAAACCTCTTTTATTTTTAATTTGAGTGAGGGATATTCGAACTTGAGACCTATATCAATAAAATGAAGAAAAATAGATACAATTAAACCAATAACTAATTGATCGCTCCAAGTTTTACGAACTTTCAATCCTTAAGTCCATAACATCAACCGACCACTAATAATAGGGGTGGATATAATTTGGTTGAACCGACTAAATTGGCTGATTTGAACCATCATAGCTAGTTTGGTTTGGTTTTAACCAAGACAAAAGTCAAATGTTTTAAAATCAAACAGGACCTTTATGGTTTGGTTCGGTTATGATTTTTGAGTTTTTGAAAATCGGCATAAATCTAACTGACTGCCCACTTGTATATTTGTTTTTATTTTATTTTATTTTACACACACAGATCTCTTATTGGATAATAAATAGGTAAGGATATTGAATTTGAAGTTTGATGGAACGTTCTTTGAAGCTATTGATCTTTGTATTGTAACTATATTAGTTATTGAAGTTTAAAGTTTGATGACTTGTTCAGTTTAAGGATGTTTTGATTTGCTAGAAAATAATACATGCGTTGCAAGTTATAACTTTTTTTGTTTTACTTAGCTAACAAAGTAGAAAAAAGATTTTACTTACGCCCAACCGTTCAAAAATTGGTTTGGTTTATTTCAGTTTCCTCAATGATTTTTGTCAAAACCAAACTGAATCAAACCATTTTATTATAATTAGTTAGACCGGGGCTATAAGGTAAAATTGATCCAATTCGCATCGTACCCACCCCTAATCAATAGCCAACTGTCTCTTGCCCCTCTGAACATTGGACTTTCATCGATGGTACAAATAGAAGCCACTGATTAAAAACAAGATTGATTCAGACTTCATTTTCCTAACAAGCCAATGTAACCAAACCTTCACTTATTGTCATGTCCATGGCTGAGAACAGCAAAGGGGTGCAGTAGATTGCAATCATGAAGAGGAGCTTTCCTAGCTATGGTATTATCTTGCAGAAACCATGATGCAATTATATTCCACCGTACCTTCATGTTTGTATGCCTGCCAAATATCACTGATTCTATTGAGATCGGATTGCATTATTACACCTTTACAGTTTCCATTTTCTCTCAAAAGTGGTCAATCCAATGGCAATTCTGTACACATTTGGAGCCCATCATGTTTCCGAATTGGACTTTTCCTTGATGGTGCATAAGACAAACTTATACGAGTGTGCCAAAACACAAAAGAGCTCAAATGAGAAATTGCGAATGCATTTGCTCTAGGGTGAATTTACCAACCTAACGTGGCCCGCCCAATTTTTACTAGCCAGAATAAATGTACGAAATGTTGTCTGCAATTGTCACATGATATTTATCACCTTAATCCAGAAGAAAATACCATGATTTTTTATTTGGTAAAAAAAAAAACATCTTTGACTTATTTATGTTTTCTAGTGTTTATACTCTATATATAGCCAAAATGACCGTCGGTTTAGGGTTAGGTTTAAGATTTATTACAAAGACAGTTAAACGAAAGTTTGAATTGGACTAATTTTGACTATGAACACGATATTTGGAAGAAAATAAAAATAAAGAATATAATTTCATGAGATTTGAACTCAGGACTTCTTCGATGATTAGTAGATGTCATTAAACCAAATGGCTAATGACATAATCACATTAAACTCCTAATCTAAACAATGAAATTCTTCTTTTCTTTTTTTTAACAAAAAACAAAAGCGATCGTCAAAATTATAAGGGAATGAAGTTTCTCACACACACATCAAGATTCTATGGGGATTCCAAATCTAAGACCACTGATATGCAAGTAAAGACTTTTTTCCACTAGACTAGACCCCATTGGCTAAACAATGATATCCTAATGTAGCTATTAGTTGTAAATTGGTATAACTAAAACTTGAAACCATCTCAATGTTCCTTCCCTTTTTCAAATTTTGTTCTCAAAGTTATGGGTTTTTGTTGTTTTTGAATAGGAATAATTGGGAATGCATGCATGCATGGGGTGTCATGCTGCTTTGTTTTTAGTTTTATAAGAACACACCAGAGGGCCGAGGGTCACATACATTCAAGTGGCACAAAGAAAATAGAAAATATTTGTTTTGCCAACTCGATACACTTGGAATTGGACAGATCGTAGGAGTTAACTATTAGCATTTGACCCAATAAATTATAGATGCTGGCATTATGTGCCATATGCAGCTGGCAAAAAAAATAATTATTTAAAAAAATTCAATCCACGAGCACAAAGGAATTAATAATTTCTTGTATTTCTTGTTTGCGGTATTAAAAAATATTGGTGTTATAGTAGTAATCAAGAATGAAGACCCTTTTTAAATGTATATGAAACTTTCGAAGTGCACAATTTTTACAAATAAAAATAAAATAAACTGATGCAAGCATCGGATTCTTAGAATTGTGTATACGTGCGTACATGTCTATATAATGGTACGATGTACGTTTGTGATTGTATGGTTGTAAATTGTGTGTGTCTATATTTATCACTAAAAGAAGAGAGTTTTGCTAATTAATTATAAGCCATCCTTTTTTTTTATATATAACTTTTCTTATTAAGAGGGCGACAATACATTAAACTCACACACACAGCACATATATTAAGACTTGAACTCAAGACTTTACTTAGAAGAATAATTATTTTAAACCACTACCCAGACTTACGCATACATTGTCTTTCCTAAATATTAACATAGTATGGATAACCATTGTTTGTAATAATGGATTGATGGACCATTACTCCCAAATATGAACGAAAACATGCTATGGTAGTTCATAAGTTCTCTTTGCAATGCGAAAGGAAGAAAGAAAAATAATTGTTATTAGTTAACATAAGATAGATATTTAAGAATTATCCTAATGCATATTCATATTGTAAACTAATTAAAAAGATAAAAGGATCAAGTAGCTCATGGACGCTTGAGATGAATTTTATACGTTTTCTTTCCGTGCTTTTAAGACTACTATTTTTAAGGGAATTACATGTGATGTATATTTTTTTTGGCTGAATTTTTGAGAAGATGATCTTTGACTAATGACATAAAAAATAAACGAATCGAATTATGAGATGATATCATGAGGAGCTTAAACGATTGGGTAGCCTCATATTTTTTTACTAACGAGTTAGCGTTTGAGGTTTCGCTATATATTTTTCAAAGTAGAGTTTATAATTTTCTACAAGAATAACTAGACAAAAATATTCGCCTATGTCTCCCTTTTTTTACGATCTTCCCAATTGCCCACGTTCATTCATTCTCATTTGTTTTGGTCAGAAAGAAAACCCATTCATTCTTAATTGCACATCCTAATCTCCCGTGACAATTCATTCTTAATTGCTCATTAAAAAAAACAATTAAATTTAGCAAATGGAAGACACACATAAACATCTTCATAAAAAAAGACACGCATAAACATGAGCACGTGAGGCCTACTAACTTGTACGTTAATCTTACTTATTTCTCACTAATCATGCATTTTTCAGTCACATACTACCAAAACAAAAACATGAATTTGGTTCGTGGTTTGTAATAATTTAATTCAGAAAATGCGTTAAAAGGAGGGCCCACCTCGTAAATCTGCTAAGGGCACGGCCCGGTTGAAGTTGAATGTATTGATTGCATGCCCCGCAGGTCACCGGAGACCCGCACGTTCAAACCCTGATTTCGAGGTCTTGCCCACTCCTAAATCTCGTTTGGTTCGAATAAAAAATTTAAGGGAAATCATTTATAAGGGATAGAAAATGAAACAATTATTTATAAATTATAATATTTATTAATATTGGGAAAGTAATCAAGAAATACAACTTTAATTTCCTTACCAATATTTGATTTGTGTAGAATGTAAAACAATTTTTCAATTATACCGATGTTAGAAATATGAACTAAATAAAATAAAAGAAGAATGCATTTAATGTTATATTGTAATTCTAAATGGTCAATGAGAATAGAATGGTCATGAAAAATAGTAGTGAAAAATGTACATTTAATAATGGGACTAGCTTCCGATGAAAAGGGAAAATGAAACCCAACCCCATATTTTTCCATGAGTGAGGCAAACATTTTCCATTCCTAGAGTTGCCAGATTTCTCATTCCCAAGCGTCATTTCCCACGAACCAAACACACTCTTAGTTTTAATGTAAACTTCTTCCTCTACACACTCCATGTTGTAATTTTTGCTCATACCAAGTCTTCTGAATGTTTACTTTGGCTATATATATATATAGGAAGCTTCAGTTGAGGGATCCCTCAAATAAGCTTATTTGGGGGACATACTTGTATGGCCCATTCTGTATTGTATTTCACTAATCCAATATCATTTGACCACTCAATTGATATATACAGTCGCCTTTATCCTAGAGGGGTCCCTCAAATATTATTTGAGGCACACCCTTTAAGGTACCCTATAAATTTGTTTTCAATGATACAAACCATCTATTTTTTAGGTCTTCATTTATAGATCATTCTTGTAAAAAATTAAACAAATTGGAAACCATTTCGATATCCAATTGTGTCCTACAAAATCAATGAACACGGTACTTCAAGAAAGTACTAAAATTTCAATAATTCAATTGAATGGTCAAATGATATTGGATTTAAGTGATTTTTTGTAGAGATGATCTTTGAATGAGTATCTATAAAATAGACAATTTGGATTAGTGAAATACAATACGAAATGGGCCCTACAATGGTATCCCCTAAATAAGCTTTATTTGAAAGATCCCTAAACTGAAACTTATATATATACACACATACTAGTAGTAGGGGCGAGTTTTAGAGTGGCTAAATAACAAAAACAACGAGGATATTATTTAGAGAATATTATCACCAATAGATACATTGATATATGACTTGGTATCGAGAATGCCTTAGTAATGAGTCGACTCACTAGTTAACCATTTTTTATTTTTTTTGGTCAAGACTCACTAGTTAACCATAAGTGGACTCATTAAAGTTATGGTTAGGAACGGTTTGAATTGGTAGGTCTGTTGGTAAAAATTGGCCACCGAACGAACTACGTCAGCAAGGAAACTTCCATAAAGACAGTAATTTCAATTTCATAGAGTAATTGAAAACTGTTTCAATATCCAATTCTGTCCTAAAGACAATAATTTCACCCTTTCTTGGTGCTTGAAGTTCTACAGGTGACTACCTCCCAAGATTCAACTATTTGTATTCCAAGCCCTAGCACTAGGACTTAAAATCTAACAAACTTAGTTTATTTTCCTTTTAGACAAGATGAATGTGCTTGTAGAATGCTTTTTCTGTATTTTACAAATGAGGCTTTGTTTGATTTAAATAAGGTTCTGGAACCTTATCAAAACAGTTGTAATAATTAATTAAACTCATCCAAATTAATAAATAAAAAATATTAATTCAAAACTTAAAAATTAATTTAAATATGAAGTGCCCCAAGTCTTTTTTACAAGTAAATGTTATATATTATTTATATAATATTCAATGCCCAAATCAATTTTGAAGCTCAATTGGCTTCCACTTGGCCCAACTTCCATTTACTAAGTGTGAGACTTCCGCACTTATAAAGATTTCACTATTTCTTCTTTCTACCAATGCAGGACAAATGTCCTTGAATTTCATTCAAACTTCCAACACATTGCACATACGTACTCTATATATATAGATAACTGCATGCTTCAATTGAATCGTTTGTAAATTCGACGCATCTAGTTACAATGCACAATATTTTGGAATGTGGAATTTGGCAGAACTTTGGTAAAAAAAGTTCGCCAGATTATCAATGGAACGAATTTTGTCCCATTTCAATTAACTAAATTTTTTAAAGCTCGTGTGTGTTGACAAATGTCACCAAATTTGTGTTCCATTTGCACTACTTAGGTCAATATCTCAATTCATCTAATCAACTCAATTCGAATCAAGGCTTAGATCCAAACAAATTCATCAAGTAAGCCAGCATCGCTCAACACAAAATACAGGATTACATATAAAAACCCCACAACTGGGAAAAACTGAGGGCAGAAGCTAGCCGATGATCCACTATGAAAAATAATATGGATACAAAGAACTCATTAAACTAAAACCCTAGCTCGTAGACAATCCCACTTTAAAAACCAATGAAAAAATTAAGTCAAATTAATACCTTTGAAGCCAATAACTCATATCGGTACCTCAAATCAAGTTAGATGCAATCTTAGTGATAAATTCGTGTAAGATCTACAATATGAGCTCTACTCAAAAGGGAGGAAAAAAACATAATTCAGCTAAAATATGAATATTTGGGTTTGAATATATCAGGTTCTTGTTTTTATTCTTCTCCATAAGGAAGTATATATAAGAGTTTACATGAGTGTTTTACAAGGAATTAAATCCAGTAAAGGATAGGAAAGTATAATGATTTGACAACTATATAAAATAGGAAAGTAAATCCCTTAATTAATCAAGGAAATAAATCTCCTTGATTAATTAGGAGACTCACTTCAACACTCCTCCTCAAGTTGGTGCATATACGTCACAAATGCCCAACTTGGTAAGTGAGTCATGAAATACTCTGCCACAAACAGTTTTGGATAAGATATCTGCCAGTTGATCTTTTGATTTTATGAATGGTAGGCGGATGATCTTCTTCTCAATTCTTTCTTTGATAAAATGTCTATCCACCTCAACATGTTTGGCTCGATCATGTTGAGCTGGATTATGGGCAATATCAATGGCTGACTTGTTTACTCCTCCAAGTGACTAGGTTACCTCCAAAGAATGTAAAGTAACCAAAAGTAGAGCATCTATCTGTAATGGACCCAGCCCAATCAGCATATGTATATCCAAAACTTCAAGATCTTCATGTTTTGAGAACATTAAAACCTTTCCAAGGGCTAACTTTAAGTATCTTAAGATTCCATCAACAGCATTCATATGAGAAACACTGGGTGAATGCATAAGCTGACTAACCACACTCACAGCATATGCACTATCTGGTCTTGTGTGTGCCAGGTATATCAACCTTCCAACAAGGTGTTTAATATTGTTCCTTATTGATTGGTTCTTGGTCCATATCTTCACACAACTTGTGATTCATCTCAATGGGTGATGTGGTCCTGGAGTTGAAGCGGGCAAAATCTCATAAGACGGTTCAATTTCCTCCTCCTGATTTTGACAGGCGTGGAGAAAACTGATTGTTTTCCTCTCGTGACCGGTAGTTGGATTTTGGCGACCGGTCGGTTGGAAACAGCTTCTCTGACTACCAGTCGCTTTCCACTGGCGACTGGTAGTTTTGAAGCAGATTCTCCGTGTTCGAAGAACTAAGGGGGGCCGGTCGCTTTCCATTGGCGACCGACCGTTTGATTTAGGAATTCGATTTGAGGAGTTTGATGTAGGAATTGGATTTGAGAGGTATGTGTATAAGATTTGAGGGTATGAGAATTTGATTTGAGGAATTTGGATTTGAATATGAGAAATTTGAGATAAGGCATTTGAGGACTTTAGATTTGAGGGATTTGGATTTGGGGAAAAATATGAGAAATTTGATATGAGGAGTTTAAAGAACATAGAAACCCTGTGAACACCGGTAGGAAACGGAGCGTTGTCACTCTGAATTGTAACAATTTGGGGGGATGAGGAAGTGGATTCGGTGGTTTTGGAAATGATATCCATGGTAGCGGAAGGATTTATGAATAAGAGAAAAAAAATGTGTTTAGGGTTTCGGGATAAGAGTATATGAGGATGTCGGTACGAAGATCTGAATCTGAACAAGGAATTTGATTTAGGATATGAGGATACGATACGAGGATATGAGGAATACGATATGAGGAAATTCGATACGAGGAATATCATTTGTGTTTCAAGAAAATTCGATACGAGGATTTAGAGAACACATAAACCCTGTGAACACGGCTAAGGACACAAAATCCCTGTGAACACAGCTTAAGAACATAGAAACTTATCTTCAATCCTCTTCTCCCCTGAAGAGACGGGTATGTCGGGGTCAAGAAAGAGGTAAAATCTCCATGAGAAAGAGAAACATATCTTTTTTTCACTCCCCCTCCCCCCTCTTGAAGAGGAGGGAAGGAGAAATTTTGATATGAGAATTTAGAGACAACCAAGGATCGATTGCTCTGATACCATGCTAAAATATGAATATTTGGGTTTGAATATATTAGGTTCTTGTTTTTATTCTTCTCCATAATGAGGTATATATAAGAGTTTACATGAGTGCTTTACAAGGAATTAAATCCAGTAAAGGATTAGGAAAGTATCTCCTAATTATACAATGATTTGACAACTATATAAAATAGGAAAGTAAATCCCTTAATTAATCAAGGAAATAAATTTCCTTGATTAATTAGGAGACTCACTTCAACAAATTCAAAGTTCATCTCCCAACATCTAAAATGATCCTCATGAAGTAGAAGTACATATTTGAAATCAAAAGATATGGAAAAAGAAACCCAATCTCATATTGTAAAAGGGTTAAGCTCTTATAAGGCCTTTGGCTTTTTCAATCGTAAGTAAATCTGCTCAAGCTTCTAAGCGAAAAATGTTTCAGAAAAATATTTATAGCCTAGCTGAAACAAACAAAGTGAACACGCCATAAGAAAGATAACCTGTAGAAGCAATATTGCAAAACTTGATCAATCATGTAATTATGTTGATTGATCAAGAACGGAGACAATGTTTCCAATATTAGTGTATGAGGAACAAAGATTATAATCCAACCTATACATATTAGCCTCATTAAAATCATCGTCAATTTAAACTTATGAATGCAAGATATAGATGAAGTTATTGCTAACTCCAAATTTTTCATAAACTTGATCCTTTAAAAACATCCTCTTTGAAGATTTCCACATTCTTGATCAAGGAATCAATGGCCAAAACTTATGCTATCCTAAATCTAATATTACAACCAAATGGGCATTTTGATCTAGTCAAATGCCAAACAAATTATTACGTAAACAACCTCAAACAGTTGCATAAAAAATAACAAATATGTGTGAGTGTCACCTAGGTTAAAAAAAACAAATTTGAAAGAAAAAAATTAGGATCCCCTAGCAAGCATTGTCCATAAGAATTTGAATTCAAGATAAATTCTTGAATGCATACTAACATAGGAAAAAACAATTCAAATATATGTTAAGAACTCATGAGTAGAACTTGCCCTTATAAAATCCGGCTTGTAAGGGAAGGGTGCTCAGGAGAACGTTCTCGTTGGTCCACTTGAATGAGAAACCAAGCACTGATGCCAATTGTTAAGAGCCCATTGGTAGCTGGGTGGTAGTCGTTGTAAGACAATATCTTGTCTTAACGACGATTGTGGTCTTCTAATCACATGTGGACTCAAGAGTTTGTATTTATCAAGATATACAGCTCTAACATGTTTGTAGCTCTTGTTCTAAGTGTATTTAAATTGAAACACAAGAGCCTTGAGGATTCCTAATTACATATGGATTGAAACAACCTATCTAATGCAATGAGGTTTACTCAAGTGTTTCTTGATGGGAAAGACACTAGGGTAATTGCTTGTAAATAGATGTCCTTTCCTTATCAGCTAAACACACTCAAATAGAAAATCTCACCCCTTTTAGAGAGAGTTAAGGAGTATAGTAGATCAGACCAAGGTTAGTGTTAAGGTTCAAAGGCATGCTAGAACTTATAGTCGTTTCCCTCCTTTGAGTTGGCTTCACTCATCTACTAGAATCCAATGACTCGATATTATGCCCATATATTACATTTCATCTTAATCTAGCCTATAGATCGCCCCTCTGTCGAGCCATACCCAATTGTGTGGTGAAACCAGGCTTTAATGCCAATTATTCAGAGTGCATGTGTAGAACTTGCTCATAAACCAGCTTGTAAGAGCATCTCCAATGGATAAGGTAAGTGAAATAGGCAAATATGTACTTTAACTACTTAAGTGACATGTTGCCTACCCATTTGCCTCATGAAAAACAAAAAATCACTCCAAATAGACTAGACAACACAATTGTACCTACCATTATTATATCATTAAAAACATGTGGGATAGTTGGTGGAAAAAAGTTGCTACCAACTAAAAATTAAGAACATGTGAGATCCAATTTGCCTAATGCTTTTGAAGTTGGCAACACTGCCTTATTGGGAAGAGTATGTATATTTTTCCTACTCATTTACATATTTCGTTAGAGCATGAAAATGCTGATGTGGCAAGACAAATTAGCTTTGCCTACTCTTTTTCCCTATCCCTTGGAGATGCTCTAAGGGAAAGGTGCTCAAAAGCTTTTAAACCACAATATGATATGATATTATTAGTTAAATGATAAATTAATTAGATATTTTATTATTATCATGATCATTTCAGTATTTTTATCAAATAAAATGTGTTTAAGTATTTATTTAATTATAATTAAATAGTAAGAAGCTTGTAGTTTAAGTGGTTAAGAGCAATTACCAGTGCACATAAGGTCTTGTGTTTGAATAAAAACCTATCAAAAAAATGATTTAGGGCTTTTAAGACTGCTTTCAATTGGGCTGGAAGCACTTTCTCACAACCAAAATTGATACCAATAGCATTTGATAAAAAAAACTTAGAAGTGTTTATGGGTCAAAAAAGTGATTTCTGAAGAAACACCAACCTGCTTCTTCAGGAATGACTTTCTAAACTTGTACAGGCACTTATGAACAAAAGAGCTCCTACAAAAGCATTCCTAAATGTGTCCTTAGAGTACTTCCAGTGCCACAAGCTAGCCCGGGCAGGAGGGGGCCCTAGGCCCACAAAGCGCTTCCAGTGTAGTATTGCAACCCGGGCAATAGGTGGGGACCACCAACCTCAGCAAGCCCAAAGGCAAATCAAGCCCATGCTATTGCCTGAAGGCTGATGACATTACCATGGTGTCAATGCACGGGTTTGAATTTTTTTACCATTGACGCATGACGTACACACTCCAATGGTAAAAAAAATTCAAAATTTCATGCGTTAACGCCAGCCTGGCGTCAACCCTGCTTTCTCCCAATATTATTCACTTTCCACACCAAATTTTCTACTACTAAATTTTATTTGTGTAAAAATACTAATGGCCTCTTCCATTGAAGCTGGAGGGTCGTGGACAACCATGCAAGCACAAATGTGGTTTAATGCCATTGGCCAAGGCAAAAAAAATTCTTTCAACAATCACCAATGTTGGGAGGTTGTGAAAAATTATTCGAGATTCAAATATTCCCATGGGTCCAAACGTTGTGTTGAATGAGAAATTGCTTCATGATTCACTGGCATCGGATTCGCCGTTGGAGTTCTCGATGAATCAAGACTCACCAATTCAAAGGGAGCCGAGGCCTATTGAAAGAAAGGTGGCAAAGACCAAGAGATGGAGCAATTCAACCAATGATTGTGCAAAACTTTTGGAGCAAATTTCTATCAACGGCACAATGAGAATTGAGAGAGACTTGAAAAGAGATGCGGCTGACAAGGCAAGAGATGAAGCATTTGCAAGAGAAAGATAGTATGCACACAAACAAGACATGGATAAGAAGGATCGAGAAACCATGGTCATCGATACGAGCCATATGTCTCGTGAAACAAAATCATTTTGGAAGCTAGAACGAAGGGATGTTATGAGAAGAAGACTTTTCCGTGACAATTGACCTAGCAACACGGATTGGTTAAATGATGAAAACCATTAGGTTGTATTGATAGAGTTGGCATTTATTAATAAGTTGTATTGCTTGTCTTTTATTGAATTAGTTGTATTGCTTGTTTTTTATTGAATAAAGAAAGCATTCAATAATATAGCTATTTATTTAAAATATTGCATACAAAGCATACAAAACACAAAGAAAGCGTAATTCATTACAAAACAAAAACAAAGCATAATTCAAAACAAAACACACCAAAAAAAACAAAAAAAAAGCATAATTCAAAACAAAACATTAAACTTGACTTCATTGACCATGATTGTCTCGCAGCGCCCATAAGTGCTCCATCAAGTCAACTTGACGTCTTCGTAAACATAAGAAGATTACATTTCCTTGTAACGGTCAATCATATGGTTGTTGTAACGATCGTCCCTAATCAACAGTTCGTGCTACAGCAGTTGTCCATTTGCTTCCACGAGCCGCTCATAAATTCTTGTCAACGTCGTGTTCATGGGATCAGGTTCGAATATCTCTGGTTCATCATAATCATACTCATCATCCACAATCATGTTATGGAGGATGATGCACGTCATCATAATACTCCGAAGCACCTCTTCATCGGAGCAACCCCCCTAATGATTGTCCACCGAGCTTGGAGGATACTAAAACATCTTTCCTATAACCTTCTTAATAGGCAACAAAGTATTTTTCCTTCTCCAGTTGGGGATCCAGAATTGTTTTGATGAATGTCGTCCACCTCGGGTAAATTCTTCTGCTAGGTAGTACTCACCCAGAGTAGGCAGTATTATTGATTTCATACATGATCTGAGGGGCTTGACTTCTCAACACATCATTTAACATCGGGGATTGACCGATTACATTAAGGTTGTTTTGAGATAGATCCATCAACTCCAAAAAAGGCATGCCAAACCCAGGTTGTTTTAAAATGATACTTTTTTGGCCCTTCCTATTCCCATAATCTCTTTGTTAGGGCGTTAGGCAATTCTTCCACTGCCACTGCCATTGCATGCAGTTGATGCTTCCAATCATCTCTGAAAAACCCCGAGCCTCGGCTTTTTGTAGAAACCTTTGTCCATTTACACTCCTTTTTTTTATATATTAATAGTTTTTACTATAACAAAAAAGTGAGTGTACGTGAACAAAAAAGGAGTGGGAACACACAATTTTTAACAAAGGGAGTGTAAGTAAAGAGTGGGAAAATCAACTCCCTTTATATATATAGAGAAACCAACTTTAGATTCTAACTTGTGTACCAACTCTCTAATAGAGGTGGAGTCCCACCAATACAATGGATTTAATGCTCTATTAGAATTGATACACCAGTTGTATCTAAAGTTAATCTCCGTGACATTTTCCTATATATATATATAAACTTATCGCAAGTTAGGAAAGAAATAAATGACATCTTAGTCATGGCATGGGTGGTGGGGACGTTGGGCTCTGTTCCAAGTCAAGATCTCACACAACAAGTTGATAATGTTCATCTAGCCAACAATTATTTTATTTGTTTCTTAAGGGGTCGGGGTTTTGTTGATGCTTAAAATAGAGACGCACATTTTCCCAGCTGGCAGAGATATAATCTTCTCTCTCTCCCTCTCTTTCTCTGTCTCGACCGAGAGCACGTGTGGTGCACCATTGCACACTGTCGATGAAAAAGAGACAATTTTTTTTATTGTTTATATTAAATTTTGTTTCGGAAATGAAAGGGAATCCAAGTGTTGTTGACAATTACGAGCATGCCAATTTTGAGCTTACAGTGCAATTATGGGATTGGGACTTCTCTAGAACATGGGCCAGAGTCAGACACAGATATGTGAATGGTGAAACAACTTCTGCAAAGAGAGAGTTAGTTTAAAATTAAGTGAAATGTTCCAATACCATTTTGGCATTCATATATATATATATCATATTGTGATTGAAAGCCATGAGAGGAAATCGAACCTAGAATATAAGGGTGCATGAATAAATTGAACTATAAGTTGGGGGTACGATAAAAGAGAAAATGAAAACAAATCAGGTAGACTGAAGTCTGAGGAAAGGGCCAAAAAAACCCCTCCACTAAGTCATCATCAATGAGGTCAGAGAGATGCAACAACTTTTGGAGGATTTGATCTGAATCCAAATGCTCTCTTATAAAAGAAAAAGAAAAAAACTGAGAACCAAATTTAAGCAGCATGACAACTGAAGCTGTTTATATACACATTTATAACAAGTTAAACAACCTTCTATGTATAAATAACAAGATTACATACATTAAATGGTACAGCAAAACAGGCAGCTTCACAGCATTTGAAGGTGTAAAGAAGAGGGAAAAAAATTGGGGGAGCTGAAAGTATCATCTCCACCTTGTTTCTTCTTTCTTCCAAAGAATTCTCTTGAAAATTGGCATGGCTTTTTGGGCTACTGCTTGCTTTCAGGGACTTCTTTTATGCTCATTTCTACCATTTCAACCGCACCAAAACCCCCGTCGTCGGTGGCTATGGTTGATTGAGAGTCAATCCCAGACCCTGCTTCGATTTCCTTGAACATTGCCATGACTTGAATCATTGTGGGACGCCGCCATGGCCTATCCTCCAAACAAGCACAAGCTACCTTTAAATGCTGTAAAAGCTCAATCTCAAGGCTCGAGTCCTCTTTCATGAGCTCTGGATCAAAAACATCACTTATTTTCAATTTAGCATGTTGTTTTACCCAACCCACAAGATTATTGTCACCAAAATCTGCTGAATCTGTAGGACGCTTTCCTGTCAGCAGCTCAAGCAATACTACACCATAACTATAAACATCACCTTTCGTAGAACATCTGAAGCTCTGGTAGTATTCAGGAGGGACATAACCAGGTGTGCCTGCTAGAGTGCTCACGCTCAAATGGGTGTCCATTGCACTCATAAGCCTTGCCATTCCAAAATCGGAGACTCTGGCTTCCAAATTTTCATCGAGCAGCACGTTGCTCGATTTCATGTCCCTGTGAATGATGTGTGGGTTGCAATTGCGGTGAAGAAAGGCCAGTCCCCTCGCAGACCCAATCGCAATTTTCCTCCTTGCAGCCCAGTTCAGCTTGATGCCAGCTTTCTTTGGCTCATGTAAAACATCATCTAAGCTTCCATACTTCATGTACTCATAAACCAAAAGCCGTTCTTCTCCTACTTTGCAGTATCCAAGGAGGGGAACAAGGTTTCGGTGTTTGATCTTCCCTATTGTTTCCATTTCAGCAGTGAATTCACGATCACCCTGTCCGCTGATATGTATCAATTTCTTGATGGCTACAATGCTGCCATCTTTCAGTTTGGCCTTGTATACATCACCAAAACCACCAGAGCCTATAAGGCTGTCGTCGTGGAAACCATTGGTGGCCTCAAGAAGGTCTGCAAAAGTGAGCTTTTGAAGGGGCTTCTCAAATGTGGCAAGGTTGATGCTTAATGCTTCCTTAGTGCCAGGTAGCTTCCAGCCATTGACAGTGCCTGATTGGTTACGACTGTCGATATAAACATCGAGGGCTAAATCCTTCTTTTTTCGCCTTTTCTTGGTTTCGATGGCAACAATAAGCAAACCGAAGATGCAGAAAAGTGAGAAGAGCAATCCCATTGCCACACTGCCCACCAGGGATGCTTGTCGCCGATGAGACTTTTGATGCGCATTTGCATTTGGCCCAGAAGCTCCGCCACATGGAGATAAAGGGTAGCCACAGAGGCCTGAATTGTTGATGAATCTGTAGGCAGGGAATGTCTCAAATTGACCCGACTCTGGAATCATTCCAGATAAACGGTTGTTTGATAGATCAATCTCCATGAGCAATGAAAGGCCAGTCAGAGCCTGTGGAATAGTCCCCTCAAGAATATTGCTAGAGAGATCAAGAATGTTAACACTTCTCAATTTTCCCAGCTCTTCTGGGATTGAACCAGATATGTTGTTATGGCCCAAATTCAAAATATAGAGATAGTACATCATACCGATTTCTTTGGGAATGCTACCAGATAAAGAATTATGTGAAAGATCAAGAAAAATCATAGACCCATTGTGGTTAAACGTTGGTTGTATTATACCTCTGTACACTCTAGTGAAGTTGCAAGGATTTCTTGTCGAAATCCTGTTCAGTTGCTCGTCTCTGATCCCCGCAAACTCGAGCAAATTCCCTGCTCCATGGCACTCTTTGCTACCATCATTCTTGATATATGCATACGTTTTGGAAACGATAAAATTCACTGCAATGTTGCCAGATTGTTTGAAAAGCGCAGGAGGGATTGTACCAGTCAAGCGGTTGGTATTGAGATCCAACCATATCAAGCTCTTACAGTCGCCGAGCTCCGGAGGAATGTTTCCATAGAATGAGTTGTTGCTGAGTTTGAGTATTGCAAGTTTTGAAAGCTTCCCAATCCACCCAGGAATCTCACCGCTCAACTTGTTGTTTGACAATGAAATCCAATTCAAACTGGTGCAGTTGCTTAGCCCAACAGGAAGGGACCCAGTCAGCTCATTGAAGTCTAGAATAAGATTCTCAAGTGACCGAAGGTTCATTAGCTCTTGTGGGATTTCCCCACTAAGCTGATTCAACCAAATGATCAAATCGCGAAGGTTCGACAGAGACCCCAAGCTTGAAGGGATGGTGCCCGTGAGGTAATTGAAGCTCAAATCAAGAGAAACCAGCTGAGAACAGTTGCTCAGAGTTGGAGGAATAGTACCAATGAACTGATTGTTCTGAAGGTACAACTCCTTCCAGCTGTTCCTGGGATCTCCACAGAGCCCAACAGGAATTGGCCCAGACAAATTGTTGGAATTGAGATCCAAACGATCCAAAGTTGCAAGCTTGGACAGAGAATCAGGCAGAGGACCAAAAAAATAGTTCAAAGAAAGAGACACAGCCTTTAAGTTGCTAAGCTTCATCAAAAGCTCAATAGGCAATTCACCAGATAAGTTGTTTCTGGACAGGTCCAAGGACTCCAACAAAGAACAAGAGGTCAATGCATCAGGAACCGTACCGGTAAGGCTATTCGACGAAAGATCAAGCTCCACAAGCTCTGCACAAGTATCCAATAAGTTCATAGGAAATGTACCTTGAAACCCATTTCCTGCAAGTGAAAGAAACTTCAACTTCTTTGTGGGCATGTCTGGAACTTGACCATAGAAGTGGTTGACGGAGAGGTTCAAGAAAGTGAGGTGGTTGCAGGCAGATATAGCGCGCCCAATGTCGCCTAAAAACTTGTTTCCAGAGATGTCAAGGTGGTCCAAAGCCAAGCAATCACCAAAAGAAGGAACGGAAACAGAGAAATTGTTGGAGGACAAGTCCAAGTGCTCCAATTTCTTGCAGCTAGAAACACTGCTCATCTCCCCTGATATCTTGTTCCCTTTCAAAACCAGTTGCTGTAAGTCACCACAACCGTTGGATAATATCCAAGGGACCACGTTTGGGCCATAAATCTTGTTGTATGAAAGATCAAGAACCTGAAGGCTGAGCCTGAACCCAGTAGAGTCCTTGGTGGAGAAATCAAGGGAGTTTGAAGAGAGATTGAGAAACTTCAAGGCAGAGCAAGCACCCAAGATGGAGACATCAGATATTGGGCCTGACAAGGAGTTCTCAGCTAGATCTATGGTGGTGAGGAGAGGGCTGCACTTGGATTTAGGAGGGAAGGAGATGGAGCCAGAGAGAGAAGTTAATTTTAGAGTGAGAGATTCAAGGGAATCAAGTGTCATCAAGAAAGTGGAGACAAGGGTGAGATTGGTGTTTAAGGCGGTGCCGCTGAGGTCTATGGAGGAAACCCCGGTTTGCTTGCAGGAAATACCATTAAAGGCACATGGGTTTTGGTTGGGGAGCCAGGTGGGGAGAAGGGTTGGGTTTGGAAGAGAATATTTGAAGTTGAGGAGCTTCTGGGTGTCTCTGTAAGCAGAAGACGAAGAAGATGAGGATGCAGGGCGAGTTGCAGAGAAGGCTTGGAGAAAGAGTAAGTGAAGAAGAAGGAGAAGGAAGAGGAAGGAGAAGTGAGAGTGGTGGTGTGAAATAGCTTTGTGGGGTTTCATTTTGTAAGTTCACTTTTGAGGTGCTAAAAGAAGTGGTTTTGGTTTTAGGTTCTGAGGCCTGCCATTAGAGAGAGCTCAGAAGCTATACCTACTGGTTTAGATAGAGGGAAAGAGAGAGAGAGAGTCAAAATTCGGAACAAGGAAGGTAAGAAGGGTATTTATCAAGTGGAGGGAGTGGACACAGGGATTGCTCACATGCCATGTGACTCTCTCTCTCTCTCTCTGCCTGTTTGTTTGTCTGAATTTACACTTTCTCTCTCTACTTTTTTTTCTTTAAAATCACCTTTTAATCTTCTTCTTCTTCTTCTTCTTTTATTATCAATCATTCTTTTAACTCTCCGTTTTCTTTTTCCTTTCTTTCTGTAATGGAGGAGTTTAAGAGAAACCACTCTCTCTCTCTCTCTCTCCTCAAGGCTTAATTATGGGGACTATTATCTGCTTGTCTCTCTAGCTTTTATGGCTTTCTTTCTGCGTACGTGAGAAGAACTGAGAGATCAAAACAAATGATACATCCATCACTGTCAATTAATGAAGATTCCAGCCTCTTAATTTATTGGCACTTTTTTAATTAAGGGATCTGGTCTTATCAAATACAAAAATTAAGGGATCTGGTCAATTTTATATGGACTTCTTTTTCTTTTTTTAAGCTTTGTTATTCTTGTGCTATATTATTATCGGTACGTGTCTTTTGTACTCTTTATTTATATTCTTTTTTTTTTTGTAAAAAAATGTTTCAGACCTATCATACTATATTGCATTTCTTTTCATTTTTATCTTATACAAAAATACAAAGAAACTATGAATTTTAAAAGAGACAAAAATCTTATTTTACCTTCTTATCATTGTAATTTAAAATTATAAAATTAGCCTACTAAATATATTTTTTTTATATTTTTATACAAGCGATATTGAAATGGTGGAATTGAACTTAGGACCTTAGATCCTGGGGTGAATGCTCTTAAGTTAAGAAACAAGTACTCAGTGGAGATTATATTATCGCACTATCATTATTTTGTTAACATAATATACAATAGGGTTGCAGCTTGCAACTCAAGTGATTAAGAGTATTTACCCATACAAATTAGGTTATGTATTTCATTCATCTTCCCTCGCTTGTATAAAAATAACATAACATACCAAATATCTAGTATGAAAAATTTACCAAATAGAATTTTACCAATCTCCTTCTCCCTATTTTCACCAAATAACTTAGCACTTAATGTGATAAACTTAGCTCACGATTAAAAGAATACTAAAACTTTGTACACAAAACAAAAACAAGAAAGACAATAAATAAATAAAAACAATCACTACGTACACATACGAACATGAGGAATAAATGTGTAAATTCAAACTCAGACAATAAACTCAACAAAAATTAAAATAAGCCTTTCGTTTTACTATTTTAAGATTTATAATGTTATTAGTTTTATTTATATAGTAGTTTATGGACCCGCGTTCACGCGTGTGTCAATATATTTTTACTTTTTGTCTTTTTATTTGTTTATTTTATCAATAAGATATTTTTTAATGTGGACATGGAAATTTTTATTATTATTTATACTGTAATACAATATTATTTTACATATTTGCCTCTTTAAACTTTTTAGTTGTGTTTTGAAAATACTTATTAAATTAGGGCTTATTCTATTTGATCATTTCACCATAACAGCCTTTCACTTTACACATATATATATATATATATATATATATACACACACTGGCCTCTTCGTACGCATTTTTGTACTTGCGAGGTTTTTTTTTTATAAATATTAATTTATTTTAGAATTAAAAAAAATAATGGGTAGTTGTGTTCCATAAAAATAAGATTCATTATCTTATTTTTCTTTTTCTTTTAATTTTTTTAAATATGAAAAAGTGTAAATTTACCATATTATTCTAATTTAATTAATAATTTCAATTCTTAATGTTTGAGACACTTAACCTATTTCCTCACCCTCCCTCACCATTTGGACGATCTAAACACTTTTATGGATTTGATGACCTTCGTAGGTGCAATAAAACTTTGTACACAAAACAATTGATAGTTGGAGGACCTAAACACTTTTATGGATTTGATGACCTTCGTAGACAATAAAACTTTGCACCATAATATAGACTTTATGGGACATTATTATGTACGGAAGTCCGGATGAGAGAATAATTGTACATATATATCTTTATATAAATGTACCTGTTCCTATAACAGAGCTTGAGATGGTAATATTCTGGGTATTTGTGACATGAATTCCATCAGTATTAGGACTATCTTCTGGTGCAGTTACTGTAAGATGGGAAGCTTCAACATTTATACAATTTTGAAATCTAATATGCATTTGATGTGCGTCTTGGATCTTCCAAGGTTAATGTTTGCTGTGCGTCTTGAAATCTAACATGAATTAATAATTTCAATTCTTAATGTTTACATTAATTAAGGACATTTTCTGGTATTTTTAATGTTTTACCATTCTCTACCTTTTGTTATATATATATATATATATATACATATACATAGTCTTCTTTTATTGAGGGATCACTCAAAATATTTTAAGAATATTAATTTTAATTGTATAAAATGACCACCCTTCCTCGATAAAAAAAAATTAAAAGAATTTTAATTTTAAACTACAAATTACCACTATTCCAACCCTAAATATGTTATTAACCATAAAAGACAACAATCATCACTACTTGATGGGTGGAAGTACCCCCTTCTATGGTACATGCGGCTACTACGAAAAAACCTAGGTTTTTAAGACACTTAACCTATTTCCTCACCCTCCCTCACCATTTGGAGGACCTAAACACTTTTATGGATTTGATGACCTTCGTAGGTGCAATAACATCACTCATATATATTAGTTTGTTAGTAACTATGAGAACATATATCATATGTGCAACTGGTAAGAGGCTTTACCTGGTAAGGATGTCCATATTTCAGATAGATAAATACATCTTACTACTTTGGGTTGTAATCCAATGATCAGGAACAATTCAATTATAAGGTTCTCTTTTAAATATTATCCAAAAAATCAACTAAATCGGAAATTGTTTAGTTTTTTTATTAGCTAGTTTCAAGTTTATCTAATGAATTTGTCTTTTGTGTAGATGACCGAACAATTTCCTATTTGGATAATTTTTTTGCAAGGATGACCTTTGAAGAATGATTTAAAACATAGTGGGTTTCGATTGTTGAACTACATTGTGGGGGAAACCCTGGGACAAATGTGTGGATTATTATTAAGCTAAGAGTGCCCTTAACATAGAATAACTCTTTATAAAACATCTAATATAATATATTTAGCTTAGTGAGACAATTACGCTAGTTAAATTGAGTTTTTTTATATATTAACTTTAAACTTTCTGAGTACATAATTATCTAGGAATGGACACGGTTCAGGTTTGGTTAGGTTTTCATACAAAATACAAAGCAATGAACATAAAATGCACAAGGTTGTTCTCTCAAAATCTTTGTCTTAAGGCCATTGAATTCACCTCTCATATTACTAGCTCCATCATAACCTTGTCCTCTAGTTTGGAAAAACTCAAATTCGCGGAAGAAAAGAATTCATCAATGGCTTCCTTTAGTGCAATTGAAGTAGTGTCGATTACATGTTGAACCCCCACAAACCTTTCAATTATTTGTTCTTTGTCATTCACATAACACAGCATCATTGCCATTTGCTCCTTTATTGAAACATCATGTGCTTCATCCACCATTATTGAAAAATATTTATCTTTTACATCACTCAACATAAGACCAATGGTTTCTTTAGCACAAGAATTGACAAGATCTTTTTGAATTGAAGGAGCTATTAACTTTAAATTTCCTGGAGCGTTTTCCAACACAACAGCCTTCACTTTTTCATCATGATCCGCAAGAAATTGCAAGAGCTCTAAATAATTCCCCTTATTACTTGATTGCGTACTTTCATCATGACCACGAAAAGAAAGACCTTGTCGCAACAAATACCTAGTGCACTTGAGTGATGCATTCAAGCAAGTGCGATAAGCCGTGCGAGCTTGATTTGTTTGGTTGATCACAATTGTTTCAATGTGTGTAGTTTGATGCATAAAATTGTAAGCAACTTCTTTAGCTTGGTTGTGAACACTATCAACCTGTCCAACATGAAGGTTAAATCTTTCTTTCGCCTTCTTCCAATTATGAAAGCCAACCCCAATGAATGCACCACCACCCACTTAATCAAAATTAGATTTGAATAGATAACAATGAAGACAAAACACAGCATCTTTAGCAATACTATATTCCAACCAATCATGCTCATCAAAACATTAAGCAATGAAGCGTCTATTAATTCCTGAAAAATGGGCGGCGGACGGCGGCACAAGGTGGTGGTGATCGGCACTGGGCCACCGACAAAGAGTTGATGGAGGTTGATGAAGGTTGGGAGGTTAGGGTTTGAGAGGCGGAGGGTTGGAGTTGTGAAATTGAGACTGAAAAGTTTGGAGAGGCGCTGTGTCAGAGTTGGGCATAAGTGATGTTGTTCGTTTTTTTTTTTTTCAAAACTTGGCACAAAACAACGTCGTTTTGAGGCCAGGTCAATTAAAAAAAAATTTGACTGAGCCTTGGACCAAACGATGTCGTTTGGCAAGGCTAGTTTTATAAAAAAAAAGAGTGCGGGCATGGGCACTATGCAGCAAAGGAAAACTTCGCCTGGGACTTTCGCTCGAGCACTTGGTGTGCATACAAGGGGGTGTCCAGCAATAGTCCAAGATGGCTTTTATGGAGTCCCTTGCCAACTTTCTAGCCTTCCAAGGGGTCGTTCGACCCGGTCTTGTCCCAACGTGCATCCGCCCCTCCTCTGTAGAACTCACAAACCCATCGCCACCATGCCCCTCCTCTCGAACCCACCCTCCCTGAGCAAAACCTAGTGCCCCTCCCCCCTCCCAGCAGATTTCTCACCCTCGATTTCTTCCCTGCTCCCCATTTCCCGATTTCCTCTATGCTTCCCCCTTTCCCCACCACAACCCACCAAGCCGTTGCCCCCTTCCTCCTGGTTTTTTCTACCCCACTCCTATAGAACCCCAGCCCCCATACCCATTCCCCTCCTCCCTGACCCATGCCCCCTCTAACCCCATTTCCCCATCGTAACCCTCCTGCACAGAGAGAGAGAGAGAGAGAGAGAGAGAGAGAGAGAGAGAAAACTCAAATTTTCTAAGTTTTAAATTTTATGTTTGTATTTTAATTTTTTTAAGTAAATAATGTTTATTATTTTTTAATCCATGCTAGAGGTAGGCTCCACTTTAACACATCACCCATTCAAATTGGTAAGTAAAAGACTTAGGTGTGCAATATTACTAAAACATCCATGCCACATCATCAAACTTAACGGACTTTTGGATGGAGTTGACGGTAGGGGGCAATGTGGAACATCAAACCTTGATCAAAAGGGTAAAGTGGGTCACTTTAATTTTAACGAGGTAAATTGAGATCTGACCAATGTTTATGCAGCAATTGAGCTTATATATATATATATATATATAAATGATCTCTGTGCTGATTCCAAACCATTACACTCTCTTATTGAAATATACATGTGTGAAGCATGTGGTTATATGTTTATAGTAGACAGATATATGCTTTGATGAAATACTTCACTCTTTCTTCGTCAGTGGGTTTGTGGGTTTCTTGAAACTATAACAACGCATCTAAAAGAATTTCTTGATACGTTGAAGAGGAGGGTAAAGATGGAATTGAGAAAAGTATTTATTAAGATTGATTTGAGACATATTTGTAGGAATAATTGTGACTGAAAATACCTATACTGATAGATAATCAGTTTTTGCAGTTATTTGGATCTTTTACCAGCGAAGAAGAAAACAACAGTGAATCTTCGCCTAACGTCACTTTCTCCCGTGCACAAACACCGATACCTATCAACGGCTGTCAAATATTAACCGCTTATACGACGTGTCGCTCAACCATTCGCCAGCACGCGTAACGTTTACTTTTTTTTTTTTTTCTAGCGTCGTAATTAATAAACTTGGACACATTGCTCTGCTGTCACTTGGACACATTCATTCTTCCTTGATCGGGGTTGATATGATTATCGGACTGTCACCATCTCACCTCTCACGACCCATTCCTCTTTCTCTCTATAGGTACTCTAAGGGCCCACATCTACATCATTTTTCCCAGGTGGGTCCGGGTGGGCCCGAGGTTGATAAGCTTCTCATCTAATTTTGAATAAATGGGCACTGAAAAATTTGAGGAGATATACAAAAAAATGATGCTGTCTTGAGTTGGAGAGGTAGGGCCTAGCAGCTGCAATCAACACGTGCCCATGTCTGTGGTGCTGACGTGGACCAATAGGAGCCGTTTGGTTTGACCCCAACGTCACCGACAGCTTGGCCATTCTGTCACTGTTACGGTACGCTTCGAGACTTGAGAGAGAAAGAGAGAGAGTGGTGGATTTATACTATTTCCAACCCAATTTTCACTATTTCTATTGCTACCGTGCGCATTGGGTTTCAGCCTTCAGGCACTCAAAAAATAAAAAGAAGGGAATATGAATAAAAATAATGAATGTTAAAAGAATAGAAAACCCCCCCACACGTGCATGAACTCGCGAGCAATTATTGTTGGGTTTTTCGTTGGTCCCACACATTAAACAAGGGCTAAATTAAATGTGATTAATTAAGGGAGGTGTTAACGAAGATAATATGATTAATTTTGTGTTTATGTGTTTAGGGTTTGAAGAGAGAGAAGAAAGAAGGTCAAGGTTGTGGGCCTCTCTATGTTTTTTTTTTTTTTTTTGTCTTTGTCTTTGTCTTTCTTTCTTTTCTATCCATCTTGCAATCAAGCACAAAGTACAAATTGGAAAATGAGAATGAAAACTAATGCCACATGGAGGGAGGGAGGGAGATATCACTTATTAAAAGTGGATTGACCCCCACCCCCAACCCCACCTCCACCAAATTATTTTTGACTCGGAAACTGCTTGCCTCATTCCTTAAAAAAAGAAATTTTCCGTTCTTCTAAATTACATTTTGACATATGTACAAAAATAATTTCACACGTATCAAATTTTAATTTGCAGGAAAATAAGGGTTTCTACTTTCATTACAGGGGAAGGAGGCGAATATTTTTCTTTCCGCTATGAGTTTTATGGAGAGAGAGAGTTGGGCCACCCATGGTTGATTGGACAGAGAAGTCACATTGTAAAGCCCAGCTAGCCCAAAGAGAAATACAGCTAATGGCTCTCATGTGGCTTTATGAGTTTTGTCATTTGCATCTACTTTTTAAATAAATAATTGCAAAAGGGTCTTCTTCGTCTCATAATTATGAAATATAGACTCTGTACCATAACAATATCATCCCATTGAAAATATTATCCACACGATTATTGCTAATACAACAATGCATGTCACGTGACAGGATAATCCCAGTGGAGTTTTTCTTAATAATGTCACGTTTGGCTAAGGTGAAAGAGAAGCTCTCCAATGGAGTCTTCACAATTGATGTGGTTGGAGATGAAAATATTAGGCCGTGATGCCTTAATTGCCTTAATGTCTTGCTTGGGTCAAACTCAAACTATCCGTAGCTCGTAGGTATAATTGATAGGCATAAAAAATGTAGGGCCAAAGCAGCTGTATGTGAACCAAATTTTCTTCTGTATCTGATTTCTGTGTGCATCCTTTCTCCATCATAATTAAAAGAACCTCGCTATTCATGACCAATTTTAGGTATGATTTTCTGGTAATTACACTGTGCATGCTCTCATTTTTCTTGGTTTGTTAGGCCTTGGGGCTGTTTCTGCCTCACTTTTTCTATTACTTTGCAGAATGCGACTGCTATCAATATATTACTCATCTTTTTTTCTTCTTTTTGTTTGAAAATACAAAACGGTATTAAAGTAGAAAGAATATTTAGGACTTCAGGTACATAGAGAAATACAAATAATTAAATATGAACAATTATTGAGAGTTGCTACAAAAAAAATATTGAATTCTAATTTTTGTTTTTGGTGAGCTAAAGTTTAGAGGGAGATTGACTACTCTCACCACCAGCATCAAGGCAAACCCATAACCTTGAGCTGAAAGGACTTATACGTGACACCAAATTGTCAGCTGCCGCCCGTGTGGATTTATATAAGAAATTACAAATATCGCGCACCAACGAGAATTACCTGGCAACGAGACTCAAATCCTGGTAGGGCTACACAGGAGAGGAACCTTGCTAACTGAACCAACCTCGTTGGCGAATTCTAAAACATTTTTCATTGTGCCACTGCCATTAGACTTCACATTACCAATGCTTTTTTTTTTTTTTGTGGAATTCACCTGGAGTGCAAATGGCGGCAGAAATGCATAGCTGGTATTTTCAGTACTTGAACAGTAAAGTAGGTGAAGAGGCACCTTAATACATCAAAGTCAAATCGCTGCCAGAATATCATTTTCTTTAATTTTGTTTATAATTTTATTTCGATGCTATTATGATTTACCAAAAAACATGCACCAACTTTGACCAAAGGGAAGAATTATTTTTTTCCCTAAACGTTAAAACTTCAAACAATGCATGTGATGGAACCTGGTGACACCAAAGGGTATGCAGGTATTCCATACCACAATTGTCATGATTGTCCACAGTATCCTTTTTTTTTTTGGTTGAAATTTACAGAAATACTATTTGAACTTCTAGACATGTTGCCTGATTCTCAATTGAATTTGTTAATTTTTATTATTAATCACCTGAACTCTATAAAGTGTTGTAGTTTACTCCTTATGTCATGTTCCGTCCACTTTTTTGTTAACATGTATCACGCGTGTAATGACCTCAAAAATAATAGTTGGTTTTATTATTTTTGTGGAAAATCTTATTAAGCTTTGTGACTATTTTGGGTGTTGTATGAATTTGGTTGGATGTAAAAATATTGGAATTAAGTGAGTTTAATCAAATTGGGACAAAAATACCCTTATGATTAAGTTTATGATTTTTCAAAGGAAGTACAAGAAATTGAAGTGAGAAAATTATGATTTTTGAATTGAAAAATCGAGATTGATCTCACGAACGCGTAGGCACAAACGGTTCGTGAATCCGAATTGAAACGAAGAAGTTATGCTCGTTTGAAGTTTCAGGGACTTAATTGCAAACAAAGACTTTGCCTATAAATTTCAGATGGGCACTATTTGAATTCATAATTTACAATTGAATCCGGAAGTTTGAGAGCTCGTCGGAGAGACGATTTCCGGCGGCTTCTGCGGCGGCGTACGGTGGAGGTGATCGACACCACCAACCCAGATAGAAATCCTGCTATCTCGTGAACATAACCCAAGAAGAATCGAAGCCATCGGAGGTGCGGTGAAGGCAGGGAGACGCTGTGAAGTTGGTTCGTAAACAGTGAAATCAATAACTTCAACCGGCGGTTTGAGCCACTTACGCTTCGAATTGGACCTCGAGGTAAGAATTAAAGTTGTTCTACTCAGTATTACTAACATTTTGGCATAGGTCTTGACCCGAAATTTTAGGGTCGGTCCGTCGCCGGAATAGTACCCAAACCACCACCGGCGGTGGCGGCGTGTGGCGGCGCTGGGTGGCGATTCTGAATTAGGTCTTTAGAGACAGAATGTAGTCCTGGAGTTACTGAACATGTTTGTAGGTTTAAATTTGTTGAGATTCCGTCGTTTAATCGATGATCGGAGCCTCACAAAACTGGACCATTGATTGAAGATGATCGGACCGTTGGATCGTGTCCAATTTTAATTATGTTGTAGCTGGTGTTGTGAGGAGTCTGTAGGTTCAGACAGATTGACGATCGGACGTTCCGATCTTAAGTTATCAAATTTCAAAGTTAAGGCGAGCGATCTTCATTCGATCGGGTATGTAATGTAGAATAATCCGACCGTTGGATTGGGCCCAAATTGTCGCAGGGTGAAGTTGGGACTATTTAGAGTCCATTGGTGCGATCGGATTTGGAATCCGAGGTTGTGGGCCTAAGGCGGATTTTTGGGGTGTCGGTTAGACATGTGGGACCCACGGGACCCAAATAGTGACCTTTTGGACAATGGGTGTCATTGGTCATGATTCGACGTCGACAGCACGTACGTCACAGTTTTGGAGTTGGTTGGATGAGATTTGATCGCTTTGGATCCCGGTTGGTCCAAAAGGGCAATTTCGTCATTTGATGTGAAATCTTGGATTTTGGAGTTTTGTGCTAAGTTGAACTATGTACTTTGCTTAGGTACTATTGGAGATTGAGTTGCTCGTTGAGGTTTGAGATTGAGGATTCGTTAAGTTGTTGAAGGCACGGAGCTTGGACGAGAGGTGAGTAAAACCATCATAATCGTGAGTAAAATCACGAATTATTATATTTATTATAATGTGATCTTGGAGAATGTTAATGGCTATGATTAACATGTTGGTTGTGATTTTATAAAATGTTTTAATTGATTTAAAACACATGAACTTGTTCTTCAATGGTTCATGAGGCAATTGAAACCTATTTTGTTTTGAATTGATTATTATTATTGGAGATTTTGGTGTTTAACCATATAACATATGTTGTGGATGTATGGTGGAAATTCATTCGTGAATAACCACATAAATATATATAATAAATATATATTGCTGTGATTGGTGTATTTGGCTATAAAACAATGTTTAATGTGAAACAACATTTTATATTGTTTTGGTGTTGGAGTTTTGGTGTTGACGGATTTAGGTGAGAATACCTTGAATCCCTTCTGAGTTTGTCAGGTGGGCATTCTCGTGGCAAATAATGAGGGATAAATTACCCTAGGGAGCAAGACCCAAGAACAGTTAGAGCTCTAGTCTGGCGCCATCTTAGTACTCATGACTGGAGTGTAATCATGAGTGAACACTACTTGGAGGTGTGTAGTGTTATAGATTAGAAGTTCATAGTATTCTCTCTTCTATCTGTCAAATAAATGACGTGTTAAAACTACTTTGAAATAAAGAGTTTTGGTGTGGTCACAGGTGGTGATCGAAAGGTTCTTTAAATAAAATAAAAGAATTGTGTTTGTGGTGATATTGATGTTTATGATTACCTTGGTTATACAAGGATTGTGGTGTGCTAATGAAAGTGCATGTGTTTGTATATTATGTGTAAATTGACATATTATACTCTGGACGTGGTTTACTCATACAAGCTTCAGAAAGCTTACCGGGTTGTTCTGTGGTGAACCCGGTGCACTATTCAATGGTGTAGGGGAAAATCCTGCAGGTGGTAGAGACGGTGAGCAGGAGAATTAAGGTGAGGAGCAGGAGGCTCGTTGGTGGTTCCACAGACTGTAAAGTGTGGTGTGAGAGTGTTGGTGAGTGTTAGACTTCCGCTGTGTGAAATAAGCTCTGAGGAGCATATTATGTAAAATGATGATTGTTCATTTATTATGTGAGTTTGTAATGTAATATTTGACTTAGAAGAGTTGAGTCATTATTGACATTGTGGTTCGGAACAGTGGTGTTGTATCAAGAAAGAAAAGTTTAAATTTCTAGGTACTTTTGTTGAAGGTTCCGAGCTTCGCATCCCGGATTGTTGGTTGTTCTGTTTAAATTTGCAGATTAATTGTTGTTGAAAATTCGGGGCGTGACAACGCGCCCCTCACTTGGAGGGATGTTTTAGTTCATCTACATGTATAGGGCTCGCTGATGAGGAAAATCAATTTGAGAGGGAATTGGGACAGTGTAAGTTCAGATGGTATTCTTGCAAAATTCTCTTAGGGGGTTGTATTCAATTAGGATTGTATACGATTTTGAAAGATATTTTTTAAGTGATAGATTTCCTGGAATTGTATAACTCCTATAGGTTTTACCCGGATTTTTAATAAACTTGTATAGACATTAATTATAGACTTCCATACTTTTGTATGAACTTTTGTTATAGAGTCAGATCTATTTGCATAGCACGTATGCATCCATATAACCAACAAAAAATAACGAGACTCATCAAGCAATATTACATAAAGTGCAGAAACCAAACAACTATAAAAATTTAACATATTATCAGTAAATATTTATAACATAATAACGTATATACATGCAACCAGAAGACAAATAGTTTGAGGTATAATAATTTATATTTGATATTAACGCCTTATACACAACACAACCCTCCACTGCACTGCACTTGCCCGACATATTTTTAATTATAAAAAAAATCTCGTTTCTCCCTTCCAATCCCGTTTCTCCCTTTCAGTTAATAAACCCTAACCCCAAGATAAGCCATAAAAACAAGCTACACTCTAATAACAAGCAAAACCTCTATAAAAACAAGAAAAACATCAACAAATAATCATCAATGAACAGGAACATACAAGAAAAACCATGGAAGAAGAAGGAACAAGAATATTGAGAGAGCGTACCTTTGGAGGGTGGTTCGTCTTTTGCAGAGAGAAAAAAATTACGTCGTCTGAAATCTTTGGGGTGGAGGTTGGACTTATGTTGGCCTTTATTACTTATACCTAAACCCTACAAATTCTCCAAACTCCAACACTTAATTAAATCCTTCCAAATCTATCTCCTTTTGAATACATGTAAATTTATTTGGACTTTTTCCAAGTCCTAATTGAATACACCCACATTTAGATGGACATTTTAAACGTTCAAACAAGTCTAGATTGAATACACCCAAACTGTTATAGACTTTTTAAAAGTTTGTCTGAATCCAAATTGAATACACCCGGATTTTTAAAATCTTTTTAAACGCTTTAGAATCCTAATTGAATACACCCCTCTTAGATTTTTTGTTTATACAGAAGATATTAGAGAATGAGAGAATATAACACAATAGTCCAGATGCAAATTAACCGCTTTTAACCACTTAAGTTACAAATTTCTTATCGCATAATTTCAAAGAATTTGCTTCATGTTTACAGATGCATCATTCCCCATGCTTCAAAACAATGGTTTATTACAGGCCTGCGCTGCATGGTTGTGTTAAATAGGCAGATCTATGATGTGTATTGGGACCACCAAGAGAGAAACTCTTGTAGAGTTTGAATTATTCTGAATTCTCCCATATACTACCTAACATATATCAGACTTTCATAAAAGCTCTTTTAATGGCTGATGATATGCAGTGCAACTTATTGAAGTCCAATATATGAAAATTTTCGAATTCATTGGTTAATGCCAAACTGCATCAAGGGAAGACAGATAAATAGGGTTTAATTCTGTCAAAATAGAGTTTACCACATATTATTACCTCACATTAGATGGTCTGAAATTAATTTAATTGACACATTTCTATAAAAAAAAAAAATAACTGTTGTACAAGGTAACTTCCAGGGGCTGAAATTTTACACCCATGCAATGGGAACTTTCACTTTGACTAAATTCAAGAACACAAATATGAACTATGGTGAAAACAAAAAAAGTATAATAATCGAGGGATCTGGCTTTCCGGTTGTGATGAAACTCCTTGAATCAGCTGACCTATATTGCTCTCTATTTCTTTCGATTTATCCCCGACTGTTGTCACAACCTGTCGCTGAATTCTATACCTTCTCATCGACTTCAGAAGATTCTGATAAAGCACTGTTCTTTTGGGATTTGCTGCTTGGAAGACGCTCCTTGCCCCCTGGCTTAGATGAGGCGTTGCCGTACCAGATCATTCCCAATATCGCAATGAACATACCTATAACTACTTGATGATTGAGACCCTCTTTCCCGAAGAAAATGAACCCTAGGATCAAGACTAGAATTGTCTTCATATGGCCAAGGACTTGAAATGACACAGCAGTAAATCTACCAATGCAGATGAACTGGCTGAGGTTGGTCCCTACCGCAATGGTGCAAGACAGGACAATTAACGACTGCAGGAAACAAATAGCATCGCAAATCACTAACCGTAGTCACAAGTTATAGCCAGCCATAAGCAAAATGTAGGTTGTCACAAGTCATAATAAGCAGCTGTTAGGAAAATGTATTTGCATATGTGCTCACAGCCATGGTTCACACACAACACCATTTAAGCTCAATTTATTTTTATTTGTCTGAAAAGACCTATGGTATTATGATCTTGCTAAAGTTTTCTTAACATTGAGGAATATTTATGCCAATCAGCCCCTAGGAGGGAAACACAGCTCTACAAGAGAAAAAGTCACCTGTACACTTATGAAGGTTACCACAAAGAAGAAACTGTGTATTAAATGAAACATGAAAATCAATTGATCTATACTTAAGAAGTATCACGATGAACAGTAACTTCTTTATTCGATGTTACTGGTAGAAAAAGAAAAAATAATTCATCAACGGTTAAGGGAGTGTGTGTTAGTGTTTTTGTGTGTGAGTGAGAGAGATCTATTTATAAGCAAACATTTGGTTGTAGGATATCGTGGGCGATCATGCGCCATCAATTACATTCACCCTAGGATGAAGACATTAGGATCAACAGAGAAATGAGAGATGTATATTCAGCAGAGTTATTGCACAGGAGAACCAGACTCCTATTTGTGAAGTTTTTTTCATTAAAAGGTTTTGATCAACGCTTGAAGTGGCAAAGAATTTTGTGCAGTAATCTTGGCTCTTTTTCAGAGTGATACAATACAGAGACAGGAAAGATGGTTTCTTTTCCTTATAAATAATATTGCAAAAACTAATTGACTTGGCACCATACATCTCTTATGGAATCTGCCAAGCAAAATTTTCAGGTTCACCAGATTAGGAGCTGCCCCCATTGAGTAGACAGAAAATACATGAAGTAATTAATACAACCACGCATGTAGTGCTTACAATTGAAACAATAATCAACATTATACATTGAAGCAATCAAGTATCTACCTAGATAGACTCAATTAATATATCATGCAAATTTTTCATGGTATACAAGGAAAAAAAAACTAATAGGAAACCTGATAAGACTAGCACTATTTTGAAGGGATGGAGTCAACTATGATACTGAAAATAATGAACATGCAGTCACAAACAAAGACGTGCGTATAAGTATAGAAGCACATGCAACTGAGCATGAATAATGCAAGCACATATCACATAAGAGTGTAAAGGCTAAATGAATCATGAAGTAATTGGGCCCAAATGTGAAGGCATGCTTGTATAGACTATAGAAGCGTAAACCTTGCCATAAAATCTAGAAATAATAAGACTAACATATATATAACTTACCAGGGATATCAAATGATAGTCGTACGCATAAACTACTTTATTTGTCAACCAGTAGTCCAAGAAGGGGCCCAATATCAGCAAAGATGCTGCCTGTACTGGCGCAGTATGTCCCAATAAGTTGAAAGATCCAAGCGAATACTTCCGTTGCAGAGAGTGTACATACTGCACAAACATAGATATTGAACAATGTAACACAATGCAAGGGGATAAATAAAATCAGATCTGGCTAAGGTGGGGCTTGGAGTTAACCAACATGAGTCTTTCATTTAGGATCACATCCTAAACACAAACTGATCCTGATAATCAACATCTCACAGCCCCACCCATTTAGAAACAAAATGGTTATTATATTATGGTTAGTTGGTTAAATAACTTGAACATTTCTTTAGTGGATGCATGTTAAAAATAACATGTAGAAATATGGAAATACCAATGAAACTGAAACTTGATTCACAGTTCAGAGCCCGGGAGCCCAGACTCACTTAACGACCCCTAACCCATTCCATCATGGCGCTATCTATATAAGATCATGAATTCAGTTAAGAGTTACTTACATGCTGTTGGAGGGCAGTACTCCAAACTGCCACTAAAGCAGCTACAAAACCCCTGGCATTAACACTCACATCAGTAACAGTACAAACTGCAACACCAAGGAGAACCAATGTTATGCTTAGTTTTGTGCCCCTTGAGTACCGAACATTGTCCAAGACAACTTCTAGAAAACATGATACTGGGATCATAGTCAGCTTTGCGATCTGACAATAAGATTTGAAAGAAAAAGAATGTTAGCTTATCAAATCTATATTGAAGAAAGAGAAGTGTTCACTAGTTTACCAAAACTCACCTGATAGAATCCCACAGAGTTCCACATTAAACTCACATTCATTCCGACTATGGAGAAATTCGCAAATAAAACAAACTTCAAAAGATCAGGCAATGGTAGCTGAGAGGGCTGTATATATCCCAGCCACTTGAGAATAACTGTCAGTAAGGTTGTTGTGGCAAAATGCAGACCCGTTAATGTTGTAGCTGCATTATGTAGAGAAAAATGTCAACATGAATGAAAATCTTCTGGTACATTTACCCCAAAATAAAATCTTCTGTTTTTTTGGACGCAGTGTGTTAGACTATGAAGCATGCACACTACTAGAAGGTGGCCGTGCCTGTGACACATTAAGAATACACCATGGACAGAGTCCACAGTAAATAATTTTGCATTTATATCCAGACCTACAGATTTGTTACTTTCTCCTTCAAGAAAAAAAGTATTTCCAAAATTTGATTTAGAGGATTTTATTCCACTTAAGGACAGGGACACTCAAGTGCACAAAAGTCAAGCTCTTCATTGAGAAATTTTTTGCCTATAAACTAACCTTACAACTATACTAAACTTAAATAAAATGCTCTGATGGTAATCATAGTTTTACAGAGAAATCTTCAAAAACTAATATACCCTATCCAAATCTTATCATCGCTATATGCAATCTATCTTATTTAGTATGCCAAATTGTTTGCCCATCATCCCTACATTTTGATCTTGCAACTGACAAGAACTGAGGGGCCTAGAGACTACAACAAATCAGAGGAAGAGCATTACACAGGTAAAGACTATAAGCCTACAACAAATTGGAACATCTCCATTTCAAAGGTATTTTCGTTTCTTTTCCTGCACCGACTTTCAGTTATAACTATTGGAACCTAAATCATTAAGTAGAATTAACAGCTTTACATTTTACTGGGGGGAAATGGGGGAGTGATTATGGAGCATCAAGGGGAGTGAATACTATTTGGTAAAAAAATATATAAAAAAGGCAAGTTCCGAAAAGCAAGTGAATAAAACTTTTCCAACTCAGGAGAGGATAATAGAAACCCAAAGGCCAAGAATAAATAGTTTCAAATAATTTACAAAAACTTAAAAATGTAAAACAGAAAACCTCCTTTTCGCCAATCAATATGATTCTAGGAACTAAAATCCTCAGAAATTGATAGATCTTCTAAACGAAGGCATCAAGAAGAAAAAAAAAATCAACTGATTAGATAGGCAATGCGAATGAAGAAATTCAGGGAGTAAATCATGACAACAGAAACATACCGAAACTGAACCCATGAGTAGCCATCAATGATTTATTGACAATGATTATTCCAACAGATGTGACAACATTGAACAACCATGATGCAGCATCAAGAGACGCCTTCCTATCTGCTTTGCCTGCTGAAGTCATTTTTAACCTATAGCTTCAAATTGATCACCAGATTCTTCACTGCTCAGTATTCATAAAGCTATGAGCTGAATATCATTGACCAATAGTTCTATCTGTGTAAAAAATCATGTTATTTAAGAAAAAAACAATACGAAGCATTCTCTTTGCGTGCAAGTAAACCCCAGAAAAGGCACAGCACTCTTTGACAATGCTGTATCAGATTATAATTTACTAGTTTACCAATGTATATTGAACATAAAACAAATTAAATGACAAGTCTGTGGGACAAACTGTTAAAAAATCCCCCACCCACATATTGTCAGATTTGAAGAAAAATCCACAAAAAAATTAATCAACTCTTGTAAACAGAAACTGAACTCAGCAGTTTCACATACCGTGCTTCAAATAAGCCAAATTGATCCCCGATTTGAATTCCTAGACTAAGATACTTCTAAGAAAGAACAAAGAATTATCAAATCGATGAATTCAGACTAGAAATAAAGAGAATGCCAGAACTAGAATATAGAAATACAGAAAATGGAAAACAAATTTCCAGAAAATGAAGCGGCATTATTATTACTATCCCACACAGATCCATAGAAAATCACAGAAAAACAAAGTATGATAATAATTTGAATTGCAAATCACATAGCCGAGAACAGTTCAATGGAGGTCAAGCCAAGCAAGCAAACCCATTGCTCAGTTGAAATGAAATTCCCGGGAAACAAAATTCAAGATGTGAAATGAAAAGCAAAAACAAAAGTGCGAAGCTCAGAGCACGAACCTCAGAAACGAAGAAGACGAGGAAGGTTTGGAGAAGGCCTTGGGATCTGCGCAGTTAATAGGAGCCTGAGAGAACGTCAAGAAATCAATGGCGTTTGTGAAATTGAGGAACGCCGCCCTCGCCATTAAAGACAGAGATGGAGACGTAGACTGTGAGAAAGTGAATGAGCTGCTCTTACCTCTACGTTTTATCTTATTATTAATTAATTAATTAATGTTTAATTTTTTAATGGGGTTTAATTAATATTTTAATTGGGTTTTGATTTAAAGGAGGTGCTTCATTTTGTGCGCATTCCGTGATACAAGGAGAAAGGGGATTTTTTTGGGATTTTTTTTTTGGAGCAATAGTCATCCATTCCCCACATGCATACATACATTTGGATAATTTTTTTTTAAAAATACCATGAGGTGTCTCCGCACTCGAAAGGTGGAATTAATCTCCGCTTGGGGTTCAGCTTGCTCTTGGCCACAAAGTGCTTTCAACGGGTTTTGAACCCCTACCATTGAGACACCAGGGTAGCTGGCAGAGCTGAAAGTGACAGTTTACCAACCGCACCACACCTTGTGGTTAGTTGGATAATTTCTAAACTACATAAGTTTGAATGCTTTGATAATTTTTTTATTGTTTTTTTTTCTTTTTCTTCTTATACTTTTTTTATTATTCACATAAGTAATATTAAGGGAGATGGATTTGAACACATTATTTCGGATGCATGATAACTGTTTTTAACCGCTTGAACTACAAACTCTTTACGAAAATTTGACTACTATAATTGTCTTGAATGGGTCTCCCATTTGAACACATTATCTCACATAGAATGTTTTGAGTTTATTTTTAAACATCGGGTTGCCTTGTAAGCTAATGTTTATTGAATTGGATTAAATTTTAATTTAATCGTTGAGTATTTTATCACATATAAAATAGGTTTTTGATGTGTTTGGCTTGGCGCATAGTGTCATTTTCTCTCTATTTGTGCCATCTTTTTCCATTTCTTTTCATTGTTGTTCATGTGGTGATAGAAATGGGTTTGGTGAAAACCCAATTCTGCCTTTCATGATGGACCAAGTTGAACTTTCAACTATGTTTGGGCATAAACATATGCATTACGAAAGATCCTTTTCTTCCTTTTTTGTTAGGTATAAGGGCCCAAAGATTCTTTTATTATTATGATTATTATTTTTTATACAAGAAATATTCTATTTTAAATTAATCTAAATTACGAGGAACACATTCGTTCTAATCAACTTGGTTAAGCCCACGTATGCAGAAATTAGGTATTTGCCTAACAAAAATGACACTCCGATTGACCGTTGTGAGCATATTCAACATTTCCTTTGATTATTTGCACTCTTCCAATGTTGGTATTGACTTCCCTGTGACCCCTTTGTTTGTGTTGTAAGAAATTCTTTGGAATTGCTTACTGAAAACACAAACTGTCCTCCAAAATTGCCAGTGAATATGCCACAGATTAGATCTAAGGCTACATTATTTTAATCACATTTTTTTTACCTCACCTCAAATTTCTCCTTTTAATACGTATAGCATCCTTTAAGTGATTCTAAAGTAAGAGAGTGTCAAATTTCATGCACATTGTGCCTTTTTTTTCTTCTTCATGTTTTCCATTAATAAGATGGAGGCACGTTTACTTCAAAAAACAAAAACACATACGAATTTATTTTTTCTCTTTCTAATTTTGGCGTACATGAGGGTGAAAAAGCACTTTTATGTATATATATATTTTAAAAAGTTTGAAGCAACGTGAAAATCAGTCCATAGACACTCACACTGAACGTGCTGCTGGCCTTTTTTTTGTTTTTTTTGTTGTTGTCAAGATAAGTTCCATTAATTAGTAACACAACATTACAAAAGGCCCAATAATAATAATCAAAACATCCTAGGCCCAACTTCATTACCGTCGCCGGCGACGCTGTCAAGATGAGCACCACCATAGCCTCACGAAAATTATGATTTATAGAAACTGAACTAAATTTGGGCATAAGCTGCTGAATATCTTGAACAACCGTTGTAGGATTCCAAGGAGGCATAATTTCTTTACAAAGAATTTGAATTAGAAGCTTAGAATTTCCTTCAATTTTTAACGGTGCATTTGGATGAAGGAAATAAATTTGGGATTTGGACAAAAGTCAAAATTTCTAAATTGACATAAATCAATTCCCGTGTTTGGATAACGAAAACAAATAAATTTAGAAATTCTGCATGGGAAAAAACATGGAATTTGGAAGTCATAAATCTCAACTTTTAAATTCTATCATCATTTCTAAAATTTCAAGAAAGATTGAGTTTTTTATTTTATTTTATTTTTAATTTAAAGATAACTTTACACATAAAAGCTAAATTTTGTGTTTAAATCCATTAGCCAAACAAGAAATTTTACAAATTCTACAACATTAATTTCCATCATTTTAAATTGCATCATTTATAAATTTATTTGTACTTCTAAATTTCCTCATCCAAAAGCACTATAAATGACGTAAATGAAGTTGTCCACTTTCTTTACAAAGAATTTGAATTATAAGCTTAGAATCTCCTTCAATTTCTAAATGACACAAATGAAGTCGTCTTGACCATGATAAAGTGTGGGAACACATATTTTGCTGGCCAATAAGAAGATGACACGTGGAAAAGGAATATTTCTTAGGTCAACTAATTATTCTAATGAAATCCTGTTTAATTAGGGAAATTATCTTTGATTTAATAGAGGAATATCTTCCTAAATCAAGGAACCAATTTCCACCAAATCTCTTGAATTAATTCCTATCTCTTTTTTGGGTAAGAATAATCCTAACCAAATCAAGATTATTATCCCAAAACCCTAGCATACAAGGAGCCTATAAATACATGGCTACCCAAGGCATTCAAGGTAATTCTTCTCTAATTCCAAAACACTACACAAACCCCCCCCCCCTCTCTCTCTCTCTCTCTCTCTCTCTCTCTCTCCCCGTGAGAGAAAACTCCATTCACTTTAACTATTAATTTATCTTTCTCAAGATCCAATTGAACTAACTTAGGCATTAGAGAGCCTTTGACCAACACCTCCCGAATGTGGTCCCTTTACACTCAGAGGTGTATTCCTGTGGACAATTAATGATTTTTCTGCCTATGGAAACTTATCTGGTTGTGTCGTTAAATGATATAAAACTTGTCAATATGCGGCGATGATCACCTCATCATAGGTTGAAAAATGACCACAAAATTTGTTATATCGGGCATAGAAAATGGTTACCAACATATCATCCATATCGGAAGCAGTGTGCAGCTTTTAATGAGAAATCTGAATATGATACGCCTCCCGAACCATTAACCGGAGAAGAAGTGCTGCAGATGGTTGAATGTATTAATTATAATGGGGCTCGAAAAAAGGGGGAAGTGTTGGTGAGAATGATGGTGACAAAGTTTGTTGGAAGAAGAAATCAAAATTCTTTAATCTCGAGTATTGGAAATACCTTCCTGTGAGGCATGTCCTAGATGTTATGCACATTGAGAAGAATGTTTGCGATAGTATCATTGGTACATTGTTGGAGATCCCTGAAAAAAAATAAAGATGAGATTGTTGTTCGGTTAGATTTATTGAACATGGGGGTCAAAACTGATTTGCAACCTGAGTATGGAGAAAGACGTACTCGTTTGCCTTTAGGACCTTGGAATTTATCAAGAGTAGAGAAGCTAGCGATTTGCAATTCTTTCTATGGTATGAAGGTCCCTAAAGATTATTCTTCAAATATAAAAAATCTTGTATCTTTACAAGTGTTAATATTATGTTAACTCGCAATTGTACGGGGCAATTAGTAGTATAGCAAGACAAGTACGAGGTCGTACCCACGAAGACTGAGAAGTTCAAATTAGTTATGTACGTAGATTACCGAATTCAAGAAGTTAGGAAGTTAAATCTAAAACAGAAATTAAAGTGAGAGTGATTGTGATTGTGAAAGGAAGTGAGCAAACTGAAATTGCAAATGAAAGCAAATAAACAAGTGTAACAAAGAGTGATTTTGAAGGAGTGGAAAACGGATTTGGAGACTAGGGCATTCGAATCACCATAACAATTCAACTCTGGGTTATATGGAGTCAAGTAACAAGTCTAATTCAGATTCAAAGATTGATTCTAGCTAAAGTATGATTAAGCCATGGTGTTTGGTCCTAACCTTGTGTTCCTAATTCCCTAATTTGATCATTTGTTGTCTAACCTAAAATTAAGCATTAGGAACCCATTAAGCATAGAAGAACAATTTAAACAACCAAACATGTATCTAATCCCTGTTGTCGAATGTCCATACATACTCTTCCTATTCATAGTTCAATTCTAATTAAAGCATGGTGTCTACTCTTAATTCAAACCAAGATAGTTAGCAAACAAGTTCTAATGGTGATCAATCATTCAAACAAGCATGTTAACTTATAAGCATAATGAATAAGAACATGAATCATGAATCAAACTTGAAACTCCAAACTTATAAACCCAGAATACTCATGTTAGGTTACATCGAAGCCCTAGTTATGGATTTAGCTACTCATAATGGAAAAGAAACTAAAACAGAAATGGGAAAACATAATGAAAGCCATAAGAGTAAAAGAAACCATTTTCTGAAGTTCTTGTGGTGTCCAATACTTCTTCAAAAGCTTCTCCATGTCTAGAAGGATGTATGAAGGATATGGAGGTGATTTGGGATGAGTTTGAGTGAGTGGTGGTGGCTGAGAAAGAGGAAATTCGTAGGGAAATGGAAGGGAGGTTTTCTTGAGCTGTTTTGGTGATTTGGGGCAGGTTAGAGTATCAGGCTGTGTACTTAGAGTGTATGGGGTGGATGTGTGTGTTTTGAAGCTTGAAGACTTCTCTATTTATAGGGCTAAGAGGGAGGAACATCATGATGAACTCCCACACCATCCTTCATCTTTTGCTGCTGCACCTCAAGCTTTCTTCACATGGGTTCAAAGGTGATCAGTTGTGGCTGCCTTTTGCTGCCAAACCATGTGATCTTCTTTTGGCTGCCAACCCATGTGGTCTTCTTTTGGCTGCCAACCCATGTGGTCTTCTTTTGCTGCCAAAGTCAGTTACAGCTGGGGTGAGGCACATGGCTTAAAGGAGGTGACAAGCTCATCAGACTGGCAGCTGCAATCCTGAGCATGGTGCAACTTGATGGGACCACGGATTGGGCTTGGCTTCATCAATGGATATGTTTGAGCATTACATCTTGCAGTTCAGAAACTCCTCTTTCTAACCACATATCATTTGGGCCAATCCAAGTTGGGAGGAGGAAGTTAAGGCCGAAACAAATTGCTAACTCAGTCTGCTCATTTTTGCACAATTGTGCAACTTTTCTTATCCAAAGCCACCATTGCTACCTAAGGCCCAATGAACTGAATGACTGATCGGTGCATATTTACATATCATTTTGTACCCTTCTAATTTATGATTTGGTTATGTTTTTGAGTTAAACTTGTGCTTTTAATAAGTTTTGTATTTGTTTCAGTGTAATAAGCTTAAGGACTCACTAATTGCATTTTGGAGACAAGTTAACTCAAAACGGTGTCTGCAGATCAGTCAACTTCACGGATTGGACTGTACTTACTCAAGAAGAACCAGATAATGAGCCATACATCATTGGAAAGATAAGGAAGTCTATTTTCTGTAGAATTTTACGGTTCATGATTCCGAGTCTTCTAGAGAAAGTTATACATGTTTTGGCAACTTAAGGTCAAATTCGGCAGCATCTGCGTTACTGGGCCAAAAATCATATTTGAAGGCCTTCCCGATTTTTCCTTGGGTTGGGCTGCATATGCTTGGAAATATAAGACAAAGAGCTTCAAGATCCATATTTTTCCAGATTTTTCAGAATGAAGCCACAAGCCCAAAACGAGCCCACAAGCTGGCTGCAATGCATTGTCATGCATGACATATGCATGATGATGTGTTGTTGATTGTGGGAAAGTTTGGTGAAGCATATTCAATACTTATTTTTGAGTGGAATTTTGCAGCAGCCAAATGAATTGAAAGATGTTGAAGTGGATGATGCAACACAAAACTTAATGACAAGAAGAATTGTTTTCAAATGAAATTGTGTGTTAGGTTAAGTTGGTGAATTAAGTGTAGTGTGTTAGGTGAAGTTAGTGTGTTTACATAATTCAATTGTATAATTCAAATTTTCAACCTCCTTAGGCCTATAAATAGTGAGGTTTCCTAAGCTTGTAAACACACCCCAAGGGGGGGAGCTCTCAAACACTTCTCTAGAGCTCCCTTCCCTTCTCTCTCTCAAATTCTTTTAGTTTCCCTTTGTAGTTCTCAATTGTTGTAATAAGATCATTCTACTAAATTTTCTTTGTACTAAATCTCAAACACTTTTTCTTTCTCTTCTTCTACATTCTTCAAACACTCTCTTCTCCAAACTTCCCAAACACTTCTCCCATTTCCTTCATCAAATTCTCTAAAGCTCTCAAAATACTTCTCTCATTCCTTCTTCCAAAATTCTCTAAAGTTCTCAAACACGTTTCTTTTCTCTCCTCCAAATTTCCCAAACACATTTCCCTTCTCTTCCAAAAGTCTCCATGTCTCAAACACTTCACAAACACATTTCTCTCCCTTCCCTAAGTTCTCAAATTCTCCAAGTTCACAAACATTCTCCAAGTTCTCAAACACCTTTCTCTTCCCTTCCAAATTCCCCAAGCTTCCCAAACACCTTCCATTCTCTTCCAAATCCTTAAATTTCTCAAACACATTCTCTCGTTCTCTCCAAAAACTCTCCATGTTCTCAAGTGTTGTACAAAATCCTTGTTTTATGTTCTTTTGTTTTCATTTATGTTTTGTGTAGGAAAACTGAATTGGATCATTCAATCACCAATCCCTGTGGAATCGACCTCGCACTTACATATGCTATACTACTGAACGGCTCGTGCACTTGCGAGTATCACAAGTTGAGGATGCAGCTAAATCCATTTTGGTGCAGCTAAATCATGCAACAATGACAAACAGAAAAGGGATTAAAAGCACAAGTTTAACTCAATAACATAACCAAATCATAAGCTAGAGAGGTACAAAATGATATACAATTATGAACTGATCAACAAGATTCAAGACTTCTTGGCCTTAAATCTCATGATTGTCATACCTTGATGCAACAATTGCTCCATGTGGCAATTCGTTCTTTTTTGGAGAAGCCTGCAAGGTATGCAATAACTCAATTGTGCTTCTTCTTCAATGCTATATATATACAAATATGGTAGATATTTCCAAGCTAGATAAGTTGGAAGAAGATGTAGTACTTACTTTGTGTTTGCGTGAGAAATACTTCCCATCTTCATTCTTTGATATCATGGTTCATGTAGTAGTACATCTTGTTAGAAAAGTTCGTCCATGTGGGCCAGTTTATTTCAGATGGATGTATCAATTCGAAAGATATATGAAAGTGCTAATGGGGTATATTCAGAACCGTACTCGTCCCGAAGGTTGCATTGCTAGCGGTATATAGCTGAAGAAGTTATAGAGTTTTGCACTGAGCATTTATCTGATGTTAGTACAGTTGGAGTGCCATCAAGCAAGAAGATGGGAGTTTCAAAGCCATTATTAAGTTGCACAGTGAGCTTAGTTGATCGGGACCTATTGAACCAGATACATCTATATGTCTTGGAGAATACAGAGTAAGTCCTAACTTATATCGAGTATGAGTTTTATTCTTTAAGTAGCTATTTAAATTATTCCTTATGTTTATCTTATATACAAGAGACCGTAATGCTTGATTTTTTTCACTACTACAAAAAGTGAAAAAGACGACCAGAAAAAGACGACGATAGAAGAAAAAACCGGCGTTGTGTTAAAAAAGACGACGGTAACAAAAAATCGTCGTGGATAAGTGACTTAAACAACTAAAAAACGAAGGTACTATTGAATATTTTTTTATAACAATGCACACAAATAAAAAAGTATCGTCTTATTAAAAAGGTTTTCTTCAGAAGTTAAAATCTGACCAAAAAACAACTATAGCAGGTATGACAAGTATCGTCTTTTAAAAATCAAGTGTCCTTTTTTTGGTAAAGATGACGATTTTTTTTTTTAAAGGGTCGTTTATTATTAGTAAAGATGATGGTTTTTTTTTAAAGGGTCGTCTATTATGAAGTAAAGATGACAGTTTCTTTATATAAAAATGGTCGTCTATTATGAAGTAAAGATGACGGTTTTTTTTAAAATGGTCGTTTATTATATGTAAAGATGACGGTTTTTTTTTTTTAAAAAAAGGTCGTCTATTATATGTAAAGATGACCGTTAAAAAAAAAAGAAGAAAAAAGGGTCGTCTATTATGAAGTAAATATGACGGTTTTTTTTATTTTTAAAAAGGGCCGTCTATTATATGTAAAGATGACGGTTTTTTTTTAAAAAGGGTCGTCTATTGTGAATTAAAGATGAAGGTTTTTAAAAAAAAATGGTCGTCTATTATATGTAAAGATGACGGTTTTTTTTTAAAAAAGAGTCGTCTATTGTGAAGTAAAGATGACGGTTTTTTTTAAAAAAAAAGGGTCGTCTATTATATGTAAAGATGACGGGTTTTTTTTATAAAAACCGTCGTCTATTATACGTAAAGACGACGGTTTTTTTTTTAAAGGGTCGTCTATTATATGTAAAGATGACAGGTTTTTTTTTAAAAAAGAGTCATCTTTTAAAACACGCTAAAAAATGGCCGCTTAAGTGAATTCACGCTCGACAAATTTTCAAATTTTCACATGTCTTTGAAAACTTTATCTGTCATTAACAAGCGTCGTCTTTTAAAACTCGCTAAAAAAAGGCTACTTAAATGAATTCACGCTTGACAAATTTTCAGAGTTTCCCCTGTCTTTGAAAACCTTATCTCTCCCTCCTTGAAACCCTCATGCACTCTCTAAAACAACCTCATGAAACTCTCTACAAAATCATCAAAAAATCGATATCAATGAAGGAGTTGAGAGATTGAGGTCTTCGCAGATCCATAAGATGTAGAGGGAGGTTCTGTATTTGAGAATCAAAGCTGGCTGAAAGGTTTGATTTGAAAGTCACCTAATCTCTCAATACCCTTCTATATCTTGCTAGTGAATTCTGGATTAGTCTCTTCGCGTTTCTGGTATGTTCTTTATCTCCCTGATTTCAGATTTTCTGTTTCTCTTGATTTGTCTGGTTTGTTTACATATTTTTTTTATATTTCTGGTTTCTTTTTAGATTTTCTGATTTGGTTATTAGGAGATGAGGAGGAAGCTTGCAGATTTATAACTTTTTCTTTTGCAGGTTTTCTATGTGAGTCGTATGTTTTTTTGTTGTTTAAAATTTGTTACCTTCTCTTTTCACCATCATTTTATTTATATATTTTTCCTTTTGCAGGTTCTCGATGGTCTTTTTTATGCTCATTTTACAAGTTTTCTATGGAAATATGGTCCAATGGTAAAATTTCTCTTCCACCTAATTTTTTATGTTTATTAGCTTTTTTTCTCCTTTTGTCATTTTGATTTATTTACAGGGATGATGGAGGAGACTTCAGCTGTGCATCATTTGTATGTTTGGATGAGGAAGATTTGGATTAGGAGTACATAGGTCTTGTTAGGAATTATGTTTGTTGTAGAATAAAGATTGGTTAACTATGTAATAACTATTGAATCTTCAAGTTTTATGAAAGAAACTATTTTAATAAAGCATTATGGTTGGTATTCTAGTTAAAATCGTTGTATAGCATCATAGGAAATAAAAAAGAACTAAAATGTAGCAGTTTGGGAACTTATTAGACGACAGTTTTTATAATAAATCATGGTCTTTATAGATAATTAACGACGGTTTTTATAAAAAAAGGTCGTCTATTATAGGTAAAGATGACAGTTTTTTTTATATAAAAGGGTCGTCTATTATATGCAAAGATGACGGTTTTTTTTAAAAAGGGGTTATCTATTATATGTAAAGATGACGATTTTTTTTTTAAATGGTCGTCTATTGTGAAGTAAAGATGACAATTTTTTTTATATAAAAAGGGTCGTCTATTGTATGTAAAGATGACGGTTTTTTATAAAACAACCGTCATCTTTACAAACAATCCACGATAGTTTTCATAAAAAACCGTCATCTTTACATACAATACATGACGGTTTTATTAAAAACCATCGTCTTTCTGTTCACCCCTTTTGATTTGTTTCCTGTGATGGTAGGGTAAAGTTCCCCATTAATCCAAAGACCATGGTTGGTCGATAAATTAACTTTCTTTGTGTGTCGAGCATGCCACTGTTAGCAATTTTTCAATTTTAACAGACTTGAGAGTGAAAAATAACTTGCGCCCTAAGCTATTGACTTTGAACAAACGATTGTGAATTTGGGTGAGGAATATCTCCTAAGTAAGTTCTTTTCTATGCCTTAAGACTAGTAAGGACTTCACAATTCTTCATAGTATAAAACTGGTAGTTCTGGCCAGAATAAATGACAACAAAGTAAACCGCTCTCAGAAAGAACTCCCCTTTACAAAGCTCAAGAGGGGAAAACTGACTATAAAAAGACAAAAAGCAGGCTGCGCTTCCATTTCTGTCCGGATGGATGCCTCTCTTCTAGGCTGGACTGGGTATGCCTGGGCTGGACTGGACCTTTGACAGCTTCAACTGTTAGGCTTCAACTGCACATCGATACCAAAGCTTGAGTTTGGCAGAGCTTTTAATCTATTTCAAGCCCTTAAAGGCTTTTGGATGGACAGAACTAGGACTTCTTCAGTCTGAAAGGGGCAGAAATGGCTGGACTTAAGCTAGGACTATACTGTAGTACCTGTGCTGCTTGGTCAGGACTCTCCATAAATTTGTTGAGGTTTTCATATTTGTGAAAAACTCAAACTCTGCTTGTCTTGGTTTTGCTGAACCAAATTTGTAATGAGAGAAGTCTCGTTTTGCTATTTATTAAACTGGATTCAAATCAGCAACTGTGTTCTGGCTGTCTTTGCTGGGAAATAACAAGATGATTCTGCAAGCTTGTTGCGAAGCTTTTGAAATTGAAATGATCAGACTTTGGGTTTGTTTGAATCTATTTGAAAATCTTCTTGAGATCAAGTGATCATTTTGAGTGTTTGTCTTTTGACTGAGTTTTTTGGTTGAGTTGATTGTGTTGTTTGTGTGTCTGCCTTCTCTTGTATTTATAGAAAACCCTTTTTGGGAGTGAAGGCTCTAATTCTTAATAATGGGCGGCAAAAATTCCAAAAGATCTTTTATTTTTAAAAACAAAAGAAAGGGGTTTTTATCATTTCTTTGGCAAGTAACCTTCCAATTGATCAGTTCATAATTGTATATCATTTTGTACCCTTCTAACTTATGATTTGGTTATGTTTTTGAGTTAAACTTGTGCTTTTAATCCTTTTTGTGTTTATCTTTCAGTTAATTGATATTTAGGTAACAATGATGGCTTCGGATAGGAAATGATGCAATTCAAGCATGTTAAGGCATGATTTGGATGAAGGGAAGAAGAGCTTAAAGACAAACTCATTTTTTGCTACAGCCCCCTATCAGTCCAGTTTCGTAGGTCATATTGCAAGCTTTGTTTCAGCAATCTACATAGCTCGGATGAGGCAGTATTCTTCATGAAAGTTGTTCCAGTGGGTGTATAATATAACATATCCAAAATTCAGCCCCATTAGATAAATGTGGAGTCAGTTACCTAGCAAACACCGAACCATACTCAGGATGGATTTTTGTCAGCGAGCAAAACGAGTTAGCAATTTGTTTTGTCCTTAACTTTTTCATCCGAGCTTGGATTGGGCCAATACTTTTGTGGTTGGATCACACACATTCTGAACTTCAATTTGGAGTGCTTAAAGTCGTCATTTGCTTAAGAGAAGCCCAATTCGTAAGCCCTTGAAGTTGCTGGTCATGCTGGCTTGCAGATGAGCTCATTGCTTGCTTGGTCATGCTGACATGAGGATGAGCTATTGGTTTCTGGATGGAAGCTTGGTCATGCTGACATGAAGATGAGCTAGGGCTGCTGGTGGGATTTATTGGTGAAGTGCATCAACAATTTTCTAATACAAGTGCATCAACCAATTCAGATTTTCTAATTCAAGTGCATCAACCATTTCAGATTTTATAATACAAGTGTTGTATGCATTAGCCATTTTGAATTCAGATTTTAACTTCCCCTAGGCCTATAAATAGGGAAGTTCTCTAAGCTTGTAAACACACCCCAAGGGGGGGAGCTCTCAAACACTTCTCTAGAGCTCCATTCCCTTCTCTCCCTCAAATTCTCTTAGTTTCATTTTCTAGTTTTCAATTGTTGTAATGAAATATTTGTGCTGAAATTCTCCTTAAGTTTTTCTTTGTTCCACTTTACTTTTCATTATGTAAATTCTTTTCTTTAGTTTCAAGTTTGATTAGTTTCCAAGTTTCAATTATGGTTCATGTTCTTATTCATTATGCTTATAAGTTAACATGCTTGTTTGAATGATTGATCACCATTTAGGTTTGCATGTTAGCTATCTTGGTTTGAATTAAGAGTATACATCATGCTTTAATTCGAATTGAACTATGAATAGGAAGAGTATGTATGGACATTCGACAACAGGGATTAGATACATGCTTGGTTGTTTAAATTGTTCTTCTATGCTTAATGGGTTCCTAATGCTTAATTTTAGGTTAGACAACAAATGATCAAATTAGGGAATTAGGAACACAAGGTTATGACCAAACACCATGGCTTAATCATACTTTAGCTAGAATCAATCCGTTAATCTAATTGAACTTGGGAACTTATCTGCTTGAGTTAGTTATTTCTTTCTTCCTTGTTTATTTATTTCCTTTTGTTTTCATTTCTGTTTTGTGTAGGGGAAATGAATTGGATCATTCAATCACCAATCCTCGTGGGATCGACCTCGCACTTACATATGCTATACTACCACACGGCTCGTGCACTTGCGAGTATCACAAGTTGAGGATGCAGCTGAATCCATTTTGATGCAGCTAAATCTACGCAACACCAATCAGTTCAGTTTAGTCACTCTTCTGTGCTAATGGGTTACCTCACCCTCTTTTCCAGTTTAACTGCTTTTTAGACTGTGATGATGAGTATGATTTCCAGTTTTAGCAACTTGCTGTTTCCTGTTTATCTTTCTTTAGAAGGCATAGTCTGCCTATCTTTTGGAAATGGTGCCTTCTCTGTTTGAAAGAAAATATCTCCGAATACATATACATATATATATATTGAGATGCTTTTGATGACACAGTCTTTTTTCAGAGATATTCTTCTTCCAAAACTGCTACTAGTCTTCTATTTATTTCCAGCCGATATTGCTGACTTCTCCAAGTCAAGAATCACGTGGGACTTGTTGTGTAGATTTAGCTGCACCAAAATTGATTCAACTGCATCCTCAACTTGTGATACTCGCAAGTGCACGAGCCGTTGGTAGTTTAGCGTATGTAAGTGCGAGGTCGATTCCACAGGGATTGGTGATTGAAGGATCCAACTCAGTTTTCCTACACAAAACATAAATGAAAACAAAAGGAAATAAATAAAACAAGGAAGAAAGAAAATAACTAACTCAAGTAGATAAGTTCCCAAGTTCAATTAGATTAATGGATTGATTCTAGCTAATGTATGATTAGGCCATGGTGTTTGGTCCTAACCTTGTGTTCCTAATTCCCTAATTTGATCATTTGTTGTCTAACCTAAAATTAAGCATTAGGAACCCATTAAGCATAGAAGAACAATTTAAACAACCAAGCATGTATCTAATCCCTGTTGTCGAATGTCCATACATACTCTTCCTATTCATAGTTCAATTCGAAATTAAAGCATGGTGTATACTCTTAATTCAAACCAAGATAGCTAACATGCAAGCCTAAATGGTGATCAATCATTCAAACTAGCATATTAACTTATAAGCATAATGAATAAGAACATGAACCATAATTGAAACTTGGAAACTAATCAAACTTGAAACTAAAGAAAAGAATTTACATAATGAAAAGTAAAGTGGAACTAAGAAAACTTGAAGGAAAATTTAGTAAACTCATTTTGTTACAACAATTGACAACTTGAAAGGAAACTAAGAGAATTTGAGGGAGAGAAGGGAAGGGAGCTCTAGAGAAGTGTTTGAGAGCTCCCCTCCTTGGGGTGTTGATACAAGCTTAGAGAACTTCCCTATTTATAGGCTTAGGGGAAATGAAAATCTGAATATACAATTGAATTCACTAACCACACTAACTTCACCTAACACACAACACTTAATTCACCAACCTAACCTAACACACAATTGCATTTGAAAACAATTCCTCTTGTCTTTAGGCTTAGTGTTGCATCATCCACTTCAACATCTTTCAATTCATTTGGTTGCTGCAAAATTCCACTCAATTATAGGAATTGAATATGCTTCACCTAACTTCCCCACAATCAATAACACCTCATGCATATGTCATGCATGACAATGCATTGCAGCCAGGTAGTGGGCTCGTTTTGGGCTTGTTTCTCCATCCATAAAATTCTGGAAAAATATGGATCTTGAAGCTCTTTGAATTATCTTTCCAAGCATATGCAGCCCAACTCAAGGAAAAATCGGGAAGGCCTTCAAATGTGATTTTTGGCCCAGTAACGCAGATGCTGCCGAATTTGACCTTAAGTTGCCAAAACATATATAACTTTCTCTAGAAGACTCGGAATCATGAACCGTAAAATTGTACAGAAAATAGACTTCCGTAGCTTTCCAATGATGTATGGTTCATTATCTGGTTCTTCTTGAGCAAGTACAGTCCAATCCGTGAAGTTGGTTGATCTGCAGACACCATTTTGAGCTAACTTGTCTCCAAAATGCAATTAGTGAGTCTCAAGCTTATAACACTGAAACAAGCACAAAACTTATTAAAAGCACAAGTTTAACTCAAAAGCATAACCAAATCATAAGTTAAAAGGGTACAAAATGATATGTAATCATGCACCGATCAAATACCCCCAAACCTAAATTTTGCTAGTCCTCGAGCAAAACAAACGGAAAACAAAGATAAAAATAAAACAAGAAGTTAACTAGACCACTTTCGTAGGTAACTCGATTGCATTTAGCGTATGCAACAAGCCTTTAAACCTCTAGGCATCCCTAGTGGGATGAGTTGTGTCTCCTGAGGGTTTAACAGATTACGAATACCCACAAACGTTTAACTAATTTCTACAAAACAAAGTAGTTAGAAAAACTATTAGAATTTGTTAGTCATTTAAGCAAAATAACAAAAACAAAAATAAAAACAAAAACAAAAATAAAAATAGAAACAATCACAAAACACAAAACACAAAACACAAAACACAAAACACAAAAAATCAAAATAAAAACTCAAAACAACCTTTCCGAACATTTTGAAGTGAAATGACTCATGCACATGACTCAAAAGTTTTAATAATAAAAGCTCAATTTTAGACATTATTCACAAAGCGGCAAAGTTCAAAACACAATATTCTCAAAGTGTGGTAGTGTGATAGCCAAATGCAACAAATTTCCTAATCTTAGATTTCACACAATTTCAAAAATCATACAAAGCACAAATTCAACTTCAAATCTCACCAAAGTTGTCCTCTCACAAATGAATCACTCGGAAGAGGGCTATAATGCAATACTCAGTTATAAACATGAGATTAGAGTTAAACCATAAAGACTTAACTCGAAATAGAAAGATGAAGAACTTGCATTAATATGATCTCAAGAAGGATGCCAAACACTTAAAAGTAGAAAATGTATGCAATTCAACCACATGACATTTAAGATCAATTTAGTTCTTTAACATAGGTTGTAATGGGGCCCCAAGGATGTAAGGTGTGTAAGAAATGAAGGGTATGGATAAAACAAAGTCCAAGGAACTCAAAATATAAGAGCATAAAACAATTGTTTACAAGACTTCGAATCATCACAATGAGAATTTATTTGTATATGATCAAAACTTCTTGTACCTTCATTTACAATGATTCACTCCTTTATTGAACAACCACCAATTTATTTTGAAGGCCCAAAAAAATGGATTTTCAATCAACCACCACTTAATCACAACTTTACTCTTTTCTTTCACCAATTGTGTGAATATGTATATTTTTGAAATGTAACACTTCTTCCCAAACCTAGTATGAAAAACACATCCCAATTAAAGCTCATGAGTTCCTTAGAAAGGTAAATATTTGTTTTTCAAGCTAAGGCGAGGAAATATAATTGGTTAAATGAAAGAAAAGGTTTACATGTAAGCTCAAAATGGTTAACAATGGAAAATCATGCTTAAGCATGCATAAGGTTAGCTTGAAAGGCACAAACGATCCAAAGAGGGCCTTAATATCATTTCTTAAATGTCATGAAATCAAATTGCAAAAGAATGAATGACTTTTAAGTGTTCAACCAAATCAATGAATAATGAGATCAAACAACAACTTTGATGACAAGAAAATAAGAGTATATGTATAACACTCATGAAATGAAGCACAAGACTCAAAAACTCACATTATATGGTTATATAAGTTTAATTTATGCTTGATACAATTTCTTTAGATCATGTAAATCCTTTAATTGGAAAATTATGAAACAAATGGCAAGTGTAAAGAAGGTTTCAAGCATATTATGCTAGAACAATGCCAAATTTATTTATTTATTTATTTTTAATACAATAAAAAGTTACAAAAAAAGAAAATTAATAAATAATAAATAAATAAAATTTAATTTTTATTTAAGTCATGCAACATTTATCACAATCTCATCATATGTGTTCGGAAAGTGACTTAAAAACAAAACAAAACAAAACATGACTCAAAATTAAAAAACACAAGCATTTTTTTTTTTTTTTTTAAAGACAAACCAAATTTACTTGCTAAACTCCAATACCCCCAAACCTAGAAATGAACATTGTCCTCAATGTTTTAAAAATTATGAACAAGCAATGTCATAACAAGAAATGAAAGGTACTAAAGTAAATATAAATCACAAAACACACAAGAATTAAAATACACAAATAAAATAATTACAAAAATAAAAATTACAAAACAAACGAACAAACGAACAAAAAAATGAAACAGTAAACCCTAATAACACAATTCTGAAACCCAAAAAAATTTGAAGCCCATAGCCCACAATTAAATTAACCTATCTTGAAACCCAAATAACAGTGAAAACCCGAAGCCCACAATGAAGTCTCTGAAGCCCACATGTTCAATTGATTTTTATTTTATTTTTATTTTTATTTTTATTTTAAAAGAACATGGGTCATGATGTTTCGGTTCAGTGTGTAAGGGACCAACTGACAGGGCGAGACACGTGTCGACGCATAAAGGCGCCGCAGACTCCACAAGCACAAATTACGGGCTATGGAAAGGCACGAAGACGACTTTGCCTCAACGCGTCCGTTCAGAAAAAGACACGTCGTGATAAATGAATTGGGTATGGTTGGAAAGCGAGAAGGTTGTGGGACTCAAGGGATGCTGGAGATTCAGAAAATGCTATGACGCTGCAATGGCTAGGGTTTAGCAAACTAAGTCTATAAGAAGGAAAAAGAAGGGATGAAAAAACACAAACTCAGAAACACAAAAGAGAAAAGAAGGAAAGAAGAAAAGCGAGTGAGAAATCAAATGGCCTCTTCCTACCCATTTTCGTTGGATCTCAACCTAGCTCCACCGACTCAGACATGGGGCCAAGCAGCGGCACCAAGTATGGGTACCCTACTTTGCCTCCGCAAGGGGGCCTGTGACTGTCAATGACTCAATACTCCTGGACAACGATGTTGCCATTGGAGTTGGCAGAAATTTAGTAACTCCTAAAGATATACGTGTGTTCGGGACAAGGGATGACAACCGGGTCACGAGTGATGCCCTGGCACTGAGCGTGCAGAGTCAGCATGTGTTGCAAGTTTGGGGCATCGCCTACTTGCGAAGTCCCATGAGGTAGAGATTCTGAAAGGTCAGTTGGCGGCGGAGCGAAGTATGGTTGAAGAGTGTCAGAGTGCTATAAAAAGCTTGAAAAGGGAGAGGGCAAGGATAGTGGAGGTGAATCGACACCAGCTAGAAGTATTACGGGACGAGAATAAAAACCTAACAAAGATGGTAGAGTTGTATTCTCGTGACATGAGAAAGCAGCTGGAGGACCTAGACCGACCGGGTAAACGCAAGCAAGCAGATCGCGAGAGTAGTTATGCTCAAGCTAAGATTGCGATCTTTGGGAGCTCAAGTGGTGAGCCCCAAGAGACTGTGCGTGAAGCCCCGAAGAGGACAGCCAGAGGGCCAAACTCAAAGCTCCTATGGTCGAGACACCTAGCGCTCTGAAGAAATGATTTCTCCTGTTTTTATTTTTTTGGTTGTTTTTGTTTTTGTTATTTTTGTTTCAGAAATAAAAAAGTAAAGTTGCAGAAAGAAAAAAGAAAGAGACAAAGAAAACACACTTCCCAAACTTAAATCAAACAAAAACGACAAACGGAAAAGAAAACACACTTCCCAAACTTAAATAAAACAAAAATGATAAACGTAAAAGAAAGCACAGTTCCCTAACTAAAATAAAACAAAGATGATAGCCGAAAGGGAAAAACACAAAACACTAGAAAATGAAAGTAACGGCCAAAAACATAAAACACCCGAAAAACACGGAAAAAAAAAAAAAAAGTAAAGCGAAAGTTAATGTGCTTCCCCTTGAAGCGATTAGGTTGAGCATGCCCGGAAAATCCGAAATGGTGTTGGCTCTCTCTTATCAGCATATGACTATTTAAACCACATCTCTACAAGCGGATGATATCCAGCATTTCTTCCTGCAAACTCAAGGAAAAACATCAAAAAATTTAGAAGCAAAACAAATGGCATCCTCATGCACTCACCTTGATGATCTCAACCTTGATCTCTCACTTGCACCACCGAATGCCCAGATAAGGGCTCCTCTAAACCCTGTCTTCCCAAACTCCACATATCATCATGGCACGGCCTCAAACTTTGCTGAGGTAATACCGAACTTTTCTGAGGCAGTGCCGAACAGGCGCAGTGCTGGGGCAGCATGATTGGCAGTAAACTCACATCGGCAGATCACCTGCATGTGTCACAGAGGTCCAACAAGGCTGCAGTGAAGGAGTCCCACAATTTAACTGTGCTCCATGCGGTCTCGGCTACCAATTTAGGCATGCGATTGTTGGCGAGAACACGTGAGTGTGCCGCGCTGAGCGAGGAAGTAGCTTCCTTGAAGGCCATGGTGGCGGACTCCAGAAGCGGCTCTCCTTGCCAATCAGCACGTGGAAGCACTGCAGAGAAAAATGAGGAACATGTGGAGCTGCTGCAAATTCTGCAAGTAAGAGAGAATAGAGGCATGCCATGAAGATGAAGATGAAGATGAATAAGTTTTTTTTTTTTTTTAATTTACTTGAATGTTGTTGTTTGTTTGTTTGTTTTTGTTTTTGTTTTTTTTAAACTTTTTTCTTTGCAGTGAAATAAAAATGTGTTTTTAACACTAACTAACCACACCACGTAAATAAATACATAAATTAACTTAACAAAACAAAACAAAAACAAAGACTATACAGAAAATAAAACAAAGAAAATAAAAAAAAACAAAATAAAACTTGATTTAAAAACACACGAATATACAAGCAACTCACGGATGACCAGTTAAGGGCCTCAGAAAAACACAGCCAGGGGATCCGGGAAGGTTGGAGGGGTCACAATGGTCCCGCTTAAAACCCAAACTTCTTAGACACCGAAGGTGTCGCCTAAAGAAATCCTAGACACTGTATTGACGGAAGTGCTTACCTGGAGTTACCATAAGTCAACTCATATGAAAAATCTTTTTGAATTTTTGAATTTTGAATTTTTAGTTTTTAAGATAAGAAAAAAAAAAAAGATAAAATGAGACAACAAACCATAAATGAAAATGAACTAAGTACTCTAAACAAACTCAAACAAATGACATAAATTGTTGTACTAAAAGAAACAAACCAAGAAATAAACAGAATTTAAAGAAGAGAAAGGATTGAAATGCTCCCTCCCCCTTGAAGCGATTAGGTCGAGTATGGATGCATTTGGAGGTCGCGACTTCTCCCACTGCTCCACACTTCCCATTCTTATGATTGAGGTTGCCATCTCTCTCCATTTTTATGAAGCTGTCATAAATTGCTAGAACAAGCACAAACAAAAACTTGAAACGGAATTAAAAGGATTAGGAAATAAATAAATAAAAACTAAAAAAACGAAAAGGAAAAATCAACACTTCCATGTTTCAAAGTAACAAGCAACAAAGTAAATCAAACTAGCTTATGGAGTTCGTTCTTTCTCAAATATGATTATCCATATGGTGTGTGGTTTTAATCAAGTATTCAGAAAAAACATTTAGCTATGGTGTTTAGTCTAAACACAAATTCTGAACCCATTAAGAACAAGAAGAACAATAAAGAACCAAGTAGAATTTAAACATGGTGTTTGTCTTCAATATCTACCCATTCATTCACTAATCAGTTCAAGAGTCATATGGTGTTTATGTAAACTTGAGCAAGATATTTAATTAAGAGCAAGTGAATGAAACCATAAACTAGAAATAATCAACATGCTACTTGAACCTCTTTTTGTTTTTTTTGTGTTGTGTAAGCTGGGACTCAAACCCAGTTCTCTTGCTTGTCAGGCAATTGTCCTTGTCCGTTGGACGATAAACACAACTTGTCAATTAACGTCATTAACTTTTAAAACATGAAACTGTCTAGTTATATACAAAAAATAAAAATAACAAAAAGTAGGAAAACCAAATAGAATCAAACAATGTTACCGATCCCCGGCAACGGCGCCAAAAACTTGTTGCGTAGATATAGCTGCACCAAAATGGATTCAGCTGCATCCTCAACTTGTGATACTCGCAAGTGCACGAGCCGTTCGGTAGTATAGTATATGTAAGTGCGAGGTCGATTCCACATGGATTGGTGATTGAAGGATCCAACTCAGTTTTCCTACACAAAACATAAATGAAAACAAAAGGAAATAAATAAAACAAGGAAGAAAGAAAATAACTAACTCAAGTAGATAAGTTCCCAAGTTCAATTAGATTAATGGATTGATTCTAGCTAATGTATGATTAGGCCATGGTGTTTGGTCCTAACCTTGTGTTCCTAATTCCCTAATTTGATCATTTGTTGTCTAACCTAAAATTAAGCATTAGGAACCCATTAAGCATAGAAGAACAATTTAAACAACCAAGCATGTATCTAATCCCTGTTGTTGAATGTCCATACATACTCTTCCTATTCATAGTTCAATTCGAATTAAAGCATGGTGTATACTCTTAATTCAAACCAAGATAGCTAACATGCAAGCCTAAATGGTGATCAATCATTCAAACTAGCATATTAACTTATAAGCATAATGAATAAGAACATGAACCATAATTGAAACTTGGAAACTAATCAAACTTGAAACTAAAGAAAAGAATTTACATAATGAAAAGTAAAGTGGAACTAAGAAAACTTGAAGGAAAATTTAGTAAACTCATTTTGTTACAACAATTGACAACTTGAAAGGAAACTAAGAGAATTTGAGGGAGAGAAGGGAAGGGAGCTCTAGAGAAGTGTTTGAGAGCTCCCCTCCTTGGGGTGTTGATACAAGCTTAGAGAACTTCCCTATTTATAGGCTTAGGGGAAATGAAAATCTGAATATACAATTGAATTCACTAACCACACTAACTTCACCTAACACACAACACTTAATTCACCAACCTAACCTAACACACAATTGCATTTGAAAACAATTCCTCTTGTCTTTAGGCTTAGTGTTGCATCATCCACTTCAACATCTTTCAATTCATTTGGTTGCTGCAAAATTCCACTCAATTATAGGAATTGAATATGCTTCACCTAACTTCCCCACAATCAATAACACCTCATGCATATGTCATGCATGACAATGCATTGCAGCCAGGTAGTTGGCTCGTTTTGGGCTTGTTTCTCCATCCATAAAATTCTGGAAAAATATGGATCTTGAAGCTCTTTGAATTATCTTTCCAAGAATATGCAGCCCAACTCAAGGAAAAATCGGGAAGGCCTTCAAATGTGATTTTTGGCCCAGTAACGCAGATGCTGCCGAATTTGACCTTAAGTTGCCAAAACATGTATAACTTTCTCTAGAAGACTCGGAATCATGAACCGTAAAATTCTACAGAAAATAGACTTCCGTAGCTTTCCAATGATGTATGGCTCATTATCTGGTTCTTCTTGAGCAAGTACAGTCCAATCCGTGAAGTTGGTTGATCTGCAGACACCATTTTGAGCTAACTTGTCTCCAAAATGCAATTAGTGAGTCTCAAGCTTATAACACTGAAACAAGCACAAAACTTATTAAAAGCACAAGTTTAACTCAAAAGCATAACCAAATCATAAGTTAAAAGGGTACAAAATGATATGTAATCATGCACCGATCAGGACTTTCTTCATTCAAACGACCAATTGGGTTTGTTTTGAGCCCACTTTTGAGTTTTTTCGAGGCCCAAGTTTTTTCTGATTTCCACTGTTTCCAGGCCTCTAGTGTTTTGGGTCGGGTTCATTTGTTTTGATCTGTCTATTTGTTAACGGGCTGGGCGTGCTGATGGGCTGAGAGCGTCAAAACAAGTGGCCTAGGAAATGATGTTGGCTTTTGTTTTCGGCGTGCCAAATTTGGACCCAAACACTTTCCTCCTATAATTAACGATCTTTACCTCTAAACAACGACGATTTTCTTTAAAAACCGTCGTCTTTACAGATAAACAACGACGGTGAAAAGCCGTCGTAGTTTGACACTCAAATAGATGACGGTCGATTTAACGACGGTTTTCAAAGCATTACAACGATGGTGGATCCCCGTCGTCTATTTCATTTTTTGTAGTAGTGTTTGTGTCATGTAGGGGACATATGATCCATATCAAGACCACTTATCCAAAATTTAGAAAGAGAACAAAGTGGCTGCAAGATAAGCACAATAGCACTTTCATTCAATGGCTACGCTTTAAGGTATATGTTATTGAATAACATATTGGACTTTTAATTTTCTTCTTTCTATGTTAGATTGAATTAAGATATAATTAATTTGCAAGTTCAAAGTGAACTTAATGGGGAAGACAATAATGGCATATAAAAAAATTGAGGTGGCTAGCAGCTGGTCCAAGCATGGCAGTGCCATCATATAGAAGTTGTCTTATTAATGGTGTTAAATTTAACACCAAGGCACAAAATGATGTGCGAACTATCCGAAATAGTGGAGTTTATTTACTGGCACATACTCTGCAATTTGCTAGTGCCAAGGATAAAAACTATATTGTCACTTTTATGGTGTCATTCAAGAAATTTGGGACCTTGACTACCAAAAGTTTAGAATTCCAGTCTTCAGGTGTGATTGGATAGATAACACTTCGGGCCTTGTAGTCGACGAACTTGGATTTACCCTTGTAGATCTGAGTAAAATTGGACATAGGAATGACCAATTTGTTATGGCTTCTCAAGTCAAATAAGTATTTTTTGTTGATGACCCAATGCATCATGGTTGGTCGGTAGTGTTATCATTGCCTAATAGAGAATATAATGATGTTATTGGTGATGATGTGCTAGGTGATATTAGTGTTAGATATATGCCCTAGAAGCCAATATAAAAATGGATAATTCTAAGAAAATAATATATAATAATTAAAGGGGCAAGAATGTTGCTTTAGATACATAACGTACACAAAGTAACAAGTCCATGGATTAAGATATAAATGGAAGGTGGTCTAAAGAAGTTAGATACACGAGATCTTTCCATATATATGAATATCGTATCCTAAAATGTTCCTGGTCATAGGATCACCAATTGGACAATGGTGACCCGTAAAGACTGGTACACATTATGTCTGCTCAATTGGGAGGATGACTAGTCCCAAGTCATTCGTGTAGAGACATTGAGACAGATGTGTAGGTGCTCTATAGAAGATGGAGTCCACTGAACGCAATCAACTCTAGATTTCTTGTATAGAAGTCTTACTCACAAGTGTCAAACAAAGAATTTTAAGTTGTGATAATGCAAATTAATCCTTAGACCTAGAGACATCACAATTGTCTTGTGTATATGTTGTTTCTCTTTGAAAGTACTATACGGTCGTATCTGATCGGTGCATATTTACATATCATTTTGTACCCTTCTAACTTATGATTTAGTTATGTTTTTGAGTTAAACTTGTGCTTTTAATAAGTTTTGTGCTTGTTTCAGTGTTATAAGCTTGAGACTCACTAATTGCATTTTGGAGACAAGTTAGCTCAAAACGGTGTCTGCAGATCAGTCAACTTCACGGATTGGACTGTACTTACTCAAGAAGAACCAGATAATGAGCCATACATCATTGGAAATCTACGGAAGTCTATTTTATGTAGAATTTTACGGTTCATGATTCCGAATCTTCTAGAGAAAGTTATATATGTTTTGGCAACTTAAGGTCAAATTCGGCAGCATCTGCGTTACTGGGCCAAAAATCACATTTGAAGGCCTTTCCGATTTTTCCTTGAGTTGGGCTGCATATGCTTGGAAAGATAAGACAAAGAGCTTCAAGATCCATATTTTTCCAGATTTTTCAGACTGAAGCCACAAGACCAAAACGAGCCCACAAGCTGGTTGCAATGCATTGTCATGCATTACATATGCATGATGAAGTGTTGTTGATTGTGGGAAAGTTTGGTGAAGCATATTCAATTCCTATAATTGAGTGGAATTTTGCAGCAACCAAATGAATTGAAAGATGTTGAAGTGGATGATGCAACACTAAGCCTAAAGACAAGAGGAATTGTTTTCAAATGCAATTGTGTGTTAGGTTAGGTTGGTGAATTAAGTGTTGTGTATTAGGTGAAGTTAGTGTGGTTAGTGAATTCAATTGTATATTCAGATTTTCATCTCCCCTAAGCCTATAAATAGGGAAGTTCTCTAAGCTTGTAATCACACCCCAAGGGGGGGAGCTCTCAAACACTTCTCTAGAGCTCCCTTCCCTTCTCTCCCTCAAATTCTCTTAGTTTCTCTTGTAGTTCTCAATTGTTGTAATAAGATCATTCTACTAAATTCTCTTCTTCTAAATTCTCCAAACACTTCTCCCATTTCCTTCATCAAATTCTCTAAAGCTTTCAAACACTCTCTTCCAAAATCCACAAAGTTCCCAAACACCACTTTCCTTTCTTCCAAAAGTCTCCAAATCTCTCAAAACACTTCTCTCATTCCTTCTTCCAAATTTCTCTAAAGTTCTCTAACACGTTTCCTTTCTTTCCTCCAAATTTCCCAAACACAATTCTCATTCCTTCACCAAATTCTCTAAGTTCTCAAACACTTCCCAAACAACTTTCTCTTCTCCAAGTTCTCAAACACTTTCTTCTCCCTTCTCTAAAGCTCCCAAACACTTCTCAAACACTTTCTTCTCCCTCCTCAAAGTTCTCAAACACTTCCTTTCTTCCTCAAAGTTCTCTTAGTTTCCTTAATGTTTTCTTAGTTGTAATTTATTTTTATTGTAATGTACATTCTTTCTTCTTGTTTTGTTTCTTTTGTTTTCATTTTTGTTTTGTGTAGGAAACTGAATTGGATCATTCAATCACCAATCCCTGTGGAATCGACCTCGCACTTACATATACTATACTACCGAACGGCTCGTGCACTTGCGAGTATCACAAGTTGAGGATGCAGCTGAATCCATTTTGGTGCAGCTATATCTACGCAACAGTATCAAAATGATTTGACTTAAAATATCATCATTCTCTTTTAATTTTAGAGAAACGAAGCTTGCTTGATTATTTCAATTGTAGTGACTCGTTCATGTAACATCTCTTAGATCTTAGAACGTGAGAGATGAGATGCCCACACAATGGATTATTCTGCACATTATTCATGTTCCTTCTTTTGGATTTTTCATAAGACTTTGAAGCAAGATTCACTTCATTTGTTTCACCCAATTTATTTATCCATTTAATACTAATTGCCTCTGTCTAATATGCAAACAAGATCTGTGAGCTGGGTGAACTGCAAATTTCTTTGTAACTTTCTATATAACTAGCAGCTCGGGTGTTTCAACCATCAAAAAGTCCTGCAACATAATGCAAAACTGAGAACGGTCGACCATCACTTCTCCCTAAAGTTTCCTTCAAAATAACAAAAATTCAAAGTCAAATTTTGCCTTGTCAAACTGAACAAATACCGTATGTTCATCCAACTGGTAGGTAGATGTAACAGTGGTCGAGCCAAAGACTTTTCATATGTGCATTTCTCGTATGTCCCGTTCCTTGACTTTTGATAGGAATCCCTCAGACACAGCCTGTCATAAAAGCATCATATCCCGCTTCATGTTTGGCTCTAGACCTGCAAATAGGTAATTTTGGTGTGAAAGACTTATTCCTAAGATGCCTCCTCTGGATTTTCTTCTCTTTGTATATTACCAGGCATTATTATTCATTACTTTAAACATCGCTCTCAATTATCTATTGGTTAGATATATACTATATACATCTAGCAAGTATAAATAAAAATGAATGGACAGATTTATACAAAGTTGTGTTCCAACAGATTTCTAAAGTTGGTTGTATCTAATGAATGTCAAGCTTGTTTGTACCCTGGTCTGTTACCATATTTAACAAAAATCATGCCTAGTTCCTGGACAGATCTCAAAAGTTGCGATCTCTAAGCTCATACCTTTAATCAATGACCATACGACTGCATATTACAAAATTTTAATCATTACTTAATAAAAACAATCGCACTACATTAATGTATGCAGATGGTAAAAAATCGAACTGGTATTTGGCATATAAAACAATCGATATCATCTGGCAGAGGAACTCATAAGTAGGGCTTATGACTGGGAAGCTCTTGACATGGACAAATATAGAAACTCTGCCTACTAGAGTACACACAATAAAAACTAAATAAAAAATTTGCAAATACAATAGGGCAGATTCGTTACATAAGATCATTCTATCTCAGATGAATGTGCTTTTGCATCTTCTTCAAACTATGAAAAAACATAGCTTAACATCCACAACTAAAGGTTTTGATACAACAAACACATGAATAAACCAGAAAAGTAAGCTAGTTTTACAAATTAGACAAAGAACATTTAGAGCTTGTTACAAATATGACATTTAGAAAAATAACTCAGTTACATGCAGTGTTCAAGAGAATTGTTAGAGCTTGTTACATAAACTGGGAAAAGACTCTAGTGACAATAGAGCCAATATGTCAAAGCCAACTTGTCAAAAATTTGGAACAACCAAACTATATGAACCACATTCATAGTGAATGATACATCATCTTTAAGACAAAATCAGAATCTCTGTCTTCCATATCAGAATGGTCAGCGCAAGATGACAACTGAGGCTTCAAGAAAACTCTCCAGCTACCAAAATAGATTGGGGAAAAATATGAGAAATTGAAAAGAAAAGAAAAAACCTCATCTACAACAGCATATGGTGGCAAATCCAGCTTAACGATCTTGTAGAAACCTATCCGGAGAATCTGAATACGTGGGTAAACAACATAAAAATTAGTTACTTGGTCACTAGAAAATTAAAGTCACAATCTCCAACATTTCTTAAAGTAACTTAGTTTGCCATGACAACTAAAAAGTTGAAATTTATGTGAGTGCAAAAGACCTGCAAAAGAAGTGGTTCCATCCTGGTAAATGTGTTTGCATCATGACACAGTTTCTAATGAATAGTGCCTCCAAGAATATTAGTGATCTATGCAGTTGGAATTAAAAGAAAATAGACAACAACAATAAAGAAGAGAAATATTCAAGGCTTCAGTCCCATGATAACTTCAAGAAAATAAGCTAGCCCGGCGCTACCCCCTGCATGCCGATGGGCAATCCTCCGGTAATCCAACCCACTGCCAAGGCTGAGCTCCTAGCTCAAATCATGACTCTTCGGCAAGATATGGCTAAGTTACAAGAACACAATAATCTTCTATCGTCCAAAGTAGACGAAACACAACAATTGCTTAACCATCAGCAAACACAAAACATTCAGACCAATCAATCCTCTCAGAGCCTTCAGACCCCCGTCGGCAGAAGAAGGGCAAAGGCCACGCCCGCGCCCTTTAAACAACTGATACTTCCGGCCCCTAAAGGCAAACCCCATGTGCCGAAGAAGGTATATTCCGATTGTCGCTATAGATTATTGGATCGGGAGGCCGAACGGCAGAAATCACCAATCAGGATTAATGCGCACTTGAACGATTCCCGATTGAGGGTTCTGGGGAATAAATCTCTCATACGAAGGGTATAAGGTTTGGAGTCAATGGCGGAGACCGACCACGAGTACGCCCCCTTTTCCAATCGGTCATCGTCCTACCGTTTGGCAACGCCAACGAGATACTTTGAGGTTAACTCGGCCAGGTCCCCAAGACATTCGGAACACCATACAACGGAGGAGATCCCAAGCAAAGACCTTGTCATTCGCCTCCTCCTCTAGAGGATGCAGAAGATAGAAGACGATATGACTCGTTCTCAGGAACCCGACTGGGGAAAGCTTCAGCTAGGACCGTTCACCGAACGTATAAGGCGCTCATGGCAGGATAAAAACCTACATCCATTGAGCATACCATTTTACTCTGGGGTCGAAGACCCCCTGACACACTTGCATTCCTTCCAATCCGTCATCGGATGCAAAGGCCTCAGCGAGGAAGGCCAATGCCTGCTATTTCCATCGGCGTTGACGGGAGCGGCACTGAACTGGTTCAACCGATTGGAGCTGGGAACGGTGGACTCTTTTGACAAGTTAAAACAAATATTCCTCAACCATTTCATGATCCAGGCTGACCGTTTGTACTTTGCCGACGACCTATACACTATCCGGGAGAGAGACAACGAGCCTTTGCTTGAGTACGCCGCGTGTTTCAGCCATGAATACTTGAGATGTCCAGATATCGACGATAGGGCAGCCTTCGGCGCCATCAAGAGTGGCCTTCGGTCTTCACACTTTTGGTACTTGGTACACAGCAGCAATTGGCGCACATACGACAAGCTCATGAAACAGCGCGGCAATCCACGCAAAAGCCGAGTACTTCAATTCGAAGACCGAGCCAACGGCTCAGGAAGAGGAATCTATACAGCAGTCCGCAATGGTACAAGGACTGCCGTTTGTACCAACAGAAAAGCCTACCGGATACCTCGAGAATCACAAGTGAAAGGACGCCGGGGTCATCGGAAAGAGCATTCCAAGAAGAACAAAGGAAGGTACGGTAGGGATAGCTACCGAGCACCACTTCCAGCTCATAACTAGGGGACAGAGGTCTTCACCCTGCTTAATACCTCTTATGAAGCAATGCTGATGAACGAAAATGAAATCATCCCGAAGCCAGCCTTCCAAAAGCCTAATCGGGAGGATCATCGGAGACGGGGAAATTCTGCAGATACCATCAGCAGAACAGCCACAATACCGAGGACTGCATAAGCTTGCGAACAATTGTCGAGCGGCTCATTCGAGCGGCTCATATCAGAATGGTCAGCTCAAGATGACAACTGAGGCTTCTAGAAAACTCTCCAGCTACCAAAATAGATTGGGGAAAAATAGGAGAAATTGAAAAGAAAAAAAAAACCCTCACCTACAATAGCATATGGTGGCAAATCCAGCTTAACGATCTTGTAGAAACCTATAAGGAGAATCTGAATACATGGGTAAAGAACATAAAAATTAGTTACTTGGTCACAAGGAAAGTAAAGTCACAATCTCCAACATTTCTAAAAGTAACTTAGTTTGCCATGACAACTAAAAAGTTGAAATTTATATGAGTGTAAAAGACATGCAAAAGAAGTGGTTCCATCCTGGTAAATGTGTTTGCATCATGACAAAATTTCCAACGAATAGTGCCTCCAAGAATATTGGTGATCTATGTGTTGGAAATATGCCCTAAAAGCCAATCATGATGTAATCTTTTAAGGATATTTCATGCATTAGACTTATGCTTAATCCTCTTAAAGGGCAAGTTTATTGTTTTTTAGTAAATGTCTCATTAACAGTTACACATGCTTAAACAATAAGTCCAAGGGATGTGAGAAAGAGAGAAAGTAATCTAAGGAAGTTAGATTCAGGAGACCTTTCCTCTATTATCTTCATGCCCTAAATGTTCCTAGTCATAGGATTGTCAAATGGGCACTGACAATCCAAAAAGACCGGTACATGCTATGTCTTCTCAATTGGGAGGATGACTGGTCTCAAGTCATTCGTGTGGAGACACCAAGACAAGTATGTAGGTGCTCAATAGAGAATGAGTTCACTGAACGCAATCAAACGAGAGTTTCTTGTATGGAAATTTTACTTATGTGTCAAACAAGAAACTCCAAGTTGTAATAATGCAAATTAGTCCTTAGACCTGAGGCACCATGGTTTTCTTGTGGGAAGGTTGTGGATCTTTGATGAAGCTATAAAGACATGTCCTAATCACGGATGTGTTACAAGCATTGTTGGGATTCACGATTGACTCATGGAGATATGTGAGTGTACAACATGGAATCTCTATCCTTCAGGAAAGAAGGAGAATGCTCGGAAGATATGATTAAGCAAATCTCTAATCAGAGTATTCGGTATGACCTAGAAGGATGTTCTTGTCATACTAATACAAATCATATAAGATGTGACAATCTCATTAGGGGTTTGACATGCACCATGCCCTAGTAATAAGATTAAAAGCATTGTAATAGGGAAGGATCATATTGCATTGTAATTCCAACTGAATAGGTTCTCTGCTTATTCTACTTAGCTTGGATATCCATGATATACTGCTAGGTGTCACTCATGGATGGTGGAAGCCCTACAGACTAATGATTCTAGCTAATAGGGAGAATTAAAAAGGGGTTTTAATTCACAATCAATTACGAAGAGTTCAAATTGCCCACGACCTTGCTAATTAGAACCTAATGGATCGCACACCGTTAATGTCACATCCCGGATCGGCTCCGCCGTAGCACGATATTGTCCGCTTTGAGCCCCCCCTCTTTAGCCCTCACAATTTTGTTTCTGGTAGCTCACTACCAACTTCCCAGTGGGTCACCCATCCTGGGATTGCTCTGGCCCCCAACTCACTTAACTTCGGAGTTCCTATGACTCCGAAGTCAGTGAGCTCCCAAAAGGCCTCGTGCTAGATGGATGCGGGTGTGTACATATAAGACACATCACCTCCTCTCCGTTGGTCGATGTGGGATCTTACAATCCACCCCCCTTCAGGGCCCGACGTCCTCGTCGGCACACTCGCACCACATGACAGAGTGGCTCTGATACCAAATTGTCACATCCCGGATCGGCTCCGCCGTAGCACGATATTGTCTGCTTTGAGCTCCCTCTCTTGCCCTCACGGTTTTGTTTCTGGAGCTCACTACCAACTTCCCAGTGGGTCACCCATCCTGGGATTGCTCTGGCCCCCAACTCGGTTAACTTCGGAGTTCCTACGACTCCGAAGCCATTGAGCTCCTAAAAGGGCTCATGCTAGATGGATGCGGGTGTGTACATATAAGGCACATCACCTCCTCTCTGTTGGTCGATGTGGAATCTTACAGTTAAACTTGAGTTATTTGAGAAACCGTTATAGAGATGATGAATTGAAGAGATCAATTAAGCTTTGTTAATTGATTAAGGCAAAATTAATTGTGGAATTAATTTAAACGACACGTGATGTTGGAATAGGCTTCAAACGAGAATTTTGAATTCCGGGCTCATTGGGCTTTATCCTTTTAGACATGGAGATTGGGTTGTATGACAACATAAATTAAATTGAGCCCAAGAGGCCCAATTTCAAGGGATGGATGTTCATATGGGCTTTTGGTTGCTAGAGTCAACTTGTTGACTCAAGAAAAAGATGACTATCATCTTTTTGAAGCCTAAAGGGGTCATTAGTGAAAAAGAAGAGAGAGAAAGAAAGCTCTAGTCTTCCAAAAACTCTCTCTACACTTTCATACCATCTTAGTGAGGGATTGTTAGAAATGTGCCCTAAGAGCCAATACATTTGATGTAATCTCCTTAGAATACATTTCGTATATGATACATAAAGGGCAAACTAATTTGTTATCTTTTACATCGTATAAAGAAACAAATGTCCAGGGTATGCTAAACAAGAGATAAAGTAATCTAAAGAAGATTAGATTCATGAGACCTTTAATCTCCAACTGTAGTATTCCAAAATGTTCCTAATCATAGGTTATCAAATGGGCATTGATAAACCGTCAAGATTAGCACATATTATGTATGCTCAATTGGGAGGATGGTTAGTCTCAAACCATTTGTGTAGTTGACACTAATACAAGTATGTGGGTGCTCATTAGTGAATGAGTACACTGAACGCGATCAACCGTAGTTCTCGTATGGAGTATTTATCTATATGTCAAACGAGAACTCATAGTTGCAATAATGCAAATTAGTCCTTAGACCTGAGGCATCATGGTTGTCCTGTGATGCGTTATTGATCTTTGATAGCTCTTAAAGGCAAGCCGTAAAAGATTTGTCTTAAGTGTTGTTGGGATCTATTAATTCATCATAGGGGCATGTGAATGTACAATAAGGAATCTCTACTTTTGATAAAGAAGGAGAATGTTTCAAGATGTGATTCAGTAAATCTTTGGCCAAAGTATTTTGAGCTTGATTTAGAAAGTTGTTCTTAATCATGTTCTTTTGAATCACATGAGGTTGTAAATCATATTAGGGGTTTGACATAATCAATCCGTACCCTAATAATATGATTTGAAACATTGTATAAGAGAAGGACCGTATTGCATTGCAATTCCAACTGAATAGGTTCTTCATCTATTCTGATTAGCTTGGGTAGCCTTGATATATTGCTAGATGTCACTCTTGGCTTGTGGAAGTCCTAGGATTGATTGTGATCGATCCAAATAAAGGAATAATTAAAAAGGGGTTTTAATTCCAGTTGGTTAGAAAGAGTTCTAATATTTTCCCACTGCCTTGCTAATTAGAACCTAATGGATCGCACACCTTAAATGGTTAACTTTGAGTAATACAAATGAGAATGAGGAAATCAATTTGATTGATTTGATGTGGATGATTTACTACATGTAAAAACGTATTTGGGCCTCGGTAATAGTTAAGGAAAGTCCAAATGGTTGGGTATCAAGCCCAAGGGCTTAAGACACATAAATATTATGGTTTAAGTGTCATAAGGCCCAATTTTGGAAGCCCAATGGGATTTGGCCGAAAATGGTTAAGTGAATGTGTATGAGAATTGTTTCCATAAGCTCATTAACACACAAACACAATCCAAGATCAACCAAATAGGTTTGGGAGATCAAAGAGAGATAAAAGAGAGTTTTCAAGAGTGAAACACTTTCATCTTTCAAAGTGGTTTAGATTGAAACCAATCTTGAGAATCTTGCACTAGCATCCAAGTATTCTCAAGATACTTCTTCTCATCTCAAGGTTCCATTGGTGTGGAGACTTAGAGGCCATATACTTTTGTGGCTCACATGGAGGAGAAAGATCAAGGAGCAAAGATCAAAGATCAAAGAGGAGATCAATAAAGAGGAAATCATCAAGAGAAGACCAAACACAAATTGGTTCATATAATTGCTTCAAGGGTAATTAGATCTTATCATTTCTCTTGAATTTTCATTTATGAAAAACATATCAATGTTCATGGCTTAAGATACTTGGAAGAAAGTTTTGTTTTTGAATTTAAACAACCACCTTAGACTTCCGCTGCGATTAATTTGATTAAATGCATGTTTAATATTCAAATGAACTTTGGAAAAATATTTTGAAAATCCTACAGGGATCACTAGCATCATCCTCTCACTAAGCTCATCATCTTCTTCTCAAGCTCTAGTTGGTGAAGAGACTTAGATGTTACCTATTTTTGGTGACTTTTGGAGAACCTCATAAGTTGAAGTTTTGAAGGAGTCATTCAAGCTTCAACAACAAGGTGGAGATTTTGAAGGAGCCATTCAAGCTTCAACAACTTTGGTGGAATTCGATCATAGGGTTGAAAGCACGCACCAAGGGTAACTCCTCCTTCCAATCTTACTAGAAGCATGTTCTAGGAAAGTAGTACAACTATCACTTGGCTTAAAAGATTCATGGGAAAAAAATTTGTTTTTGAACTCATAGATGCATGCTTAAGCTTCCGTTGCCATGATTTTATTTATCTATGTTGATGTTCAAATGAAACTCATGATTTTCTAAAGGTTTCCTTCACTATGTAGTTGGAATTAAAAGAAAATAGACAACAACAAAAAAAGAAGTGAAATATTCAAGGCTTCAGTCCCATGATAACTTCAAGAAACTAAAATATTAACCATATCCCATTTTCACCTAGGCTATATGGCTTTAGACACATTCATAACTATACTCGTTCCAAATATTGAAGCAAAAGCTTTTACTAGTGATATTCTAATTAACAAACATCAAGTGCGCAAACTAGACACCAAGTACTCCTCGAAGCTCAGCCCGTTCAGCTCCTCGTCGGACTCTAACGACTCCAATCGCCTTTCGTTCGGTGTATTCGGTTGCCTCCCAGCCCGAATTTGTTAGGCAAAGAGTCTGGACATCCATTAGCCCTAGGGCTTCGTCTAAGGTTTGAGTAATTGGGCATTGAAGAGAAAGAGAGCTCAAAGTCACATGGGAGACATTGGAGAGAAAAAGAAAGTGTCTCTCATGGTGACGATGAAACGAAGTTCGCTCCCAAAACCCTAGTTTTGAAAAGAAGGCCGCGAAGAACGAAAAAAGTTATCGTAGGTTCAGGGAAAATTTGTAAACGGAAGGGTAGCTCGAGAGAAAATTCTTCATAGGATCTCGATATGCGAACCCAACATATGCTAATTTTTTATCTTTAGGTGCGGTGGAGAAAGAGAGAGTGTGAAATAGAGGGGATGTAGGATTGGGGCATAGTTTAGATGTTTTAAAAACAAAATTATAATTGAATTATATTTTTTAAAACTTTATAATTAAGAAGTTAACAAAAATAACTACAAAAATTTATAATAAAATATGAAAATTACTCGCACATTAATATATATATTTTTGGTCAAACATTCGCATAGTTATTACATGATACATTTTAATGAAAAAATAAAAATGAAAGGAAGTTACATATATTGTTTTTATTAGGCTTATTTACTGTAGTGCACCTTGAAACAAAGTCAAATCTCACATTGCTCCTGAAAGTCAAAGTGATCCACTTTACCCTCTTGACCAAGGTTTGATGTTCCACATTGCCCCTACCATTAGCTTCATCCAAAAGTCTGTCAAATTTGATGACATGGCAGGGGTGTTTAAGTAATTTTGTGCATGTTAGCTATTTTACATTTAATATGTGCATTTAAAAGAAAGAAATTGTTGAGATGGACACCTAGCAAAATACAAATGCAAAAATAATAAAGAAACTTTGTAAGTCACGAGATAAAAAAAGAAACTTTGTAAGTCGTGTGATAAAAAACGAGAATCTACAAAATACAATTACAAAAATAGAAATAAAAAAATGAACTTTTTAAGTAGATTAAGAAAACTTAGTTGCAGAGGAATAACATTATTTTGCTATTTTCAACCAATAATGTTATGCTACATGAAAGTATTATTACGCGTGTCATAATATTATTGGCTACTTGCTATTCCCATGAAAGTATTGAAGTCTAACAACCAGGAGATAATCCAAATTTCAAATTAGCGGAAATACGGGTCAAAATTCATGTTGACTAAAAAAGAAAAATAAACCCAAAATAGTTTGTGCTTTCAGGCGGGACCGACTCAAACTCAAAAAGAGCTTTAAAATATCGCAGACTCATTCCCGCCAAACATTTTACTCTGAGTCTTTCGCTCTCTCTCTCTCCTTCTCAATGCTTGGATTCAGTTTGGATTAAGGTACGCAGCAGGCCTTCATATCCCTTTACATTTTCGGTTGTAATGTCTAGAAATTCAATCAAGTTGTTGAAATTTTCCTTTGCCTACTCTGTAGTTCTTCTCTCTTCCCTGAATTTTGGTGAAATAAATCAGCCCAAGAGCTATATATTTATTTATAGATTCAATTGATTTTTGTTTATGATTTGGATTGGATTATGAGATTTTAGGGCACAATATTTCATTCTAAATCGTTGAAATTATCTTCATTTCGTTTATATGGGTGATGCTCGAAACCCTAGTTCCTAGAATTACCGGAATCAGTGAATATATAATTATATATACTCATAAATACATACATGCAATTCATGTCCTTCCAACCCAGGCTCATCGGAAGTTGAATCAAATGGCTGATTTCTGAGCATTGGTTGTTCAAGACCATATAGAGAATATATTTACACCAAAAACAAAGGAAGAAGAATAAGTCAATGAGTTCCGGTAGTGTATATACGGAAGATTAAAATTTGTGACTTGGGGTTTGGTTTATAGCTTGGAAAGTTTTGTTTAAATATGATGTTTGTTATTATCAGCTTAGTTGTTGAGCTTCAAAGATTAAATCTCAAATTCTCAAAGAGTAAGAGGAAAAAACCCATTTAGTTTAGTTTTTTTTGGGGTCTTGAGGCTCAGTGAGGTTTTTTGTTTAATTTGAAGAATTCTAAAATTTTCAAAATCGGATTGTCGATTTGGAACAGTTGGATCTCAGAGAGCAAAGATTTGTGTGGTGCAAAATTTTAGTTGGCTGGTATTTTGTGTCTTAGGTTTTGTTTTTGCGCAGGTTGTGGGTATGTGGATGTTTTGTGCTTCTTACAAAAACTATGTTTTGGGTAGAAACTTATAGGAAACATTGAGGATAATATCTGTGAGAAAGGGCAGTGTGGCCATTATCTGTTCTTGTGATCACACCAATTAACTATTTATTGGCCTCTCACCATGGTTCCAAACAAATTTTAAGCAAGCCATTATTGTGTTCCTTAAGTAAATTAGCTCATTCTTAATATCCAATGTTGTTGAAGCCTGACATACTGCATTCTTGTTTCACTTGTGAGAAGGACGAAGTGTGTGTGACAGTTGGCTAATGGTACAGTAAAGCCAAAACAGCATGAAAGCTTCTAGACAAACAAACAAGAAGGTGATCAAGGTTCCTATAGAGTGCAGGGGAGGTATAGGAAGTAGCATGAGAGAACAGAAATCTACAAGGAGAACTACTCGGCACAGCCACAAAGCAACAGGTAGGATATCTCATCTGAGTACTTGAACTATAAATCTTTGTATTTTCTTTCATCTAGAAGATTTTCCACATTCTATTCCACTTACAAATAAATCTATACAAATCTCCTTTGACTTGATTAGCCTGTTCATTTTCTTGTGATGTTATGCGTATTGAACTTTCAGTTGCACTTTTCTTGGGCATTCCTTTAAGTTAATTTCATCTTATCTTTCTTAGGGAAAGGTGGCAATTTCTTGGTTGAAAAAGATGAGTCTTTATCACCTTACAGTGCAGCTGATGGTATGTGTCTGGAGCTTCCAGACAGAGGTGTGCAATCTTCAGAAACAACAAAGAGGCTGCCTGTTATTGATTTTTGTCAAGGGCAAACACTTCTTCCTCATTCAAAGATCAAGTTGCAGCTTTTCCCTGTAAATGAAGGCACCCGCATAGGATTGGAAAAGGTTGTTCATAAATCATGAAGCTTTGAAAATTTAGAACAGCATTATATATTTGCAACATAACATTTTGTCACTTTAAGTTCTAAGTTTCGTTTCGTTTTATTTCATTTCATTTTAGGATGGACATCATCCATATTTAGAACTCATTCTTAGAGCACGGAAGAAGATTTCTTCTGTGCTAAAACACCTTAATGGCAAGTGGGGCAGTTCAACTGTTGCTCTTGGTGAGCCAGCTCTATTCCCATATAAGATACAGGACAGTATGTCTAGTAACAGAAGATGGACACTGAATGATGGTGACATTAGTGCGGGAGCTATCTATGCAGCTATTGGAAGCCCTGAAGTTTTTCGCTTAAGGTATAAGGCTTACTCATTTCTCTTACTTGAAGGGAGTATACAATTTAATTTATTTATCTGACTTGATATGTTTCTTGAGGTATGGCTGGTTCTCTACTGAACCTAAAACCGCTGCTGAACCTTCTACATCAGCTAATGACAAGGTTGACTTACAATCTGAAGGAGCGCAGAGATATTCCAGGGCTGCCACAGAGAATTCATATGATAAAGTAGGGAAACACACTGGGTTACCAAGAAAAGATTTCAGATCAATCAGTGCAAGTGAAACAATAAATGCAGATACTGAGAAGATTTCTACTGGAGCTGTTCATCTTAAGGTAAAATGCTGCTTATTTCTCTGTTTGTTTGGTCGTTCTTTTTTCACATGTACGCACACATATTTTATGGGGTAAGCTTTTAAAATTACTAAGGTGAGTTCGAATTTTTCTTAAATATTCTGGTGATAATGAATTTCAAGTGAATTTTCATTTAAGGTGGGAAGCCAATATATAGACATGACAAAATGTTGGATTTAGAATACAAGTTTTGATAATTATGCAATCCTTAAAAAAAAAAAATAATCTAAAAGCAGACATGGAAAATTTGTTCTGTTGAGCATTTTGGACTTGGAATATTTGTTTTGCACTTAAGTTGCTACAATAATGTGAGTTTTATTTAGAGATTTTTGCAACATTTTTCTTTCATGAATTTTAATGATCTTCTGAAAATTGCTCTTTTTTTAATTAGGGTGATAGTCAGAGGATGGATAGCAACCATGCTCAGTCACCACTTTTGGTTGACAGTGTAAGCATTGAAGGCCTACTTTCTGAAGCATCTTTACAGGCTAAGTGCAATAACAGTGATAAAAAACAAATTGGGAAAGATGAAGGCTTTCATCCCACTGAACTAAAGAGTGATTCAAAATCGTATGCGTTGTGGGCTGATTGTCCATCTATAAGCATTGGTGGCCTCCTCTCTGAAGCATCCTTACAGGGAAAGCTCAACCGAATTGATGCACAATCAACTGCGAGCAATGCAGGCTTGCCACCAACTCATCTAATTTCTGATTCACACCAAGGTTTTGTTGCCACCCGAATAAATAGCCCTCGAGGTCCAGGGCCATCCACTCATGACTCATGCTTATCTATTTTGGATGCTGAAGAAACTTGTCATGCATTTCCTTTTCAAAAGTTCTCTTCCTCGGGAAAGGATGTTCTGGGATTTGGTGGAAGTCGTGGAGGTTTCAGTCAGAATGCTGCTTCCAAAGTATTCAAGTTCCCTAATGCAACCAAGGTTTGGTGAATTATATCCATACATTTCATTATGTTATTGCAATTGAGTGGTATGTTGCTTAAATCTGGATTCATGTTTTAAAATCAATTGGCTCCTATCATTGTTGAAATATCAAATTTCTCCATGGTGGAAGAGATGTCTTGCATCGTTTACATTTATATGTGGCTAAGACTTCAAAATTTCCAGGGTCTCTGTGTACATCTTATCTATTGATGTATTAATAACCTGTTTGCCAGACCTTTCTAAATTATAGTTGATTACAATAAGACTATAACATCAGTAGAATGCTTGATTTTCATATTCTCTTGTGTAAGATCATATGATAAGGCTGTTTTTAGGTGCTTTGAAGGTGTTTAAGTAAACAGCATGTAGTTTGATGTCTATTGCAGCAGGTTAACAGTGTGGCTGGGCTTCCGCAAGACCGTGCCTGTCAAGAATCGGATACAGATCTCATGGCTTGTTCACTTGTGAACAACGACGAAAGAAGCCTTGGGCTGTCGGGCATCAAATGGGTATATTTGAATTTCTTGTTCAAGTGTGATTATAAATTTTTTTTGGACAGCTTTGCAAAATGGCAAATGGCTCATGTTTTCCTATTTTACTGTTTGCTTTTGTACAGACTGACTCCCTGGGACCCTTTGATCTTGGCCTGCCTGTCTCCCAGAAGCTCATCACTGGGGAGAGCACAAGCGTCAGTGGATTTGTTAAGTAACAAGTTAGTTGGAGACAAAGTTCCTTCCTGAAAATCAGAACATATATTAATATCAAGTGAATCAATAAATCAACTGGGTGCTGCTTAGATTAATTTCTGTAGCATATTAATGATTTGCATAACTGTTATTTTTTTGTTTGTTTTTGTTTTGTAAAAAAGACAGAAACATACATGTAGAGGCAATATTAATGATTTACACACAAAAAAGAAAGGATTTGATACGTACGTGTACTTCCAAAAAGTGAAATACATCAAATTCCAAAAAGAATAATGACATATGGATATGTTTTTCACCTTCTGAAAAATGTAGATATTTTTCAATATCTCTCAGGAAAAAGAAAAGGAAAAGAGAATTCCTGTCCAAGAAATAAATACTTAAAATAAAATCCATCTTTCATTTACTTGAATTCAAATTAACTTAAAATGGTATATTTATTTACTAGGAATAGAAGAAGTCATGAATCAAGGAATTTCAAGAATTGGAAGTTCAAGAATTGGAATTGGAATTGGAATGCGTTATTAGTAGTGATAAATTCTTTTTGGTTTTGAAGCGACTGAAAAAAGAAGTTGAACTTTAAAAATTCTGGGCAGACAACTATCCGACTCGTTCAAACTTGCGAAATCAATACGAGCAGCTTGGTTCAGTTTGTACATTAAGAAAGTATAATTTAAAACAAAGCCGAAACAAATCACAATTATTTTGGTTCATCTTGGTTTGGCCTATATGAAAACCGCTCAATATTAATTCTACTGTATTTTTTGACTTGACATTTTCATCCCACGTATGGATGTCATCCATTTAATACTAAAAACTAAAATCCCTAAACAATTCAAATTTGACGTCATATCTTTCTCAAAATTTATCCATCTTCAATAGTATGAAGAACCTTTGGAGATATGTAAAATTCTTTCAATTATCAATGTCACCAAAGCATGGATTCCTCATTTCAAAATTAATGAAATGTAATATATTACATAACTCATTCATACATGGATTAGAATGCTTCCCAGCTACAAAAGCTGTTACCTTGTTTCTCACTTCTATCCAACTACAACCAGGCATTTTCTTCACCCCTAGATCAACCATCATCTCCCTAACCATTTCTGCTTCCTTCCATTGCCCACTTGCGCAATACAAATTAGACAGCAACACATAACTCGTCTCTTTCTGTGGTTCTAATATCTTCAGACTTTCACCCAATTTTCTTCCAAATCGTAGGTCCCCCTGTGCGGAGCAAGCACCAAGTAGAGCTTCACATGAGCTGGTCTCAGCACTACCTACTTCTGAATACTTATCAACCAGCTCTTTCGCTTCTGCTAAGTAACCGCTTCTGCCGAGCATATCCACCATGCATGCCACATGCTCCATTTCAGGAGAAATCCCATAAACTGACCCCATGGTTTCAAAAAGCATGCGACTTTCCTCTATAAGCCCATTATGGCTGCAAGTCATCAACAGGCCAATGAAGGTCACATTATCTGGTTTTACTCCATTTTCTACCATCTCTTTAAAAACCTGTAGAGCTTGGATAGCTTGCCCATGCAACCCAAATGCAAACAACATAGCATTCCAAGATACCAGATCCTTCTGTAAAATATCACTGAACGCATGGACTGACCCTTGTAAATCCCCACATTTAGCATACATGTTAACTAAGCCATTCCCAATAAAGACATAAGCATGGAAGCCATTATGAAGTATGATACCATGGACCATTTTACCGTGTCCAAGTACTGCCCAGCTTGAACATGCATAAAGGACAGCTCCAAATGTGAAATCATCTGGTTGGACACCGCTTCTTACCATATCCACAAAGAATTTGGCAGCTTCGTCCCCATGTCCATTTCCTGCATACCCTGAGATCATAGATGTCCATGAGACAATATTCTTTTCGGGGGCTCGCTGAAATACAAGAAGCGCTTCGTGGGTATTCCCCTGTTTCATGTAGGTATCGATCATGGCATTCCAGGATACTTGTGTTAGGATTCCAGTGGACTCAAAAATCTTTACTGCACTGCCATGGAAGCCTAGTTCAGCATAGAAACTTAAAACTGAGTTCTTTACCTCCGCGGCAGAACTCCAACCACTTTTAATAGTAAGAGCATGCACCATGCAACCAAGCCAAAATTCTAATGCTTCAGCGCAAGCATTCATCAGAGCACTGAAAGTCCACTGATCCGGCTGACACAAACTCTCTTTCATCTCTTTCAACAAATCCAAACAAGACTCCACTTCCCCATACCGTGCATAACCCACAATCATAATATTCCAAGCTATCTCCACCCTTCTCGGCATCATAGAAAACACATGACGCGCAACATCAAACTGACTAGAGTTTGTTTGCGCAAATAAAAAAGAACACCAAGTTACTTCATTCCTTAGTTTCATCTCTTCAAACACTCTCCTAGCACTAGAGGGATCCAAACACTTCCCATACATATCAATAAGTGAATTATTAACCGGCAAGTAAGACTGGTAACCCAAAACAGTTACTAAAGCATGAACTTTGGTTCCACACCGAAGATTGCATGCGCTAGCACACGCGCTTAAAGTTGCAGTGAGGGTGAAGTGATCAGGCCCAGTGTCAGAGATTCTCATTTGTTGGAAAAGAGAGAGGGCTTCTTGGTGAAAACCAAGGTGGGTATAGCTAGTAAGCATTGCATTCCAAGCGACCGAGTCTCTGTGGGGCATTTCATCGAACAGCTTACGAGCACATGTTATCTGGCCGGACCTTGCCAGGGCTACTATCTTTGATGTTGTTTGGAACAAAGTTTGCATGCATGACATTCTATTTTAGGAGTTCTGAGAAAGAAAAAAAAAACATTAGTGTACATAACCTATTTTATGTAGGAAAATTGGTGCACATAGTGAAAAAAAGGTGGCCCTTAATGAGATAGATGAGATAAATGTAGAGACTTTTATAAAAGATTGATTAGAGAAAGACCAACCATAATAAAGCCTTTCTTGGGCCTTGGTGAGTCACTGAGTCGTGAAGTAGAGGAAAACTACGAGGCTGTTTACATAAAAAAGAAATTGGGAAAAACTCATTACAATTCAAGGGAAAACATTCCAAAAATACATTAGCATCCTTGCAATGTAGAAAACTTGAGATGGTGAACTCCATCCAACCCCTAGCTGGACATCTGAAGCTTCTCTTGTCCTAATCTTTTCGTAAATGACAATTTCATCCTATGTGTACTTCTACCCTACTTCTGGCCTAACTACTATATTCAACATTTGTTCTTTAAAATATGGCCACATTAAATTTGCCCACCATACCAGGTATGCAATCCAGAAATATATATAAAGCTTATCACAGTATTAATCCATTCGCAGCTGATCGAAACGACATCCACAATGTCCAATTTTTCTGAGAATTCAACAGATGTAATGAAGAAATAAAAGAAGTTTTTGGGTTTTACTTCATACCTGGTAGAGATAAACCACCATATGCATGAGATAGAAACCAAAAATTGTCTCAACAACATCACCCCAAATATGTTTCAAGAATGACATATCCTGCAGAGATGAAGATTAAAAAGGTTAAGAAATCATTTGTGATCATCAGATTGTGTGCATCAAAATCATTTGTGATCTAACATTTGAAGTTGCAGCCACCTTCAATAAAGTTGACAAGGGAATAAAATGTGGGATTTTCTTAAGCTCAACGAAGCTTTTTTTTCGTTATTTTATTTTTAATTTCAGGGCAACAGAAAATACAGTTTTTCAAAATTATCTTCTTTTTCCATATTAACAAGCATCAAATATAACAACCCTGTTACATGAAAATAAAACAGCTTCCTCAGGGAAGCACCAAAAGGTATTTAAGTGGATGGATCAATCAAATTTCAAAACTCAAAATTTCTAATTTCCAGTTTCGATTTCATAATATAAAAAATCACGGCCCGGGACTGGGCAAAAAGCATAGAATCAAGTTTTATTATTAAACCATGAAATTGAAAAAACAAAAAAAAGAAGCTATATGGTGTTTATTGCCGAGAAAACTGGGTATTGAGCCCAAACCTCAATTTGATTTATGAGCTCCCAATTCACCAAAACTCCCCCAAATTGCTACACACTCATATTCTTTTAACACTGTACATGGCGCCTAATTGCAAAAGAAGAGAAGAAAAAAAAAGCCCTAAATCTTTAATGAATTCAAGTTGTGACATACCTGCAATTCAATTGAAAAGAGTTCAAATTCGATGAACGTCGAGCAGCGGCGAAGTGGACAATTTCTCCAACTTCAATTTGTAGCTAAGTGAAGTGATTTGAAAAAAGCCGCGAAAATTAGAGTGGCTGCTGCTGCTGCTGCTGGGGAGATGCAAAGCCACAATTTTGTTCACTTTCAGTTTCAGTACTATATTGCTTGTGTTAGCACGTGTTCTTCCACGTGTTCACGAATTTGAATATGTTCTTTTTAAGACAAACGTATTGTTCACGTTAATCATACTTATAGACAGGGTTCGTGGCCCGGCCCGAAATTTTTGTGTTCGAATCGGACTTCACAGGCTTTTTAAATGTTTTGGGCTGGACCGAGGTTTCAAAAATGAATAAGTCTAGACGGGCTTAACGGGAGGGTCACCATGGGCCTAAACAGATCGGAAAATATTTTTAAAAAATAGTATAGATTATTACATAAGAAAACAAAAATATTTGCCAAACTCTTTTACTAAACTTAGATCAATAGCCAATATATTTTAAAAATATTATACCTAAAAATGAATCTTAGAAAATGTGTTACTTCTATCCCAAACTAGGAATGTCATCATGAAAATTAAAGCAATTTGTGTAATTAGAATTAATAAAACCAAAATAAGCTTTCCAATTCTTTATTGAACCATTAAATTTGAACTTGACAAAAAAGGGGCACTAAAAGATATAGTGTATATATTGCTTGTTTGTTACAAAATTTTAGACAACATTGAAAAAATGAACTTTAACTTATAAAAATGTGTAAACAAAATAAGAAGTTTATTAGTTTATTATACATATTACATTATTTTTATTAAGTATAAAATGAGGTTATTGAGTGTATCAATTAAATCTTAAACAAAGAAGGGCATATACGAGCGGGCTGAGGATCTCAAATCCTAAACCCAAGCCCTACCCAATCTTAGAGTGGGCCTAACCACTTCCGTCCATTGGCCATGGACTAAATGATGACCCCTACTTATAGAGATGGTAGTTGATCAATTGGCAAAAAGAGGACATAGTTATATCAACTAATATATTTGGTTTTGTAATTTTCCGTTGGATGTCTCTGATGTGTATGGTATTAAATTTCCAAGGGAATGTAACTTATAATGTATTTATGTTTGAAAAGAATATATGTATTGTTCACATATTATATGCACTCACATATTTTCATGATTAATACACGTTTCAAATAGTTTGCAATAATACACGTATGATTCACACATTTTTTCCATATTTGTCACTTATTATTTTATCCCTCAACTTCTACTCGATTCACATTTTGGTCCATAAGTCATGCTATCATAATCTATTACATTTTTTTGTCAAATTTAAAGTCAAAATGGTCATTTAAGGTAGTTTTCCTTTTTTGGGACTTTTTAGGAGCAATGATTCTTGAACTTATCTTGATTTACATTTTAGTTCTCCAGCTCGAATATTGGCTTTGTAGTCTGCTTCACCCTCTCGTCCCATCTCTCGTACCATAAGTCACACCACCATCAATGAAGAACAAAATGAAGGTTCCAATCCCCAATGCACCAACTACTCCCCCTTTTCCCTTGTCCTCAAACTTCATTTAAAGATCCCCTTTTTTCCTCTGAAAAATTGGCTTGGTTAGCAATAGGGAGGGGAGGGTGGCTTGCCGTTGGGTTTGGTGGGGGTGGGTAGTTCATTGTTGCTGCTTATTATCACAATTGGACTTGGTAAAACGACTTAGGGTTCAATTTTTCAGCAATTGTAACAAGTTTGGGAGGGAAGTTAAGGGAAGTAAAAACTATATAAAATGATCATTTTGTCCTTATATTTAATGGAAAATGTAATAATATTATGACAACCAGGCAAATGGTGCGAGAGAAAGTGAAGTTGAGGATTATCAAACCTAATATTCGAGGATGGACCAAAATTTAAAGGGTTTTTCTATTTAAACCCCACACTTTTCTTTATTCACCCCAATACTTAAATCATTAAACTCTTAAGTTTTATTATTGTGTAAAAAGACAAAAAAGGTCATATAACTTAATACTTAACCCTAGTACATCTATACACACACTCCACACACCCCTGTTTGGGCCTAAATTTGGTACGCCCAGATCAAAAGCCCATACCATTTTGACAGCCACTAAAAACTGGGCCAACTTCTACAAAAATGTTCGGTCCAAACATCAAAAGCTCAGAAACCATAAAAGGCTTGGGTTTTTGAGGAAGAGAGATTTTAGCCCAGATTTTACCATTGCATATTCTCCCTAGACCCACGTGACTTCTAACTTGGGAAAAGTCAACAATCTCGGCTGGAAATAAACAGAAGGCTAGTAGCAGTTGTGGAAGAAGAATATATTTGAAAAAAGACTCTGTCATCAAAAGCATCTCAATATATATATATATATATATATATATATATGTATTAGAGATATTTTCTTTGAAACAAAGAAGGCGCCATTTCCAAAAGATAAGCAGACTATGCCTTCTAAAGAAAGATAAGAAGGAAACGCAGGTTGCTAAAAACTGGAAATCATACTCACCATCACAGTCCGAAAAAGCAGTTACACTGGAAAAGAGTGTGAGGTAACCCATTAGCACAGAAGAGTGACTAAACTGAACTGATTGGAAGGTTACTTACCAAAGAAGTGATAAAAAACCCCTTTCTTTTGTTTTCTAAAATAAAAGATCTTTTGGAATTTTTGCCGCCCATTATTAAGAATTAAAGCCTTCACTCCCAAAAGTGTTTTTTCTATAAATATAAGAGAGGGTGAACAAAAACAAAAAAACAATCAATCAACTCAACCAAAAAACTCAGTCAAAAGACAAACACTCAAAATGATCACTTGATCTCAAGAAGATTTTCAAACAGATTCAAACAGACCCGAAGTTCTGAGCATTTCAATTTCAAAAATCTTTTCAATAAGCTTGCAGAATCATCCTGTTTTCCTTCCAAGCAAGAACAGTTAGATCACTGTTTCCAATTTGAATCCCAGTTCAACAAAGTCAACATTAACGAGATTTCTCTCGTTACAAATTTGGTTCAAGCAAAAGCCAAGACAAGCAGAGTTTGAGCTTTCTCAAATACGAAAACCTAAACAAATTTATGGAGAGCCCTGACCAGGGCAGCACAGGTACTACAGTACAATCTGAGCTAAGTCTAGCCACTTCTGCCCTTTCAGATTGGAGAAGTCCCAGTTCTGTCCATCCAAAAGCCTTCCAGGGCTTGAAATGAATTAAAGCTCTGCCAAATTCAAACTTGGTATCGATTTGCAACTGAAGCTTAGCAGTTGAAGCTGTTAAAAGTCCAGTCCAGCACAGACACATCCAGTCCAGTCCAGAACGAGAGGCAACTACCCGGACAGAAATGAAAGCACAACCCTTTCTTTGTCTTTGTATAGTCAGTTCTCCCTTTTTGAGCTTTGTAAAGGGGAGTTCTGCCTGAAATTAGTTCAATCTGTTATCATTTATTTTGGCCAGAACTACCGATTTTATGTTGAGAAAAATTATGAAGTCCTTACCTGTCTAAGGCATAGAAAAGAACTTACTTGGGAGATATTCCTCACCCAAATTCACGATCGTTTTGTTCAGAGTCAATAGCTTGGGGCGCAAGTTATTCTTATTCTCAAGTCTGTTAGAATCAAAAGGTTGCTAACAGTGGCACGCTCAACACATAAAGAAAGTTAATTTATTGACCAAACAATGATCTTTGAATTAATGGGGAACTTTACCCTACCATCATAGGAAACAAACAGAAACAGGTGAACAATTTGGCACGCCCAATGGGACTTCTCAGTATGTATACTCTCGAGTACTTTGAAAGTACATGTATATTGGAAGTTCTCGCCAGAATCCACATCGCACGATGGAACGAGACCAAGTAGCTTTCCGAGAAGGGCCAGAATCAGAAGAAAGCGATGCAAGACAGTCAGCTCATGGCAGGTCAGGGAGCAAACGTGCCAGAACTTGTTCCAGGAGGCTGAATCAAATACAGGAAGCTGTGTTCCGACAGGAGGCTACAACACAAAGAAGTCAGGATTCTTTGAATAATATAACAGCCATGATGCAATGGCAAGTTAACAGGCAGTTAGGAGGAAAGACCGTGAGGCCGCCATGGCCAGAATTCCAAATCCTAATGCTGTGGTTCAGCAGCTGGACTTTCCCTACGGTCCTCCACCGGGACTAGTATGGCCATATCAGGAGATCAACCTTTGCCACAACCCATGGCCCCACGAGATCAACCTTTGCCACTTCTGCCTGAAACTGTTGCGTAGATTCAGCTGCACCAAAATGGATTCAGCTGCATCCTCAACTTGTGATACTCGCAAGTGCACGAACCGTTGGGTAGTATAGCATGTGTAAGTGCGAGGTCGATTCCACAGGGATTGGTGATTGAATGATCCAATTTAGTTTCCTACACAAAACAGAAATAAAAACAAAAGAACAAAACAAGAAGAAAGAATGTACATTACAAGAAAAATAAATTACAACTAAGAAAACATTTAAGGAAACTAAGAGAACTTTGAGGAAGAAATGAGAGGTGTTTGGGAAAAGTGTTTGGAGAATTTGAGAAGGGAGAAGAAAGTATTTGAGAACTTGGAGAAGAGAAAGGTGTTTGGGAAACTTGAGGATTTTGGAAGAAAAGGGAAATGTGTTTGGGAAATTTGGAGAATTTGATGAAGGAATGGGAGAAGTGTTTGGGAAGTGTTTGGAGAAGAGAGTGTTTGAAGAATTTAGAAGAAGAGAAAGGAAAAGTGTTTGAGATTTAGTACAAAGAAAATTTACTAGAATGATCTTATTACAACAATTGAGAACTACAAAGGGAAACTAAGAGAATTTAAGGGAGAGAAGGGAAGGGAGCTCTAGAGAGGTGCTTGAGAGCTCCCCCCCTTGGGGTGTGATTACAAGCTTATAGAACCTCCCTATTTATAGGCCTAAGGGAAGTGAAAATCTGAATTCAAAAAGACTAATGCATACAACACTTGAATTATAAAATCTGAAATGGTTGATGCACTTGAATTAGAAAATATGAATTGGATGATGCACTTGTATTAGAAAATCTTGAATAGCTACTCCACTAAATCCCACTAGCAGCCCTAGCTCATCCTCATGTCAGCATGACCAAGCTTCCAACCAGAAATGATAGCTCATGCCTAGCTCACCATGACCAAGCATCCAACCAGCACATGCTGAGGTCAGCATGACCAGCAACTTCAAGGGCTTACAACTTGGGCTTCCCTTAAGAAAATTAAGACTTTAAGCACTCCAACGTGAAGTTCAGAATGTCTTCTTTCCAGCCATATATCATTTGGGCCAATCCAAGGTCGGAGGAGGAAGTTAAGGCCAAAACAAATTGCTAACTCATTTTCCGCGCTGATAAGATCCATCCTGAGCATGGTTCTGTGTTTGCTAGGTAACGGACGCCAGATTTATCCAATGAGGCTGAATTTTGGATATGTTATAGTACACACCCATTGGAACAACTTTCATGAAGAATGTGGCCTCATTCGAGCTATGTAGGTTGTTGAAACAAAGCTTGCAATATAACCTACGGAACTGGACTGGCAGGGGGCTTTAGCCAAAATGAGTTTGTCTTTAAGCTCTTCATCCATTCATCCAAATTAGGCCTTAACATGCTTGAATTGCATGAATTATTCTCTCTAAAGCCATCATTATTACCTATAGCTCAATGAACTGAAAGATAAACACAAAAAGGATTAAAAGCACAAGTTTAACTCAAAAACATAACCAAATCATAAGCTAGAAGGGTACAAAATGATATACAATTATGAACCGATCAAATACCCCCAAACCTTGATTTTGCTAGTCCTCGAGCAAAACAACACAAAACAAAGTTAAAAATAAAACAAGAAGTTAACTAGACCACTTTCGTAGGTAACTCGATTGCATTGAGCATATGCAACAAGCCTTTAAACCTCTAGGCATCCCTAGTAGGAGGAGTTGTGTCTCCTGAGGGTTTAACAGATATTGATACCCACAAACGTTTTTCTAACTCTACAAAACAAAATGGTTAGAAAACTTAAAAGATTGTTAGTCCTTAAGCAAAATAACAAAAACAAAAATAAAAGCAAAAACAAAAATAAAAATAGAAACAATCACAAAAAACAAATCACAAAAAATCAAAATAAAAACTCAAAACAACATTTCCGAACCTTTCTAAAGAGAAATGACTCATGCACATGACTCAAAAGTTTTAACAATAAAAGCTCAATTTTAGACATTATTAACAAAGCGGCAAAGTTCTAAACACAATATGCTCAAAGTGTAGTAGTGTGATAGCCAAATGCAACAAATTCTCCAATCTTAGTTTTCACACAAGTTCAAAAATCATACAAAGCACAAATTCAACTTCAAATCTCACCAAAGTTGTCCTCTCACAAATGAATCACTCAGAAGAGGGCTATAATGCAACACTCAGTTATAAACATGAGATTAGAGTTAAACCATAAGGACTTAACTCGAAATAGAAAGATGAAGAACTTGCATTAATATGATCTCAAGAAGGATGCCAAACACTTAAAAGTAAGAAATTGGATGCAATTCAACCACATGACATTTAAGATCAATTTAGGTCTTTAGTAAAGGTTGTAATTGGGCCAAGGGTGTAAGGTGAGTAAGAAATGAAGGGTATGGATAAAACAAAGTCCAAGGAACTCAAAATGTAAGAGCATCAAATTATTATTTACAAGACTTCGATTCATCACGACGAGAATTTTTCTTTTACATGATCAAAACTCCTTATACCTTCATTTACAATGATTTAAACTCCTTTCCAAACACCAATGAAACCCAAAAACGAAATTTCATTCAACTACCATTTACTCATAACATTTTTTTTCTTTTCATTTCACCAATTGTGTGAATTTCTTCTTCTTCTTTTTTTTTTTTTTTTTTTCTTTAAAGTAATATCCATTCCCAAACTTAGCATGAAAAACACACCCGAATTAAAGCTCATGAGTTCCTTAGAAAAGGTAAATATTTGTTTTTCGGGCTAAGGCGAGGAAATAAAATTGGTAAATAAAAGAAAAGGTTTACATGTAGGCTCAAAATGGTTAACAATGGAAAATCATGCTTAAGCATGCATAAGGTTAGCTTGAAAGGCACAAACGATCCAAAGAATGCCTTAATATCATTTCTTTAAATGTCATGAAGTCAAATTGCACAAGAATGAATGACTTTTAAATGTTCAACCAAATCAATGAATAATGAGATCAAACAACAACTTAGATGACAAGAAAATAAGAGTATGTATATAACACTCATGAATTGAAGGACAAGGCTCAAAAGCTCACTTTATATGGTTGGTTATATAAGTCTAATTTATGCTTCATACAATTCTTTAGATAATGCAAATCCTTTAATTGGAAAATTATGAAACAAATGGCAAGTGTAAAGAAGGTTTGAAACATATCATGCTAGAACAATGCAAAAAAATTTTATTTTTTAATTTTAATTTTTTTAAAAAAATTAAAAGAATTAAAAAAATTACAAGGAAAAAGAATAAATAATAAATAAATAAAATTCAATTTTCATTTAAGTCATGCAAACATTTATCACAATCTCATCATAAGTGTTCGGAAAGTGACTCAAAACAAAAATAAGACTCAAATAGAAGAAAAACAAGCAAATTTTTTTTTTTTTTTTTTTTAAAATTAAGAAAAAAAAAACAAATACATGCTAAAATTATGAAAAAAACAAATACATGCAAAACTCCAATACCCCCAAACCTAGAAATGAACATTGTCCTCAATGTTTAAAAATTAGCCACAAACAATGTCATAACAACAAATGAATGGTATTAAAGCAAATAAAAATCACAAAACATACAAAAATAAAACAAAAATAAAAATTACAAAACAAACAATCAAATTAAAAAAAAAAACACGAAAACAGTAAAACACTCAAAACAGTAAGCCCTAACAGATAGTCTTACACAAACTGAAACCCAAATAATTGAAAGCCCAACCCAAAATGAAATTAACCCAACAACGGTAAAACCCGACCCAAAATGAATTCCGAAGCCCACACGTTTAAATTTAATTTTTGTTTTTGTTTTTCTTAAAAAGATAAAACGTGAATTATGAGCGCAAAGCGGGATTTCTAAAAAGAGGGAATGTGGTCCCTGATGTCGTCTCATGGATAGTCACGGGCAGAAGCAGGAGCCACGTGTCGACAGGGTGAAGCACCGCGGATTTCACAAGCTGAAATTACGGGCTCATGGAAAGGCGCGAGGCTTTTCCTGAACGCGTCCGTTCAGAAAAGACATGTCGAGATAAATGAGTTGGGTACGGTTGGAAAGCGAGAAGGTTGTGGGACTCGAGGAATGCTGGAGATTCAGAAAATGCTGCGATGGCTAGGGTTTTGTGAAAGACGTCTATAAGAAGGAAAAAGAAGGGGAAAAAAAAACAAAAACACAAACTCAGAAACCCAAAAGAGAAAAGAAGCAAGAAAAAAAAAAAACTGAGAAATCAAATGGCCTCTTCCTACCCCTTTTCCTTGGATCTCAACCTAGCTCCACCGACTCAAACACGAGGCCAAGCAGGAGCACCAGGTATGGATGCCCTACTTTGCCTCCGCACGGGGCCTGTGACCGTCAATGACTCAATACTCCTGGACAACGATGTTGCCATTGGAGTTGGCAGAAATTTGGTGACTCCTAAAGATATACGTGTGTTCGGGACAAGGGATGACAATCGGGTCATGAGTGATGCCTTGGCACTGAGCATGCAGAGTACAGCATGTGTCGCAAGTTTGGTTCATCGCCTACTGCGAAGTCCCATGAGGTAGAGGTGCTGAAAGGTCAGTGAGCGGCGGAGCACAGGATGGTTGAAGAGTGTCAGAGTGCTATAAAGAGCTTGAAAAGGGAGAGGGCCAGGATAGTGGAGGTGAATCGACACCAGCTAGAAGTATTGCGGGATGAGAATAAAAACCTATCAAAGATGGTAGAGTTGTACTCTCGCGACATGCGGAAACAGCTGGAAGACCTAGACCGACCGGGCAAACGCAAGAAACCAGATCGCGAGAAAAGTTATACCTGAAGCTAAGATTGCGATCTTTGGGAGCTCAAGTGATGAGCCCCAAGAGGCTGTGCGTGAAGCCCCGAAGAGGACAACCAGATGGCCAAACTAAAAGCTCCTATGGTCGAGACACCGAAGGCCAAGGAGAAATGATTTCAGTTTTTATTTATTATTTACTTTAAAATGTATGTTTGTTTGTTTTTTTTTTAATTGGGAAATAAAAAGTTATGTTATCTCAAAGACACGAATGATCCTAAATTTAAAAAACGACGATCAAACAAAAACATGAAAACCCAAACATGCATTTTTATTTTTAGTTAAGTAAACACACAAGTAACTGCTTTTTCTTTTAAGAGAAAAACTTAAGGATGACCAGTTAAGGGCCTCAGAAAACACAGCCAGGGGATCCGGGAAGGTTGGAGGGGTCACAATGGTCCCTCTTAAAACCCAAACTTCTTAGACACCGAAGGTGCCGCCTAAAGAACTCCTAGACACTGTATAGACTGCGGTTGCTCACTGGAGTTACCAAAAGTTTAGCTCCTTCAAAGAATATACTATGAGTTTTAAATTATACTACCTAATTAAATAAAAACAAAATAAAAATAAAAACTGAAATAAACACACAATTCAAACAAGAATTTAAAGGAAGAGATGGGATTCTTGCACCAGGTGTCCAAGACGCATCTTTAATTTTATCTCTTCTTCCAACCAAATTCTTGAGAAACCTGACAAACAAGAAGAAAACAATTGAAAAAAAAACATAATAAATAAAATAACAATTGAAAAAGCAAAAACACAAACATCAGAAAAAAAGGGAGGCAAAAGTAAGTTAAAGTGTCGACATGCTCCCTTTTAAAAAAATGCGCTCGCAATTTGCGCCAGAAATGAAGGGATCCGAGAGAAAAGAGCACAGGATAGCACCCTCGAGATCCGAAGTGCTTTCGGCTCCCTCGTCCTGCATAAGTCTATTTAAACACATCTCGGTGAAGTAGAAGAGCACCCCACATTTCTTCCTGAAAATTCAGAAAAACATCAAAAAATCCAAAAACAAAACAATGGCATCTTCATGCACTCACCTTGATGATCTAAACCTTGAATTGTCCCTTGCGCCACCGAATGCGCAGATAAGGGCTCGTCCAAACCATGTCTTCCCAAACTCCACATATCATCACGGTACGGCCTCAAACTTTGCTGAGGTAATACCGAACTTTTCTGAGGCGTGTGTCGAACGGAGCAGTGCTGCTAGAAGGCATGATTGGCAGCAAGCTCACATCGACAGATCATCCTGCATATGGCAAAGAGGTCTGACAAAGCAGCGGTGGAGGAGTCCCACAACTTAACTGTGCTCCACGCGGTCTCGGCTACCAATTTGGGCATGCGATTGCTGGCGAGAACACGGGAGTGTGCCGCGATGAGCGAGGAAATAGCTTCCTTGAAGGCTATGGTGGCGGACTTGCAGAAGCGGCTCTCCTGTGCCAATCAGCACGTGGAAGCACTGCAGAGAAAAAATGAGGACCATGTGGAGCTGCTGCAGATTCTGCAAGTAAGAGATAACAGAGCCATGCCATGAAGATGAAGATGAAGATGAAGAAGATGTTGTTTTTATTTTTAATTTACTTGAATGTTTTTTTTTTTTTTTAATTTTTTTTAATTTTTTTTTCTTTGTTTGTAATGTTTGAGTGAAATAAAAATGTGTTTTTAACACTCAGAAATAAACTAACTAACCACACCACGTAAATAAATACATAAACTAACTTAACAAAACAAAAAAGTTCCAAATTGATTTTTTTTTTAAATTTAAAATTTATTATTATTTACAACTAACTGACCACACAAAGAAAAAAAAAACAAAGAAGTTCCAAATTGCAATTTACAAGGCAAATAAATAAAAACTCAAATTTCAAATTTTTTTTAAAAATATTTTTAAATTTTTTTTCGTTTTGTTTTGTTTTTTAAAACACACAAATATACAAGCAACTCATGGATGACCAGTTAAGGGCCTCAGAAAAACACAGCCAGGGGATCCGGGAAGGTTGGAGGGGTCACAAAGGTCCCACTTAAAACCCAAACTTCTTAGACACCGAAGGTGTCGCCTAAAGAACTCCTAGACACTGTATTGACGGAGACGCTCATCTGGAGTTACCACGAGTCAGCTAATATAAAAAATCTTTTTAATTTATTTATTTTTTTTTAAAAATAGAAAATTAAAATTACTGAAATAATAACAAAACAACTAAAGAGAAAGGATTGGAATACTCCCCCTTGAAGCGATTAGGTCGAGCGTGATGCAATTGGAGGTCGCGACTTCTCCCACTACTCCACACTCCCCATTCTTATGATTGAGGTTACCATCTCTCTCCATTTTTATTAAACTGATATAAATTGCTAAAACGAACACAAAAAACTTGAACAGAATTAAAGGATTAGGAAATAAAAACTAAAATGGAAAGGAAAATCAACACACGTCCAATTTCATGCTTCAAAGTAATAAGTAACAAAGTAAATCAAACTAGCTTATGGAGTTCGTTCTTTCTCAAATATGATTATCCATATGGTGTGTGGTTTTAATCAAGTATTCAGAAAATATATTTAGCTATGGTGTTTAGTCTAAACACAAATTCTGAACCCATTAAGAACAAGAAGAACAATAAAGAACCAAGTAGAATTTAAACATGGTGTTTGTCTTCAATATCTACCCATTCATTCACTAATCAGTCCAAGAGTCATATGGTGTTTATGTAAACTTGAACAAGATATTTAATTAAGAGCAAGTGAATGAAACCATAAACTAGAAATAATCAACATGCTACTTGAACCTTTTTGTTTTTGGGTGTTGTGTAAGCTGGGACTCAAACCCAGTTCTCTTGCTTGTCAGGCAATTGTCCTTGTCAGTTGGACTACAAACACAACTTATCAATTAACCTCATTAACTTTAAAACATGAAACTGTCCAGTTATACAAAAGATAAAAATAAATAAAAAGTAGAAAAACCAAATAGAATTAAACAATGTTACCGATCCCCGGCAACGGCGCCAAAAACTTGTTGCGTAGATTCAGCTGCACCAAAATGGATTCAGCTGCATCCTCAACTTGTGATACTCGCAAGTGCACGAACCGTTGGGTAGTATAGCATGTGTAAGTGCGAGGTCGATTCCACAGGGATTGGTGATTGAATGATCCAATTTAGTTTCCTACACAAAACAGAAATAAAAACAAAAGAACAAAACAAGAAGAAAGAATGTACATTACAAGAAAAATAAATTACAACTAAGAAAACATTTAAGGAAACTAAGAGAACTTTGAGGAAGAAATGAGAGGTGTTTGGGAAAAGTGTTTGGAGAATTTGAGAAGGGAGAAGAAAGTATTTGAGAACTTGGAGAAGAGAAAGGTGTTTGGGAAACTTGAGGATTTTGGAAGAAAAGGGAAATGTGTTTGGGAAATTTGGAGAATTTGATGAAGGAATGGGAGAAGTGTTTGGGAAGTGTTTGGAGAAGAGAGTGTTTGAAGAATTTAGAAGAAGAGAAAGGAAAAGTGTTTGAGATTTAGTACAAAGAAAATTTACTAGAATGATCTTATTACAACAATTGAGAACTACAAAGGGAAACTAAGAGAATTTAAGGGAGAGAAGGGAAGGGAGCTCTAGAGAGGTGCTTGAGAGCTCCCCCCCTTGGGGTGTGATTACAAGCTTATAGAACCTCCCTATTTATAGGCCTAACGGAAGTGAAAATCTGAATTCAAAAAGACTAATGCATACAACACTTGAATTATAAAATCTGAAATGGTTGATGCACTTGAATTAGAAAATATGAATTGGATGATGCACTTGTATTAGAAAATCTTGAATGGCTACTCCACTAAATCCCACTAGCAGCCCTAGCTCATCCTCATGTCAGCATGACCAAGCTTCCAACCAGAAATGATAGCTCATGCCTAGCTCACCATGACCAAGCATCCAACCAGCACATGCTGAGGTCAGCATGACCAGCAACTTCAAGGGCTTACAACTTGGGCTTCCCTTAAGCAAATTAAGACTTTAAGCACTCCAACTTGAAGTTCAGAATGTCTTCTTTCCAGCCATATATCATTTGGGCCAATCCAAGGTCGGAGGAGGAAGTTAAGGCCAAAACAAATTGCTAACTCATTTTCCGCGCTGATAAGATCCATCCTGAGCATGGTTCTGTGTTTGCTAGGTAACGGACGCCAGATTTATCCAATGAGGCTGAATTTTGGATATGTTATAGTACACACCCATTGGAACAACTTTCATGAAGAATGTGGCCTCATTCGAGCTATGTAGGTTGTTGAAACAAAGCTTGCAATATGACCTACGGAACTGGACTGGCAGGGGGCTGTAGCCAAAATGAGTTTGTCTTTAAGCTCTTCATCCATTCATCCAAATTAGGCCTTAACATGCTTGAATTGCATGAATTATTCTCTCTAAATCCATCATTATTACCTATAGCTCAATGAACTGAAAGATAAACACAAAAAGGATTAAAAGCACAAGTTTAACTCAAAAACATAACCAAATCATAAGCTAGAAGGGTACAAAATGATATACAATTATGAACCGATCAGAAACACCAGCTGTGCCACCCTACAAACCTAGAAGAATGGACCCCAATCCATTTCCTCCACTAGCAAGGGGCAGAAGAGGCAGATGGGGAATTAACCTTTTGGCCAACAATGATAGAAACAGACCAAGGGCAAACTGGAGGAACCATCCAGAGGTTGAAGAAGAGGAGGAACACAGGGAGGTAGCTCTGCCCAGGCCATATAGGATGGATGTTAAGCTCATAATTTCATACATATACGTACCCTATTTACTTACTTCTTTTGCTTAGTTTCTTAGAATTTTGAGTTATTTGCCTCTCTTTGTGTGTTTTGTAGGCCAATAGAGCAAGAGAGCATAATTCATGCAATTAAAGCATGTTAAGGCCAAATGGTGCAAAAACGTGCAAGAGCTCGGAGACTGAGGTAGACGTTCATTTCAGCGTTATCTTCTTCATCCGAGCTTGGATTGGGCCAATACTTGTGTGGTTGGATCAGAGACATTCTGAACTTCACAATGGACATCTTAAAGTTGTCATTTGATTCAGCCAAGCCCAATTCGTAAGCCCATGAAAATACACATCATGCCTGACATAAGGATGAGCTGATGGATGCTTGGTCATGGTGAGCTAGGCATGAGGTATTGGTTTCTGGATGGATGCTTGGTCATGCTGACATATTGATGAGCTAGGGCTGCTGGTGGGAGTTATTGGTGAAGTGCAACAACCATTTCTGATTATCTAATGCAAGTGTGTTAGGTGAAATTTGTGTGGTTGGTGAACTTAATTGTATAATCTGATTCACCTAACCCTTGTGCCTATAAATAGGGAGTCTCTAGAGAGCTTAGGGAGACAGAATTTCATTCCATCATTTACACTTCCATTGTACATAAAGAGAGGGAAAGTTGAGAGTTACAAAGGGAGAGAAGGGAGAAGGCAGGCAGCTGGGAGGCTTTGGCCTCCTGGCAGCCATGGAGATGAATCTTTTCCATCTCTAGCATGCTGTCCTTATCTTCTTCTCCTCCCTTTGTCTTTTATTTTCTTCTTGTATTTTCTTTGTTTTACTTTGTTTTTCTGTTATTAGTTGTAATAAATATCTTTCTAGTCTTGTATCATGGTTTGAGTTTATAAAGTTTGATTTCATTCATGAATTCTTCTTCACTAATTTAATGGAGCTGTTTTTGCATCCTTTGATTGATCACCTGAGGTTTTATGCATTTTGCTCTTGTTGGGAAGGTTTGGGGATCATCTTCATTCCATCCATTAGCAACTCATGTGATTTGGTTTCTAGGTCTCCTAATGTAAACACCATGCTTGGGGCCCTTGTGATGTTCAATGCAATTTGATCCAAACACCATGGACTTGTTTGTGAGCATCTTCGTGAGTGAATCGATTTGTTTACTTGCTGCAATAACATGATTAGAACAATTAGGGTGGATTCTAAAACCTCACCATCTTGTCTTAGTTCTTTTCTTTCTTCTTGTTTTGTTTCTCTTGTCTCCATTTCTGTTTTGTGTAGGAAAACTGAGTTGCATCATTCAATCACCAATCCCTGTGGAATCGACCTCGCACTTACATATGCTAAACTACCAACGGCTCGTGCACTTGCGAGTATCACAAGTTGAGGATGCAGTGAATCCATTTTGGTGCAGCTGAATCTACGCAACAAGTTTTTGGCGCCGTTGCCGGGGATTGGTAACATTGCTTGATTTTATTTGGTTTTCCTACTTTTTATTTATTTATATCTTTTTTATAACTGGACAGTTTCATGTCTTAAAGTTAATGAGGTTAATTGATAAGTTGTGTTTGTAGTCCAACGGACAAGGACAATTGCCTGATAAGCAAGAGAACTGGGTTTGAGTCCCAGCTTACACAACACCAAAGAAAGGGTTCAAGTAGCATGTCGATTATTTCTTGTTTATGGTTTCATTCACTTGTTCTTAATTAAATATCTTGTCCAAGTTTACATAAACACCATATGACTCTTGGACCGATTAGTGAATGGATGGGTAGATATTGAAGACAAACACCATGTTTAAATTCTACTTGGTTCTTTGTTGTTCTTCTTGTTCTTAATGGGTTTGGAATTTGTGTTTAGACTAAACACCATAGCTAAATACTTGTTCTGAATACTTGATTACAACCACACACCAAATGGATAATCATATTTGAGAAAGAACGAACTCCATAAGCTAGTTTGATTTACTTTGATGCTTGTTACTTTGAAGCATGGAATTAGATGTTTGTGGTGAAGTTGAATCCCTAATCTTGATGTTTTAGTTTAGTTTATCCTTTTCATTTAAGTTATGGTTTCCTAATCCAACAAATCTGAAATTTTGTTTCAAGTTTCCTTGTCTTTCTTTAAGCATTTCTGAAGTAGCTCAATAAGAAAGAGGGAAAGAGAGGAGACAACCTAATCCATAGAAACATGGAGTACGGAGCAGCGGAGAAGTCGACCTCCAGCTGCTATGGCCAGCCACGCTCCAGCTATCACTTCAAGGGGAAGCATTCCAATCATATCTCTTTCATTTGTATAATAACTGCTACTCATTCTTAGTTGTGTCTTATTTTTTGTTTTGTTTTTGTTAGAGTTTTCTTTTCCTTGATGTGGGAGAAACATGATGAGCAGCTGACCCAAATACTCAAAGAAGAACATGTGCTGCCATACTATGTGCATTTCCCTCTCATTGTCTTCAAGGGGAAGTTCTAAAGTCTCTTTCTTTTATTTCTTTCATTTCATTCCTTTACCCTGGATTTCATGTCCATTGCATGCTTTACATGGATTCAAACATTGAGGACAATGCTTCATTTAAGTTTGGGGGTGCAGGATGAGAGCATATGAAGCAATATGGTGCAAAAACGTGCAAAATCTGGAGACTGAGGTAGACGTTCATTTCAGCGTTATCTTCTTCATCCGAACTTGGATTGGGCCAATACTTGTGTGGTTGGATCAGAGACATTCTGAACTTCACAATTGATATCTTAAAGTTGTTATTTGATTCAGCCAAGCCCAATTCGTAAGCCCTTGAAGTTGCTGGTCATGCTGACCTTAGGATGAGCTGATGGATGCTTGGTCATGGTGAGCTAGGCATGAGGTATTGGTTTCTGGATGGATGCTTGGTCATGCTGACATATTGATGAGCTATGGCTGCTGGTGGGATTTGTTGGTGAAGTGCAACAACCATTTCTGATTTTCTAATGCAAGTGTGTTAGGTGAAATAGGTGTGGTTGGTGAACTTAATTGTATAATCTGATTCACCTAACCCTTGTGCCTATAAATAGGGAGTCTCTAGAGAGCTTAGAGAGCCAGAATTTCATTCCATAATTTACACTTCCATTGTACACAAAGAGAGGGAAAGTTGAGAGTCACAAAGGGAGAGAAGGGAGAAGGCAGAGGCTGGGAGGCTTTGGCGTCCTGGCAGCCATGGAGATGAATCTTTCCCATCTCTAGCATGTTGTCCTTATCTTCTTCTCCTCCCTTTGTCTTTTATTTTCTTCTTGTATTTCATTTGTTTTACTTTGTTTTTCTGTTATTAGTTTTAATAAACATCTTGCTAGTCTTGTATCATGGTTTGAGTTTATAAAGTTTGATTTCATTCATGAATTCTTCTTCACTAATTTAATGGAGCTGTTTTTGCATCCTTTGATTGATCACCTGAGGTTTTATGCGTTATGCTCTTGTTGGGAAGGTTTGGGGATCATCTTCATTCCATCCATTAGCAACTTATGTGATTTGGTTTCTAGGTCTCCTAAAGTAAACACCATGCTTGGGGTCCTTGTGATGTTCAATGCAATTTGATCCAAACACCATGGACTTATTTGTGAGCATCTTCATGAGTGAATCAATTTGTTTACTTGCTGCCATAACATGATTAGAACAATTAGGGTGGATTCTAAAACCTCACCATCTTGTCTTAGTTCTTTTCTTTCTTCTTGTTTTGTTTCTCTTGTTTTCATTTTTGTTTTGTGTAGGAAAACTGAATTGGATTATTCAATCACCAATCCCTGTGGAATCGACCTCGCACTTACATATGCTAAACTACCAACGGCTCGTGCACTTGCGAGTATCACAAGTTGAGGATGCAGTGAATCCATTTTGGTGCAACTGAATCTACGCAACAAGTTTTGGCGCCGTTGCCGGGGATTGGTAACATTGCTTGATTCTATTTGGTTTTCCTACTTTTTATTTGTTTTCATCTTTTTTATAACTGGACAGTTTCATGTTTTAAAGTTAATGAGGTTAATTGATAAGTTGTGTTTGTAGTCCAACGGACAAGGACAATTGCCTGACAAGCAAGAGAACTGGGTTTGAGTCCCAGCTTACACAACACAAAGAGGTTCAAGTAGCTTGTTGATTATTTTTAGTTTCTGGTTTCATTCACTTGCTCTTAATTAAATATCTTGTTCAAGTTTACATAAACACCATATGACTCTTGGACCGATTAGTGAATGGATGGGTAGATATTGAAGACAAACACCATGTTTAAATTCTACTTGGTTCTTTATTGTTCTTCTTGTTCTTAATGGGTTTGGAATTTGTGTTTAGACTAAACACCATAGCTAAATACTTGTTCTGAATACTTGATTACAACCACACACCAAATGGATAATCATATTTGAGAAAGAACGAACTCCATAAGCTAGTTTGATTTACTTTGATGCTTGTTACTTTGAAGCATGGAATTAGATGTTTGTGGTGAAGTTGAATCCCTAATCTTGATGTTTTAGTTTAGTTTATCCTTTTCATTTATGTTCTGGTTCCTAATCCAATAAATCTAAAAATCTGTTTCAAGTTTCCTTGTCTTTCTTTAAGCATTTCTGAAGTAGCTCAATAAGAAAGAGGGAAAGAGAGGAGACAACCCAATCCATAGAAACATGGAGTATGGAGCAGCGGAGAAGTCGACCTCCAGCTGCTATGGCCAACCACGCTCCAGCTATCACTTCAAGGGGAAGCATTCCAATCATATCTCTTTCATTTGTATAATAACTGCTACTCATTCTTAGTTGTGCCTCATTTTCTGTTTTGTTTTTGTTAGGGTTTTCTTTTCCTTGATGTGGGAGAAACATGATGAGCAGCTGACCCAAATACTCAAAGAAGAACATGTGCTGCCATACTATGTGTATTACCCTCTCATTGTCTTCAAGGGGAAGTTTTAAACTCTATTTCTTTATGTCTTTCATTTCATTCCTTTACCCTGGATTTCGTGTGCATTATTGTGTGCTTTACATGGATTCAAATATTGAGGGCAATGCTTCATTTAAGTTTGGGGGTGCTGGAAAGTTTTTAGTTTTTGTGTTTGTGTCTGAAAACGTAGGCTTCTTCATTGCTACAATTTTTTATTTTCTGCTCCTGTTTTGAAAGTTTGGTCCGCGTTGTGTTCTTCATTTTTTCATGCTGAATCCAACGACATAAAGAACGTTAAAATTGACCAAGTGGTTTGAAAGTTACATGTCAAAACAGATTGTATGTTGAAATTGAACAGAACAGCAATTTGAAACCTCACGTTTTTCTTTTCTTTTTTTTTCTTTGAGTCATTTTCAGTTTTCCTTCCCACACCAATGATAAATCTTGAGTCTAACTTCTAATATGGCTCTTAGGAATTTGATAAGCATTGTGTTAGGTCTGAATCTTATTCTTTTGCTAGCTAAGTCTCACATAATTATTCTTGAGCTTTCTATGCACTTTAGCCATGATTATACACCTCTTGCATGTCTTACCCAATTGTATGCATTTTTGCTTGTGTGATTCACTGGAATGTTAAGTTATAACTAAGATATGATTTAGGCCATCTTTGTTAAGCCTCTTTCTTTTTCCTCCATCAACCCATACAATACATATTCCATTGTAAACCCTTTTGTGCCCAAACACTTAGCCATTTCTTTCTATCACCTTATCATCTATTAAACACCATACCATCTAAGGGACATGTAGAGTATGATTGTATTTCAGATTGTAATGCATTCAAGGCAACAAATGAGCTATTAAAAAAAAAAAAATCAAAAGAGAAAAGAAGTGTGGCCAATGTAGTCACGACCCTAGGGTGATATAAGGAGAAATCAAGGTGATCTAGGGTGAAGAGCCGCAAAATTGGGCCAAATATTGTACAAAGTGTGTAAATGTCAAAATCAAATTGTGAAGTGATTCAATTGCAAAATCTGGTGTTGTGAGCTTTTCAATTTCTGTGCCTTACATTTCAAACGTCCATGATCTTGTTTACATATTATGCTCTACTTTGTTCCTTAGACTTTGTGTTTTCATATCCATTCTTTGTCTAACCATTACCATAACCCCATTACATCCATGAGTAAAGTCCTATTGATTTTGGTTTAGCTTGGCAAACTTGTGCTCATTCTTGCAGGAATTCATATCGTTGTTTGAGAAGCATGAGTTGTATCTTCATGGCTGTTTCACACACACACACACACCTTGAGCATGATTTGTGTGAGATTGTGGTAGCACTTGAATAATGTTTAGAACTTCCTTAGTGCTTGTTTTGTTCCTTGTTGAGCCATGTCTTGAAGTTTAACATTTTTGTCCGGTTGGAAGGTTAACGTCTTTGTTTTTGTTTTTGTTTTTGTTTTGCTTAAGAACTAACAAATCTATTAAGTTTTCTAACCATTTTGTTTTGTAGAGTCAGTAAAACGTTTGTGGGTATCGTATTCTTGTTAAACCCTCAGGAGACACAACTCCTCCTACTAGGGATGCCTAGAGGTTTAAAGGCTTATTGCATACGCTCAATGCAATCGAGTTACCTACGAAAGTGGTCTAGTTAACTTCTTGTTTTGTTTTTGTTTTTCTTTTGTTTTTTCTCGAGGACTAGCAAAATCTAAGTTTGGGGGTGTGTTAAGCTCATAATTTCATTGAATTTTGAGTTATTTGCCTCTCTTTGTGTGTTTTGTAGGCCAATAGAGCATGAGAGCATATGAAGCAATATGGTGCAAAAACGTGCAAAATCTGGAGACTGAGGTAGACGTTCATTTCAGCGTTATCTTCTTCATCCGAACTTGGATTGGGCCAATACTTGTGTGGTTGGATCAGAGACATTCTGAACTTCACAATGGACATCTTAAAGTTGTCATTTGATTCAGCCAAGCCCAATTCGTAAGCCCTTGAAGTTGCTGGTCATGCCTGGCCTCAGGATGAGCTGATGGATGCTTGGTCATGGTGAGCTAGGCATGAGGTATTGGTTTCTGGATGGATGCTTGGTCATGCTGACATATTGATGAGCTATGGCTGCTGGTGGGATTTGTTGGTGAAGTGCAACAACCATTTCTGATTTTCTAATGCAAGTGTGTTAGGTGAAATAGGTGTGGTTGGTGAACTTAATTGTATAATCTGATTCACCTAACCCTTGTGCCTATAAATAGGGAGTCTCTAGAGAGCTTAGAGAGCCAGAATTTCATTCCATAATTTACACTTCCATTGTACACAAAGAGAGGGAAAGTTGAGAGTCACAAAGGGAGAGAAGGGAGAAGGCAGCAGCTGGGAGGCTTTGGCCTCCTGGCAGCCATGGAGATGAATCTTTCCCATCTCTAGCATGTTGTCCTTATCTTCTTCTCCTCCCTTTGTCTTTTATTTTCTTCTTGTATTTCATTTGTTTTACTTTGTTTTTCTGTTATTAGTTTTAATAAACATCTTGCTAGTCTTGTATCATGGTTTGAGTTTATAAAGTTTGATTTCATTCATGAATTCTTCTTCACTAATTTAATGGAGCTGTTTTTGCATCCTTTGATTGATCACCTGAGGTTTTATGCGTTATGCTCTTGTTGGGAAGGTTTGGGGATCATCTTCATTCCATCCATTAGCAACTTATGTGATTTGGTTTCTAGGTCTCCTAAAGTAAACACCATGCTTGGGGTCCTTGTGATATTCAATGCAATTTGATCCAAACACCATGGACTTATTTATGAGCATCTTCATGAGTGAATCAATTTGTTTACTTGCTGCCATAACATGATTAGAACAATTAGGGTGGATTCTAAAACCTCACCATCTTGTCTTAGTTCTTTTCTTTCTTCTTGTTTTGTTTCTCTTGTTTTCATTTTTGTTTTGTGTAGGAAAACTGAATTGGATTATTCAATCACCAATCCCTGTGGAATCGACCTCGCACTTACATATGCTAAACTACCAACGGCTCGTGCACTTGCGAGTATCACAAGTTGAGGATGCAGTGAATCCATTTTGGTGCAACTGAATCTACGCAACAAGGGCCAGAATCAGAAGAAAGCGATGCAAGACAGTCAGCTCATGGAGGTCCAGGGAGCAAACGTGCCAGAACTTGTTCCAGGAGGCTGAATCAAATACAGGAAGCTGTGTTCCGACAGGAGGCTACAACACAAAGAAGTCAGGATTCTTTGAATAATATAACAGCCATGATGCAATGGCAAGTTAACAGGCAGTTCAGGAAAAGACCGTGAGGCCGCCATGGCCAGAATTCCAAATCCTAATGCCTGTGGTTCAGCAGCTGGACTTTCCCTACGGTCCTCCACCGGGACTAGTATGGCCATATCAGGAGAATCCTCTCATTGCACAGATAGCTGGAATTCCAGGACCCGAAGAAATCCAAGACTGGACAAAGGAGATGAGTAAACCTTCCCCAAGAACATGAGGCTCCGGTAGGGCCGGAAGACCCTATACCTATGCAGGTTCCCCAGAATCAGCCAGAACCTCTTCCTATTCCACAACCCATGGCCCCACAAGATCAACCTTTGCCACTTCTGCCTGAAACACCAGCTGTGCCACCCTCCAGACCTAGAAGAATGGACCCCAATCCATTTCCTCCACTAGCAAGGGGCAGAAGAGGCAGATGGGGAATTAACCTTTTGGCCAACAATGATAGAAACAGACCAGGGGCAAACTGGAGGAACCATCCAGAGGTTGAAGAAGAGGAGGAACACAGGGAGGTAGCTCTGCCCAGGCCATATAGGATGGATGTTAAGCTCATAATTTCATACATATACGTACCCTATTTACTTACTTTTTTTGCTTAGTTTCTTAGAATTTTGAGTTATTAGCCTCTCTTTGTGTGTTTTGTAGGCCAATAGAGCAAGAGAGCATAATTCATGCAATTAAAGCATGTTAAGGCCAAATGGTGCAAAAACGTGCAAGAGCTGGAGACTGAGGTAGACGTTCATTTCAGCATTATCTTCTTCATCCGAGCTTGGATTGGGCCAATACTTGTGTGGTTGGATCAGAGACATTCTGAACTTCACAATGGACATCTTAAAGTTGTCATTTGATTCAGTCAAGCCCAATTCGTAAGGCCATGAAAATACACATCATGCTGACATAAGGATGAGCTGATGGATGCTTGGTCATGGTGAGCTAGGCATGAGGTATTGGTTTCTGGATGGATGCTTGGTCATGCTGACATATTGATGAGCTAGGGCTGTGATAAGTCCATAAAATTACATATTTATGTACTCTTTATACTTAGTTTTTGTAGGAGAATTTGGTTTAAAAAGGACTTATTACTTTATTTTCTCAATTTTCAGTTTTCAGAGCAAGTAATTTGATTTCAGCAGAAATACGACTTTTTGGTGGAGTTTTAGTACAAGACCAATTGGAGATGAAAGCTAAGATCTTGAAGATGATTGTGGAATTTTTCTAGAATTTTCGGAGCAGCCAATGAGAGCAGTCTTTGAAGTTAAGTCAGCATAAGATGCAATCCCGTCAAAACTGTGCTGCTGTGGAAGAATGACCATTTGAAGACTTTCCTGATTTTTCCTCAAAGCGTGCGATATATGGATGGAAAGATAAGACAAAAATCTACAATTTACTTATTTTTCCCGATTTTTCTTGGAGGAGAAACAGCCCCAAACGTGCAAGCAAAGTAACTGACATGTTATCCCAGTCCAAGTAGGAAGAGGAGTCAAGTACTTACCCATTTTGGATTTATGTTTTAATTAGGTTTTTCTTTATTGTTGGGCTGCTGTAAAAGCCCAGCTAGGGTAAGAATAGATGGGGGGTGTCTTATTTAAGCATGAGAAACAACTCCTTAGGCAGGACGCGAAGACTAGGAGAAATTGGAGACGTCGGAAGAGTACCGGAATTGGCTAAGTTTGATTGTTTCTTCCTTATGTTTTTGTTTATATCGAATTCTAAGTTTATGAGTAACTAATTTTCTTTTGGTAGGGCATGATGTAGCCCTAGTATGATAATCTAGTTTTCTTATTTTACCTATCTATTGATTGCCGTTTGATGTTGGATTCTTAATCACTGTGCTTAATAACTTGGTTGATTATCCTGATGCTTGATCACCATCTAGACTTTTAATTGAGTAATCAGATGCAAATTAGAGTAAATACCATACTTAATTTGAGGCTTGCTTCATGTGATTAGGATTTGTAATTCGTCTAGGGTAAATACCATACTCCTAGGGTTTACATGCTTGTTCAAGGTTTTCACTGATCTTAATGAGTTTCTATGTGTTGATATTTGACCTAAATACCATAGGCGAATTGCATGTAGGAATATACGAGTTAGCCTAAATACCATAGGTAATTCATGAAAAAGGAAAACTAAGCGGTGACATCAAATGGTTAGTAAATAGGTAGGTGAATAAGAGGCTAGATTGGATTACTAGTGGTGAATTCATTGTCCTAGTGCTTTTATCAATTTGAATTTCTCATCCTTGTGTTTCGTGACTTTCTACTTATTTTGTCTTTTAATTTCGTTGTTAATTAAATCATTCTTTCAAAAACCCCTTTTGTGTTTACGTGAGTATGCTATGTGTTTAATTTCTTGATTATATAATTAGAGTAGTTAAAGTTTTTGTGAAGGAAATTAGGTTAGACTAATTGGAAGTTGAACTCAATCCTCGTGGGAATGACCTCGTATTTGCCATGCTATATCACGATTGACCTTGTGCACTTGCGAGTATAATTTGTGTTTAGACTAATCTTTATAATCTCAATTTTTTCAGGTTGTCTAAAATTCACAACAAGTTTTTGGCGCCGTTGCCGGGGATTGGCTTCGTCAACTACGATTTAGTTCAATCTTAATTTCTCTTTTTAGTTTTTATTTTATTTCATTTTTTTAATTTATTAAATTCGTTTTTTTAATTTATTGGAAAATTTCAGATTATTGGAATTGACTTGTGTTCCTTGTTTGTCTTGTTTATTAGGTTTGATTGAGTGTATGATTGGAAGACGCTCTCAAAGTCAAGACCTCATACCGTTTGATCCTGAGATTGAGAGAACAGTTAGGAAACAAAAAGACAAATTCACTCATTCACTGGAACATCAAGAAGACGGAGGTTCTGCGAAAACATAAACGAGAAGAGTGACAAGAATGTTGGGGAAGAACAATTAGTGCAAGAGGAAGCAATGGAACGAGTACAACCTGCTCGAGCTATGAAGGAGTACTCCATCCCAACTCTTTCCAACACTCCATCGTGTATTGTAGTACCAGCAGTTGAAGCAAATTCATTTGAACTCAAGTCTGGAATGATTCACTTGTTACCATCTTTCTATGGGAAGTCGAACGAAGATCCTAACATGCATATTCGGGAATTTTTTGACATTTGTGGCACAATCAAGATCCTAAATGTCTCTGATGAAGTGGTTAGGCTGAAATTGTTCCCGTTTTCATTAAAGGATAGAGCCAAAGCTTGGCTTCACTCACTACCAGCTGAATCCATTAATTCATGGGAGGGATTAGCTCAAAAATTTCTCCAGAAATTCTTCCTACGCAGAAAACGAATCAGCTTAGAAGAGATATCATGCATTTTAGTCAAGGAGAGCATGAGCCATTCTATGAAGCTTGGGAGAGATTTAGAGAGTTGTTACAAAAATGCCCTCATCATGGCATTATTGATTGGATGCAGATGCACTTCTTTTATGAAGGACTTACGACTGCAAACAAACGAATGGTTGACTCTGCGTGTGGAGGGGCGTTGATGGAGAAGACACCTCAAGAAGCGTTTGATCAATTTGATTTGCTTGCCAATAATAATCAACAATGGGGTAGTGAGCGGACAAAGAAGGTAGGAGTTTATGAAGTTGACACCAACACTGCGGTTGCTGCTCAAATTTCAAGCCTTGAGAAAAAACTTGAAACTCTTATGCGTGCTGTCAATCTTTATAATCTCAATTTTTTCAGGTTGTCTAAAATTCACAACAGGCTGCTGGTGGGAGTTATTGGTGAAGTGCAACAACCATTTCTGATTATCTAATGCAAGTGTGTTAGGTGAAATTTGTGTGGTTGGTAAACTTAATTGTATAATCTGATTCACCTAACCCTTGTGCCTATAAATAGGAAGTCTCTAGAGAGCTTAGGGAGACAGAATTTCATTCCATCATTTACACTTCCATTGTACATAAAGAGAGGGAAAGTTGAGAGTCACAAAGGGAGAGAAGGGAGAAGGCAGGCAGCTGGGAGGCTTTGGCCTCCTGGCAGCCATGGAGATGAATCTTTTCCATCTCTAGCATGCTGTTCTTATCTTCTTCTCCTCCCTTTGTCTTTTATTTTCTTCTTGTATTTTCTTTGTTTTACTTTGTTTTTCTGTTATTAGTTGTAATAAACATCTTGCTAGTCTTGTATCATGGTTTGAGTTTATAAAGTTTGATTTCATTCATGAATTCTTCTTCACTAATTTAATGGAGCTGTTTTTGCATCCTTTGATTGATCACCTGAGCTTTTATGCATTTTGATCTTATTGGGAAGGTTTGGGGATCATCTTCATTCCATCCATTAGCAACTCATGTGATTTGGTTTCTAGGTCTCCTAATGTAAACACCATGCTTGGGGCCCTTGTGATGTTCAATGCAATTTGATCCAAACACCATGGACTTGTTTGTGAGCATCTTCGTGAGTGAATCGATTTGTTTACTTGCTGCAATAACATGATTAGAACAATTAGGGTGGATTCTAAAACCTCACCATCTTGTCTTAGTTCTTTTCTTTCTTCTTGTTTTGTTTCTCTTGTCTCCATTTCTGTTTTGTGTAGGAAAACTGAGTTGCATCATTCAATCACCAATCCCTGTGGAATCGACCTCGCACTTACATATGCTAAACTACCAACGGCTCGTGCACTTGCGAGTATCACAAGTTGAGGATGCAGTGAATCCATTTTGGTGCAGCTGAATCTACGCAACAAGTTTTTGGCGCCGTTGCCGGGGATTGGTAACATTGCTTGATTTTATTTGGTTTTCCTACTTTTTATTTATTTATATCTTTTTTATAACTAGACAGTTTCATGTTTTAAAGTTAATGAGGTTAATTGATAAGTTGTGTTTGTAGTCCAACGGACAAGGACAATTGCCTGACAAGCAAGAGAACTGGGTTTGAGTCCCAGCTTACACAACACCAAAGAAAGGGTTCAAGTAGCATGTCGATTATTTCTTGTTTATGGTTTCATTCACTTGTTCTTAATTAAATATCTTGTCCAAGTTTACATAAACACCATATGACTCTTGGACCGATTAGTGAATGGATGGGTAGATATTGAAGACAAACACCATGTTTAAATTCTACTTGGTTCTTTGTTGTTCTTCTTGTTCTTAATGGGTTTGGAATTTGTGTTTAGACTAAACACCATAGCTAAATACTTGTTCTGAATACTTGATTACAACCACACACCAAATGGATAATCATATTTGAGAAAGAACGAACTCCATAAGCTAGTTTGATTTACTTTGATGCTTGTTACTTTGAAGCATGGAATTAGATGTTTGTGGTGAAGTTGAATCCCTAATCTTGATGTTTTAGTTTAGTTTATCCTTTTCATTTAAGTTATGGTTTCCTAATCCAACAAATCTGAAATTTTGTTTCAAGTTTCCTTGTCTTTCTTTAAGCATTTCTGAAGTAGCTCAATAAGAAAGAGGGAAAGAGAGGAGACAACCCAATCCATAGAAACATGGAGTACGGAGCAGCGGAGAAGTCGACCTCCAGCTGCTATGGCCAACCACGCTCCAGCTATCACTTCAAGGGGAAGCATTCCAATCATATCTCTTTCATTTGTATAATAACTGCTACTCATTCTTAGTTGTGTCTTATTTTTTGTTTTGTTTTTGTTAGAGTTTTCTTTTCCTTGATGTGGGAGAAACATGATGAGCAGCTGACCCAAATACTCAAAGAAGAACATATGCTGCCATACTATGTGCATTTCCCTCTCATTGTCTTCAAGGGGAAGTTCTAAACTCTCTTTCTTTTATTTCTTTCATTTCATTCCTTTACCCTGGATTTCATGTCCATTGCATGCTTTACATGGATTCAAACATTGAGGACAATGCTTCATTTAAGTTTGGGGGTGCAGGAAGTTTTTTTTTAGTTTTTGTGTTTGTGTTGAAAACGTAGGCTTCTTCATTGCTACAATTTTTTTTTTCTTCTACTGTTTTGAAAGTTTGGTCCGCGTTGTGTTCTTCATTGTTTCATGTTGAATCCAACGACATAAAGAACGTTAAATTTGACCAAGTGGTTTGAAAGTTACATGTCAAAACATATTAGATGTTGAAATTGAGCAAAACAGCAATTTGAAACCTCTCGTTTTTCTTTTTCTGTTTCTTTTTCTTTGAGTCATTTTCAGTTTTTCTTCCCACACCAATGATAAATCTTGAGTCTAACTTCTAATATGGCTCTTAGGAATTTGATAAGAATTGTGTTAGGTCTGAATCTTATTCTTTTGCTAGCTAAGTCTCACATAATTATGCTTGAGCTTTCTATGCACCTAAGCCATGACTATACACCTCTTGCATGTCTTACCCAATTGTATGCATTTTTGCTTGTGTGATTCACTGGAATGTTAAGTTATAACTAAGATATGATTTAGGCCATCTTTGTTAAACCTATTTCTTTTTCCTCCATCAACCCATACAATACATATTCCATTGTAAACCCTTTTGTGCCCAAACACTTAGCCATTTCTTTCTATTACCTTATCATCCATTAAACATCATACCATCTAGGGGACTTGTAGAGCATGATTGTATTTCAGATTGTAATGCATTCAAGGCAATAAATGAGCTATTAAAAAAAAAGAATTAAGAAAAAGAGAAAAGAAGTGTGGCCAATGTAGTCACGACCCTAGGGTGATATAAGGAGAAATCAAGGTGATCTAGGGTGAAGAGCAGCAAAATTGGGCCAAATATTATACAAAGTGTGTAAACGTCAATATCAAATTGTGAAGTGATTCAATTGCAAAATCTGGTGTTGTGAGCTTTTCAATTTTTGTGCCTTACATTTCAAATGTCAATGATCTTGTTTACATGACATGCTCTACTTTGTTCCTTAGACTTTGTGTTTTCATATCCATTCTTTGTCTAACCATTACCATAACTCCATTACATCCATAAGTAAAGTCCTACTGATCTTGGTTTAGCTTGGCAAACTTGTGCTCATTCTTGCAGGAATTCATATCGTTGTTTGAGAAACATGAGTTGTATCTTCATGGCTACTTCACACACACACCTTCAACATGATTTGTGTGAGATTGTGGTAGCACTTGAATAATGTATAGAACTTCCTTAGTGCTTGTTTTGTTCCTTTTTGAGCCATGTCTATGAAGTTTAACATTTTTGACCGGTTGGAAGGTTAACGTCTTTGTTTTTGTTTTTGTTTTTGTTTTGCTTAAGGACTAACAAATCTATTAAGTTTTCTAACCATTTTGTTTTGTAGATTCAGGAAAACGTTTGTGGGTATTGTATTTGTTAAACCCTCAGGAGACACAACTCCTCCTACTAGGGATGCCTAGAGGTTTAAAGGCTTGTTGCATACGCTCAATGCAATTGAGTTACCTACGAAAGTGGTCTAGTTAACTTCTTGTTTTTATCTTTGTTTTTCTTTTGTTTTGCTCGAGGACTAGCAAAATCTAAGTTTGGGGGTGTGTTAAGCTCATAATTTCATACATATACGTACCCTATTTACTTACTTCTTTTGCTTAGTTTCTTAGAATTTTGAGTTATTTGCCTCTCTTTGTGTGTTTTGTAGGCCAATAGAGTAAGAGAGCATAATTCATGCAATTAAAGCATGTTAAGGCCAAATGGTGCAAAAACGTGCAAGAGCTGGAGGCTGAGGTAGACGTTCATTTCAGCGTTATCTTCTTCATCCGAGCTTGGATTGGGCCAATACTTGTGTGGTTGGATCAGAGACATTCTGAACTTCACAATGGACATCTTAAAGTTGTCATTTGATTCAGCCAAGCCCACTTCGTAAGCCCATGAAAATACACATCATGCTGACATAAGGATGAGCTGAATGGATGCTTGGTCATGGTGAGCTAGGCATGAGGTATTGGTTTCTGGATGGATGCTTGGTCATGCTGACATATTGATGAGCTAGGGCTGCTGGTGGGAGTTATTGGTGAAGTGCAACAACCATTTCTGATTATCTAATGCAAGTGTGTTAGGTGAAATTTGTGTGGTTGGTGAACTTAATTGTATAATCTGATTCACCTAACCCTTGTGCCTATAAATAGGGAGTCTCTAGAGAGCTTAGGGAGATAGAATTTCATTCCATCATTTACACTTCCATTGTACATAAAGAGAGGGAAAGTTGAGAGTCACAAAGGGAGAGAAGGGAGAAGGCAGCAGGCTGGGAGGCTTTGGCCTCCTGGCAGCCATGGAGATGAATATTTTCCATCTCTAGCATGCTGTCTTTATCTTCTTCTCCTCCCTTTGTCTTTTATTTTCTTCTTGTATTTTCTTTGTTTTTCTGTTATTAGTTGTAATAAACATCTTGCTAGTCTTGTATCATGGTTTGAGTTTATAAAGTTTGATTTCATTCATGAATTCTTCTTCACTAATTTAATGGAGCTGTTTTTGCATCCTTTGATTGATCACCTGAGGTTTTATGCATTTTGCTCTTGTTGGGAAGGTTTGGGGATCATCTTCATTCCATCCATTAGCAACTCATGTGATTTGGTTTCTAGGTCTCCTAATGTAAACACCATGCTTGGGGCCCTTGTGATGTTCAATGCAATTTGATCCAAACACCATGGACTTGTTTGTGAGCATCTTCGTGAGTGAATCGATTTGTTTACTTGCTGCAATAACGTGATTAGAACAATTAGGGTGGATTCTAAAACCTCACCATCTTGTCTTAGTTCTTTTCTTTCTTCTTGTTTTGTTTCTCTTGTCTCCATTTCTGTTTTGTGTAGGAAAACTGAGTTGCATCATTCAATCACCAATCCTTGTGGAATCGACCTCGCACTTACATATGCTAAACTACCAACGGCTCGTGCACTTGCGAGTATCACAAGTGGAGGATGCAGTGAATCCATTTTGGTGCAGCTGAATCTACGCAACAATGGAGCACAGGTTCGACCATGTCCTGCTAGAACAGGGACGAAATCCACCCCCTGTCAATGCTTTGAATGACATAGGGGCATTACAGAGAATGATCAGAGAAATGATGGAGCCTGAAGCCAAAAGAGGAGAAAGGTCTACCTACAGAAAGCCATACCCGGCTTATATAGATCAGATTCATTTGCCCCCCGGTTTCAAAGTACCAAACTTCACCTTGTTTAACGGAGAAGATCCTCATGCTTCATCAGGAGAACACATAGGCAGGTTCTCTGTTCAATGCATAGCCATAGAAAATAATCCTCTGCTAAAACTGAGGCTTTTTGGAAATTCTCTCTCTGGACAAGCTTTCACCTGGTATACCAGTTTATCAGCAAATTCTGTTAGACCTGGGAGCAAATGGAAAATGTTTTCCATGACTACTATTTCAGGATCCATCCAGAAGTCACCATCAGTTACCTTGCTGCCCTCAAACAAAATGAAGATGAACTTGCTCAGGACTTCATAGCCAGATTCAGGAAGCTCAAAATGAAATGCCGAATCCCTATGGAAGAAAGACACTTCATCCAGATAGCTCAAACTTCCCTCAAAATCTCTTTGAGAAAAAGATTTGATGGAATGCTGTTTGGAGACCTGGCAGAAGTGGCAGATAAGGCATCTAAGTATGAGGAGCTACTCAGGGAAGAACAACAGAAGAGGAACTCTTCCAAAGACACATACTACAAGACCCCTTCTTCTTCAATTCATTTGATTGAAGTAGAGTCAGAAGAGGACACAGAAGGCTTGGAGGAAAGAGAGGTTGCAAGTTTAAGAAAAATGGCGAAGTTAAAACATCCCATCAGCTGCAAAGCTCTTACAAAGCCACCAAAGGACCAGAAGCCGCCTCCATTCACAGGAGGGTTTGTTCCAAACAAACCAACACAGAACAAGGTCTACTCTTTCGATCTAACCAAAGTTGATGCTTTGTTTGATGAGATGCTGGCGCAAAAGGCAATAGAGACACCTCATAAGCTGCCCAAACCAGAAGAACTCAAGGGGAGACAGGATTTGCAGATGGCACAATTCTTGGAACCATTCCACCAACAGTTGTGTTGTTTTCAGAGACGTCATACAGGAAGGAATAACAGCAGGAAAACTGAACTTGGAGAGAAACCCCCTTCAGGAACAACAGATCCGTTCCCCCAACCTCAAGTCAACATGGTCAATTTAAATTGGCCAGAACAGAAGAGAAGCAAGCCAGGAGCGAAGCTAGCTCCGGCAGGAGCAGAAGAGTCACAAGGGAGATTTTCCAAAGGTCAAAGGCAACCATCTCGGCTGGGGTAGTACTGTGCAGTAAATGCAAGTGTGAAACCGAGTTAGAAGTAACATCTGGACAAGCAGAACCAGCCCACACACAAAGGGATTACCTTAAGCCGGCTCAACACAACAAGAGAATGCCAGAGCAGCCTAAGGAGGAAATACCAATTAGGATGCCCGGAAATGACAAGCCTTTAGCAACTATCATAGAGGGAAGATGGTATTCCGTTGAAAAAAACGGCAGACCAACCCTGGAATTGACCATAAATCAGAAAAGAAGAATTCAGAGGCAATACTCCACCTTCCTCAGGAACAGCAATGACGCACAGGTACTACCAGAGTTAAGTTCTGCCAAAAGGAGAGAGAATCCAAAAGTAATTCCTCAGGGAGAACAAGCAGTATATCAACCACAAGAGCTGAAAAAGACGGAATCATCGGGCAGACCCTCCATCCATCCAACCTCATCTCCAGTCAGCGAGCCCTGAACTTTCACAAGTACAAGCTGGATCCAAACCTATTTCAGAGGAAAAACACAGGAAGACTGGGACTGAAGAATATGAGGAGGAACAGTTGGATTATGAACCATCTGCAGAGGACCAAATTGGGCTCCCCGAAACAGGAGAACAAGAAGACTGGACAGAAGAGTATGGAGAGGAACAGATGGATTATGAGGGAGTACTAGATGAAGAAACTGAGGCTTTTGGCACAGAGTTGGAAAGCGTGTTGCAGGCTGATCTAGGCATAAACATGGTATTCATCTTGTCAGAAAAATTCAGGGCCACAGAAGGGCAAGAAAGCACTTTGGAGGGAGAGGTATTCTCCCAAGAAAGTTTTGAATGCAAGCTGGCAGAAGTAGAGGAGCTACCGGAACAGCAAACACCTGCCGCCATAATAGGGCAGAACTACCATAAAACCAGCTACGGGACAACTCTGTTTCTCCAAGCCAACCAAAGAAATGGCTAATCACCTCAGACCTTTGTTCATAACAGCAAACTTTGGAGGTATTCCTATTCCCAAAGTGATGGTTGATGGAGGTGCAACCATTAATCTTCTCCCACACAGGTTGTTGAGCAGGATGGGTGTTGCGTAGATTCAGCTGCACCAAAATGGATTCAGCTGCATCCTCAACTTGTGATACTCGCAAGTGCACGAGCCGTTGGTAGTTTAGCATATGTAAGTGCGAGGTCGATCCCACGAGGATTGGTGATTGAATGATCCAATTCATTTTTCCTACACAAAACAGAAATGAAAAAGAAAGGAAATAAATAAAACAAGGAAGAAAGAAATAACTAACTCAAGCAGATAAGTTCCCAAGTTCAATTAGATTAACGGATTGATTCTAGCTAAAGTATGATTAAGCCATGGTGTTTGGTCATAACCTTGTGTTCCTAATTCCCTAATTTGATCATTTGTTGTCTAACCTAAAATTAAGCATTAGGAACCCATTAAGCATAGAAGAACAATTTAAACAACCAAGCATGTATCTAATCCCTGTTGTCGAATGTCCATACATACTCTTCCTATTCATAGTTCAATTCGAATTAAAGCATGGTGTATACTCTTAATTCAAACCAAGATAGCTAACATGCAAGCCTAAATGGCGATCAATCATTCAAACAAGCATGTTAACTTATAAGCATAATGAATAAGAACATGAACCATAATTGAAACTTGGAAACTAATCAAACTTGAAACTAAATAAAAGAATTTACATAATGAAAAGTAAAGTGGAACAAAGAAAAGCTTAAGGAGAATTTCAGCACAAATATTTCATTACAACAATTGAAAACTAGAAAATGAAACTAAGAGAATTTGAGGGAGAGAAGGGAAGGGAGCTCTAGAGAAGTGTTTGAGAGCTCCCCCCTTGGGGTGTGTTTACAAGCTTAGAGAACCTCCCACCAGCAGCCCTAGTTCATCTTCATGTCACCATGACCAAGCTTCCAACCAGAAACAATAGCTCATGCCTAGGTCACCATGACCAAGCTTCCAACCAGCTCATCCTGAGGTCAGCATGACCAGCAACTTCAAGGGCTTAAGAATTGGGCTTCTCTTAAGCAAATGACGACTTTAAGCACTCCAAATTGAAGTTCAGAATGTGTCTGATCCAACCACACAAGTATTGGCCCAATCCAAGCTCGGATGAAAAATTTAAGGCCAAAACAAATTGCTAACTCGTTTTGCTCGCTGACAAAATCCATCCTGAGCATAGTTCTGTGTTTGCTAGGTAACGGAGTCCAGATTTATCCAATGGGGCTGAATTTTGGATATGTTATAGTATAGACCCATTGGAACAACTTTGATGAAGAATGCTGCCTCATTCGAGCTGTGTAGGTTGCTGAAACAAAGCTTTCAATATGACCTACGAAACTGGACTGGCAGGGGGCTGTAGCAAAAATGAGTTTGTCTTTAAGCTCTTCTTCCCTTCATCCAAATCAGGCTTTAACATGCTTGGATTGCATCATTTCCTATCCAAAGCCATCATTGTTACCTAAATCTCAATTAACTGAAAGATAAACACAAAAAGGATTAAAAGCACAAGTTTAACTCAAAAACATAACCAAATCATAAGCTAGAAGGGTACAAAATGATATACAATTATGAACCGATCAAATACCCCCAAACCTAGATTTTGCTAGTCCTCGAGCAAAACAACACAAAACAAAGTTAAAAACAAAAGAAAAAGTTAACTAAACTACTTCCGCAGGTAACTCGATTGCATTGAGCATATGCAACAAGCCTTTAAACCTCTAGGCATCCCTAGTAGGAGGAGTTGTGTCTCCTGAGGGTTTAACAGAAAACGATACCCACAAACGTTTTACTAACTCTACAAAACAAAGTGGTTAGAAAACTTTACTAAATTTGTTAGTCCTTAAGCAAAATAAAAAAGAACAAAAACAAAAATAATTACAAAAACAAAAATAAAAATAAAAGAAATAAAAATAAAAATAAAAATAAAAATAAAACTCAAAACAATCTTTCCGAACATTTTCTGAAGAGAAATGACTTATGCACATGACTCAAAAGTTTTAACAATAAAAACTCAATTTTAGACATTATTCACAAGGTGGCAAAGTTCAAAGCACAACATGCTCAAAGTGTAGTAGTGTGATTGCCAAATGTAACAAATTCCCTAATCTTAGTTTTCACACAATTTCAAAAATCATACAAAGCACAAGTTCAACTTCAAATCTCACCAAAGTTGTCCTCTCACAAATGAATCACTCGGAAGAGGGCTATAATGCAACACTCAGTTATAAACATGAGATTAGAGTTAAACCATAAGGACTTAACTCGAAATAGAAAGATGAAGAACTTGCATTAATATGATCTCAAGAAGGATGCCAAACACTTAAAAGTAAGAAAATGCATGCAATTCAACCATATGACATTTAAGATCAATTTAGGTCTTTAACATAAGTTGTAATGGGGCCAATGGTGTAAGGTGAGTAAGAAATGAAAGGTATGGAAAATACAAAGTCCAAGGAACTCAAAAATGTAAGAGCATAAAATAATTATTTACAAGACTTCGAATCATCACGATTAGATATTTTCTTTTACATGATCAAAACTCCTTATACCTTCATTTACAATGATTTAAACTCCTTTCCGAACACCAATTTATTTTGAAGGCCCAAAAATGAAATTTCATTCAACTACCATTTAATCACAACTTTTCTCTTTTCTTTCACCAATTGTGTGAAGTTCTATATTTTTGTTTTCTTTATGTAATATCCCTTCCCAAACTTAGTATGAAAAACACATCCGAATTAGAGCTCATGAGTTCCTTAGAAAGGTAAATATTTGTTTTTCGGGCAAAAGCTAGGAGTTGCAATTGGTAAAATGAAAGAAAAAGTTTACATGTATGCTCAAAATGGTTAACAATGGAAAATCATACTTAAGCATGCATAAGGTTAGCTTGAAAGGCACAAACGATCCAAAGAGGGCTTTAATATCATTTCTTAAATGTCATGAAATCAAATTGCAAAAGAATGAATGACTTTTAAGTGTTCAACCAAATCAATGAATAATGAGATCAAACAACAACTTTGATGACAAGAAAATAAGAGTATGTGTATAACACTCATGAAATGAAGCACAAGGCTCAAAAGCTCACATTATATGGTTATATAAGTCCTAATTTATGCTTGATACAATTCTTTGGGTCATGCAAATCCTTTAATTGGAAAATTATGAAACAAATGGCAAGTGCAAAGAAAGTTTCGAACATATCATGCTAGAATAATGCCAATTTTATTTTATAAAAATGTTAAAATTTTAAATTTTAAATTTTTTTTTTAATAAAAAATAATAATAAAATGAAATCCAATTTTTATTTAAGTCATGAAAACATTTATCACAATCTCATCATAAGTGTTCGGAAAGTGACTCAAAAACAAAACAAAACAAGCAATAAAATTTATTTATTTATTTATTTAATTTTAATTTTAATTTTTTTTTTAAGACAAACCAAATTTACTCGCTAAACTTCAATACCCCCAAACCTAGAAATGAACATTGTCCTCAATGTATAAAAATTAGGAACAAGCAATGTCATAACAAGAAATGAAAGTATTAAAGCAAATAAAAGTAATAAAATACAAAAAGAAAATAATTACAAAATAAAAATTACAAAACAAACAAACAAATAAAAAGAATTGAAAACACTCAAAACAGTAAGCCCTAAACAGGACAGTCTTACGCAAACCCAAACCCAAACGATTGAAAACCCAACCAAAAAAAAAAAGTTAACCCACTTTGAAACCTAAACAACGGTGAAAACCCGAAGCCCACAATGAAGTCCGAAGCCCACATGTTAAATTTTATTTTTTATTTCTTATTTTTTAAATGAAACGTGAATTGGGAGCTCGAAGGCAGGATTTCTAAAAAGAAAGAGTGTGGTCCCTGATGCCTTGATTCCTGGAAAGTCACGGGTAAAAGGGGTGAGGGACGTGTCGGCGCACAGAGGCAGCTGTCACATCCCCCAAGCCAGAATTATTGGTCTCGTAGGAAGGCGCGACGACTTTTTCATGTGAAGGTGGTGAAAGGTGAAAATACAATTAAGGGAGGTTGGGAAACGGGTGCGGCGACATATAGAGATAAGCCGTAAGGGCCGCACAGAACTTAGAACCGGAGCGGCTAGGGTTTAGCAGACTAAGTCTATAAAAAGCTAAAAAGAAATGGTGAAAAACACAAACTCAGAAACACACAAAAGAGAAACGAAAGAAAGAAGAAAAGAATGTGAGAAATCAAATGGCCTCTAACTACCCATTTTCGTTGGATCTCAACCTAACTCCACCAACTCAGACATGGGGCCAAGCAGGCAGCACCAGGTATGGGTGCCCTACTTTGCCTCTGCACGAGGGCCTGACTGTCAATGACTCAATACTCCTAGACAACGATGTTGCCATTGGAGTTGGTAGAAATTTAGTGACTCCTAAAGATATACGTGTGTTCGGGACAAGGGATGACAACCGGATCACGAGTGATGCCCTGGCACTGAGCGTGCAGAGTCCAGCATGTGTCGCAAGTTTGGGACATCGCCTACTGCGAAGTCCCATGAGGTAGAGGTGCTGAAAGGTCAGTTGGCGGCGGAGCGAAGTATGGTTGAAGAGTGTCAGACTGCTATAAAAAGCTTGAAAAGGGAGAGGGCAAGGATAGTGGAGGTGAATCGACACCAGCTAGAAGTATTGCGGGACGAGAATAAAAGCCTAACAAAGATGGTAGAGTTGTACTCTCGCGACATGCGAAAGCAGCTGGAGGACCTAGACCGACCGGGTAAACGCAAGCAAGCAGATCGCGAGAGTAGTTACGCTCAAGCTAAGATTGCGATCTTTGGGAGCTCAAGTGGTGAGCCCCAAGAGGCTGTGCGTGAAGCCCTAGAAGAGGACAGCCAGAGGGCCAAACTCAAAGCTCCAATGGTCGAGACACCAAGCACCGAGAAGAAATGACTTCTACTGCATTATTGTTGTTTTTATTTTATTTTATTTTATTTGGTTGTTTTTGTTTCGTAAATGAAAGAGTAAATTTGGAGAAGAAAAAAATAAAAAGAAAAAGAAAGCACACTTCCCAAACTTAAATCAAACAAAGACGACAAACGGAAAAGAAAAGCACAGTTCCCTAACTAAAATAAAACAAAGATAGCCGAAAGGAAAAGGCAGAAACACAAAGCACTAGAGAATGAAAGTAACGGGAAAAAACATAAAACACCAGAAAAACACGGAGGAAAAAAAAAAAGTAAAGTAAAGTAAAGGTGCTCCCCCTTGAAGCGATTAGGTCGAGCATGCCCGGGAAATCCGAAATGGTGTTGGCGCTCTCTCATCAGCATATGCCTATTTAAACCACACTTCTACAAGCGGATGATACCCAACATTTCTTCCTGCAAACTCAAGGAAAACCATCAAAAAATCCAGAAAGAAAAAAAATGGCATCCTCATGCACTCACCTTGATGACCTCAACCTTGAGCTATCCCTTGCACAACCAAATGCCCAGATAAGAGCTCCTCCAACCTCTGTCTTCCCAAACTCTTCATATCATCACGGCACGGCCTCAAACTTTGCTGAGGCAATACCGAACTTTGCTGAGGTAATGCCGAACAGAGGGCAGTTCTCCTGGGCAGCATGATTGGCAGTAAACTCACATCGGCAGATCACCTGCATGTGGCACGTAGGTCTGACAAGATGGTGGTGGATGAGTCCCACGATTTAACCGTGCTCCATGCGGTCTCGGCTACCAATTTGGGCATGCGACTTTTGGCGAGGACACGGGAGTGCACAGCTCTAGCGAGGAGGTGGCTGCCTTGAAGGCTATGGTGGCGGACTTGCAGAAGCGGTTTTACTGTACCAATCAGCATGTGGAAGCACTGGAGAGAAAAATGATGATCATGTAGAGCTGCTGGAGATTCTACAAGTACGAGACAATAGAGGCAAGCCATGATGATGAAGATGAAGAAGAAGAAGAAGAAAATGATGATGATGTTGTTTTTTAATTCACTTGAATGTTTTTTTTGTTTTTTTTTAAGTGAAATAAAGTTTGTTTTTTTTGTTTTTTGTTTTTAACACTTAGAAATAAACTAACCAACCAAACCACGTAAATAAATACAAAATAAAAACAAAATAAAAACAACGACTAAACAAAATAAATACAAAAACTAACTTAACAAAACAAAAACAAAAACAAAACAAAAACAAAGACTAAACAGAAAATAAAACAAAGAAAATAAAAAAAACTTAATTTAAAAACACACGAATATACAAGCAACTCACGGATGACCCAGTTTAGGGCCTCAGAAAACACAGCCAGGGGATCTGGGAAGGTTGGAGGGGTCACAATGGTCCCGCTTAAAACCCAAACTTCTTAGACACCGAAGGTGTCGCCTAAATAACTCCTAGACACTGTATTTGACGGAAGTGCTTACTGGAGTTACCATAAGTCAGCTCATATGAAAAATCTTTTTGAATTTTTTTAATTTTTTAATTTTTAATTTTTGAGATAAGGAAAAAAAACAAATTAAGATAAAATGAGACAACAAACCATAAATGAAAATGAACTAAGTACTCTAAACAAACTCAAACAAATGACATAAATTGTTGTACTAAAAGAAACGAACCAAGAAATCAAAGAAAAACACAAACAGCACTTTCTATCACCCTTTTATCACCATTTGGACAGATTCGTTTCTCTATTTTTCGGTTTCGACCTATGTTCAGTTTTTAGCTTATAACTTTCCGACTGTAAGTCCAAATTTTACGTTCTTTATATGGTTGGATTCAGCACAGAAAAACAAAGAATACCTCGCGGACCAAAAGGCAAAAACAACTATGGAAATAAAACAGAATTCAAAGAAGAGAAAGGATTGAAATGTTCCCTCTTGAAGCGATTAGGTCGAGCATGGATGCACTTGGAGGTCGCGACTTCTCCCACTGCTCCACACTCCCATTCTTATGATTGAGGTTGCCATCTTTCTCCATTTTTATTAAGCTATCAAAGATTGCTAAAACAAACACACAAACTTGAAAAAGAATTAAAAGGATTAGGAATGAAAACTAAAATGAAAAGGAAAAATCAACACACATTCAATTTCATTCTTCAAAGCAACAAACACCAATGGGTTGCGTAAGCTGGGACTCAAACCCAGTTCTCTTGCTTGTTAGGCAATTGTCCTTTTCCGTTGGACTACAAACACAACTTGTCCATTAACGCCATTAACTTGAAAACATGAAACTGTCCAGAAAAACATGAAAATGAAAATAAAAATAAAACAAGTAGTGAAAAGGAATAGAACCAAACTATGTTGCCAATCCCCGGCAACGACGCCAAAAACTTGTTGCGTAGATTCAACTGCACCAAAATGGATTCAGCTGCATCCTCAACTTGTGATACTCGCAAGTGCACGAGCCGTTTGGTAGTATAGATAAGTGCGAGGTCGATTCCACGAGGATTGGTGATTGAATGATCCAATTCATTTTCCCTACACAAAACAGAAATGAAAAAGAAAGGAAATAAATAAAACAAGGAGGAAAGAAATAACTAACTCAAGCAGATAAGTTCCCAAGTTCAATTAGATTAACGGATTGATTCTAGCTAAAGTATGATTAAGCCATGGTGTTTGGTGATCGGTTCATAATTGTATATCATTTTGTACCCTTCTAGCTTATGATTTGGTTATGTTATTGAGTTAAACTTGTGCTTTTAATCCTTTTTGTGTTTATCTTTCAGTTAATTGAGATTTAGGTAACAATGAAAGCAAGAGATCACATTTGATGCAATCCATGCATGTTAAGGGCTGATTGGCATAAGAGGAATATGAGCTTAAAAACAAACTCATTTTAGCTACAACCCATTTCCAGCCCAATTTCGTAGGTCAACTTCTTGGCCTTGGATCAGCATGTTATGGGGCTTGGATGAGGTGAAGATCTTCATGAAACTTGTTCCAATGGGTGTCTACTACAACATATCCAAATTTCAGCCCAATTGGACATTTTTGGAGTGCTTAGCCCGTCCAACACTCAACCTTACTCAAGAGGATTTCCAGCTGCCAGCTTTTTGCCATGTGCCTCTCCCTAGCTATAATTGACTTTGTACTCAACATAATGAGTGAAGTGGGGAGGCATTCCAGCTATTAAACAGAAAGCAAGAGCATATTTGTGAAGACAAAAATACATCATGGCAAAGGGGACAAGGAAGAGACAAAGGTTAAAGTGCCATGGTGGAAAGGAGAGAGAGAAGAAGGAGGAATGATGAGAGGCATTTTGCTTCAGCCTTCCAGCTACTAAAGAGAAGCATGTGCATGCATGTGAAGCAAAATAAAGAAATGAAATAAAATGAAGTCAATTCCAGTCTCTGTTTCGGCAGCCAACTTGTAGTGGCCAAAACGTCCACTTGTACCTGCTCCGATGGGAATACTTTCTTCATAGAAGTTGTTCCAATGGGTGTCTAGTATAACATATCCAAATTTCAAGTCTGGTTCAGAAAACTCGTTTTTTCAGCAACCAAAAGGCAACTACATGGGTTGCAAGCAAAAGGCAGCCACAACACCTTTGAACCCATGTGAAGAAAGCTGGAGGTGCAGCAAATGAAGTATGGGCTGGGATTGATTCCAACCACACTAACATGAACAAGATGAAGTGGGAGTTATGGGTTGTATTAAAGGAGGAATGGTGGTGTTGCATTTCATCATGATGTTCCTCCCTCTTAACCCTATAAATAGAGAAGCCTTCAAGCTTCAAAACACACCCCAAGGGGGGGAGCTCTCAAACACTTCTCTAGAGCTCCCTTCCCTTCTCTCCCTCAAATTCTCTTAGTTTCCTTTCAAGTTGTCAATTGTTGTAACAAAATGAGTTTACTAAATTTTCCTTGCATGTTAACTATCTTGGTTTGAATTAAGAGTATACACCATGCTTTAATTCGAATTGAACTATGAATAGGAAGAGTATGTATGGACATTTGACAACAGGGATTAGATACATGCCTGGTTGTTTAAATTGTTCTTCTATGCTTAATTGTTTCCTAATGCTTAATTTTAGGTTAGACAACAAATGATCAAATTAGGGAATTAGGAACACAAGGTTTTGACCAAACACCATGGCTTAATCATACTTTAGCTAGAATCAATCCGTTAATCTAATTGAACTTGGGAACTTATTTGCTTGAGTTATTTCCTTTTTTTTTCTTGTTTTATTTATTTTCTTTTTCATTTCTGTTTTGTGTAGGGGAAATGAATTGGATCATTCAATCACCAATCCTCGTGGGATCGACCTCGCACTTACATATGCTATACTACCGAACGGCTCGTGCACTTGCGAGTATCACAAGTTGAGGATGCAACTGAATCCATTTTGGTGCAGTGAATCCGACACAACAAGTTTTTTTGAGAGCTCCCCCCCTTGGGGTCCCTCAAATTCTCTTAGTTTCCTTTCAAGTTGTCAATTGTTGTAACAAAATGAGTTTACTAAATTTTCCTTCAAGTTTTCTTAGTTCCACTTTACTTTTATTTGTAATGTACATTCTTTCTTAAGTATTCAAGTTTAATTAGTTTCCAAGTTTCAATTATGGTTTTTGTTCTTATTCATTATGCTTATAAGTTAATATGCTAGTTTGAATGATTGATCACCATTTAGGTTTGCATGCTAGCTATCTTGGTTTGAATTAAGAGTATACACCATGCTTTAATTCGAATTGAACTATGAATAGGAAGAGTATGTATGGACATTCGACAACAGGGATTAGATACATGCTTGGTTGTTGAAATTGTTCTTCTATGCGTAATGGGTTCCTAATGCTTAATTTTAGATTAGACAACAAATTATCAAATTAGGGAATTAGGAACACAAGGTTTTGACCAAACACCATGGCTTAATCATACTTTAGCTAGAATCAATTCGTTAATCTAATTGAACTTGGGAAGTTATTTGCTTGAGTTATTTCCTTTTTTCCTTGTTTTATTTATTTTCTTTTTCATTTCTGTTTTGTGTAGGGGAAATGAATTGGATCATTCAATCACCAATCCTCGTGGGATTGACCTCGCACTTACATATGCTATACTACCAAACGGCTCGTGCACTTGCGAGTATCACAAGTTGAGGATGCAGCTGAATCCATTTTGGTGCAGTGAATCCGACACAACAAGTTAATTAATTTTTTTATTTATTTTTTTATTTTTTTATTTGCTTGTTTTTATTTTTATTTTATTTTGTTTAAGTCTTGCTTTTATTTTTATTTTGATTTTATTTTGATTTTGATTTTATTCACTTTCCGAACACATTTGATGAGATTGTGATAAATGTTTGCATGACTTAAATGAAAATTGAATTTTATTTTATTTATTATTTATTTATTGTAAATTTTTATTGTTAAAAAAAAACTTAAAAATTTAAATTAAAATGAATAAAAAAATTTGGCATTGTTCTAGCATGATATGTTCGAAACCTTTGTACTTGCCATTTGTTTCATAATTTTCCAATTAAAGGATTTGCATGACCCTAAAAATTGTATCAAGCATAAATTAGACTTAAATAACCATATAATGTGAGCTTTTGAGCCTTGTGCTTCATTTCATGAGTGTATACACATACTCTTATTTTCTTGTCATCAAAGTTGTTGTTTGATCTCATTATTCATTGATTTGGTTGAACACTTAAAAGTCATTCATTCTTATGCAATTTGATTTCTTGACATTTAAGAAATGATATTAAGGCCCTCTTTGGATCGTTTGTGCCTTTCAAGCTAACCTTATGCATGCTTAAGCATGATTTTCCATTGTTTACCATTTTGAGCCTACATATAAACCTTTTCTTTCATTTTACCAGTTATATTTCCTCGCCTTAGCCCGAAAAACAAATATTTACCTTTTTACGAAACTCATGAGCTCTAATTCGGATGTGTTTTTCATGCTAAGTTTGGGAAGGGATTTCAACAAAACAAAAAAAAAAAACTTCACACAATTGGTGAAAGAAAAAAAAAAAGTTGTGATTAAATAGTAGTTGAATGAAATTTCGTTTTTGGGTTTCTATAATAAAGACCTAAATTGATCTTAAATGTCATATGGTTGAATTGCATGCATTTTCTTACTTTTAAGTGTTTGGCATCTTTCTTGAGATCATATTAATGCAAGTTCTTCATCTTCCTATTTTGAGTTAAGTCCCTTATGGTTTAACTCTAATCTCATGTTTATAACTGAGTGACGCATTGTAGCCCTCTTCTGAGTGATTCATTTGTGAGAGGACAACTTTGGTGATATTTGAAGTTGCATTTGTGTTTGGTATGATTTTTGAAATTGTGTGAAAACTAAGATTGGGGAATTTGTCGCATTTGGCTATCACACTACTACACTTTGAGCATGTTGTGTTTTGAACTTTGCCACCTTGTAAATAATGTCTAAAATTGAGTTTTTATTGTTAAAACTTTTGAGTCATATGCATGAGTCATTTCTCTTCAGAAAATGTTCAGAAAGATTGTTTTGAGTTTTATTTTTATTTTTGTCTTTATTTTTATTTTTATTTCTTTTATTTTTGTTTTTATTTTTTTGGTAATTATTTTTGTTTTTGTTTTATTTTGCTTAAGGACTAACAAATCTAATAAGTTTTCTAACCACTTTGTTTTGTAGAGTTAGTAAAACGTTTGTGGGTATCGTTTCTGTTAAACCCTCAGGAGACACAACTCCTCCTACTAGGGATGCCTAGAGGTTTAAAGGCTTGTTGCATTTGCTCAATGAAATCGAGTTACCTGCGGAAGTGGTTTAGTTAACTTCTTGTTTTGTTTTTAACTTTGTTTTGTGTTGTTTTGCTCGAGGACTAGCAAAATCTAGGTTTGAGGGTATTTGATCGGTTCATAATTGTATATCATTTTGTACCCTTCTAGCTTATAATTTGGTTATGTTATTGAGTTAAACTTGTGCTTTTAATCCTTTTTGTGTTTATCTTTCAGTTAATTGAGATTTAGGTAACAATGAAAGCAAGAGATCACATTTGATGCAATCCATGCATGTTAAGGGCTGATTGGCATAAGAGGAATATGAGCTTAAAGACAAACTCATTTTAGCTACAACCCATTTCCAGCCCAATTTTGTTGTGTCGGATTCACTGCATCAAAATGGATTCAGCTGCATCCTCAACTTGTGATACTCGCAAGTGCACGAGCCGTTCGGTAGTATAGCATATGTAAGTGCGAGGTCGATCCCACGAGGATTGGTGATTGAATGATCCAATTCATTTCCCCTACACAAAACAGAAATGAAAAAGAAAATAAATAAAACAAGAAAAAAAGGAAATAACTCAAGCAAATAAGTTCTCAAGTTCAATTAGATTAACGGATTGATTCTAGTTAAAGTATGATTAAGCCATGGTGTTTGGTCAAAACCTTGTGTTCCTAATTCCCTAATTTGATCATTTGTTGTCTAACCTAAAATTAAGCATTATGAACCCATTAAGCATAGAAGATCAATTTAAACAACCAAGAATGTATCTAATCCCTGTTGTCGAATGTCCATACATACTCTTCCTATTCATAGTTCAATTCGAATTAAAGCATGGTGTATACTCTTAATTCAAACCAAGATAGCTAGCATGCAAACCTAAATGGTGATCAATCATTCAAACTAGCATATTAACTTATAAGCATAATGAATAAGAACAAAAACCATAATTGAAACTTGGAAACTAATTAAACTTGAATACTTAAGAAAGAATGTACATTACAAATAAAAGTAAAGTGGAACTAAGAAAACTTGAAGGAAAATTTAGTAAACTCATTTTGTTACAACAATTGACAACTTGAAAGGAAACTAAGAGAATTTAAGGGAGAGAAGGGAAGGGAGCTCTAGAGAAGTGTTTGAGAGCTCCCCCCCTTGGGGTGTGATTTGAAGCTTGAAGGCTTCTCTATTTATAGGGCTAAGAGGGAGGAACATCATGATGAAATGCAACACCACCATTCCTCCATTAATACAACCCATAACTCCCACTTCATCTTGTCTAGGTTAGTGTGGTTGGAATCAACTCCATCACATACATCATTTGCTGCACCTCCAGCTTTCTTCACATGGGTTCAAAGGTGTTGTGGCTGCCTTTTTGCTGCCAACCCATGTGGTTGCCTTTTACTTGCTGAAAAACGATTCTTCTGAACCAGACTTGGTGTAGGACGGCCACAGGTTTCAAAACGTATCCAATGAGGTTGAAATTTGGATATGTTATACTAGACACCCATTGGAACAACTTCTATGAAGAAAGTATTCCCATCGGAGCAGTAGAAATGTATGTTTTGGCCACTACAGGTTGGCTGCCGAAACAGGGACTGGAATTGACTTCATTTCATTTCATTTCTTTTTTTGCTTTACATGCATGCACATGCTTTATCTTTCAATTAAAACCTGATCTCCAGCTCCAAAGTGATCTTCCAATTCAATTCCCATGTTCAAAGGCTGAAGCAAAATGCCTCTCATCATTCCTCCTTCTTCTCTCTCTCCTTTCCACCATGGCACTTTAATCTTTGTCTCTTCCTTGTCCCCTTTGCCATCATGTATTTTTGTCTTCACAAATATGCTCTTGCTTTCTCTTTAATAGCTGGAATGCCTCCCCACTCCACTCATTATGTTGAGTACAAATTCAGTTATAGCTAGGGAGAGGCACATGGCTAAAAGGAGGCACATGGTAAAAAGCTGGCAGCTGCAAATCCTCCTGAGCAAGGTTGAGTGTTGGACGGGCTAAGCACTCCACAAATGTCCAATTCGGCTGACATTTGGATATGTTGTACTAGACACCCATTGGAACAAGTTTCATGAAGATCTTCACCTCATCCAAGCCCCATAGCATGCTGATCTAAGGCCAAGAAGTTGACCTACGAAATTGGGCGGGAAATGGGTTGTAGCCAAAATATGTTTGTCTTTAAGCTCATATTCCTCTTATGCCAATCAGCCCTTAACATGCATGGATTGCATCAAATGTGATCTCTTGCTTTCTTAACGTACAAAACACACAAACAGAGGTAAGTGACTCAAAATAAAGAGAAACTAAGCAAAATCACTAAGTAAAGTGTTGCGTAGATTCAGCTGCACCAAAATGGATTAAGCTGCATCCTCAACTTGTGATACTCACAAGTGCACGAACCGTTGGTAGTTTAGCGTATGTAAGTGCGAGGTCGATTCCACAGAGATTGGTGATTGAATGATCCTGTTTAGTTTTCCTACACAAAATAGAAATGAAAACAAAAGAACATAAAACAAGGATTTTGTACAACACTTGAGAACATGGAGACTTTTGGAGGAGAGGAGAGATGTGTTTGAGAAAGAGAAGGGAGGAGTGTTTGGGAACATTGAGAATTTGATGAAGGAATGAGAAAGTGTTTGGGAAGTGTTTGAGAATATGGAGACTTTTGGAGAAGAAAGGAAAGTGGTGTTTGAGAACTTTGTGGATTTTGGAAGGGAAGAGACATGTGTTTGAGAAATTGGAGAATTTTGGAAGAAAAGTGTTTGAGAGCTTTGAGAAGGGAGAAGAAAGTGTTTGGAAAGTGTTTGGAGAAGAGAAAGGTGTTTTGTGAACTTGGAGAAGGAAGAGAAAGGTGTTTGTGAAATGTTTGAGAGCTTTAGAGAATTTGAAATAGAATAGAGAAGTGTTTGGAGAATTTAGAAAATTTAGTAAATGATCTTATTACAACAATTGAGAACTACAAAGGGAAACTAAGAGAATTTGAGGGAGAGAAGGGAAGGGAGCTCTAGAGAAGTGTTTGAGAGCTCCCCCCCCCCCCCCTTGGGGGTGTGTTTGCATTTGAAAACAATTCCTCTTGTCTTTAGGCTTAGTGTTGCATCATCTACTTCAACATCTTTCAATTCATTTGGTTGCTGCAAAATTCCACTCAATTATAGGAATTGAATATGCTTCACCTAACTTCCCCACAATCAATAACACCTCATGCATATGTCATGCATGACAATGCATTGCAATCTTCTTTTGGGCTCGTTTTGGGCTTGTTTCTCCATCCATAAAATTCTGGAAAAATATGGATCTTGAAGCTCTTTGAATTATCTTTCCAAGCATATGCAGCCCAACTCAAGGAAAAATCGGAAAGCCCTTGAAATGTGATTTTTGGCCAGTAACGCAGATGCTGCCGAATTTGACCTTAAATTGCCAAAACATGTATAACTTTCTCTAGAAGACTCGGAATCATGAACCGTAAAATTCTACAGAAAATAGACTTCCGTAGCTTTCCAATGATCTATGGCTCATTATCTGGTTCTTCTTGAGCAAGTACAGTCCAATCCGTGAAGTTGGTTGATCTGCAGACACCATTTTGAGCTAACTTGTCTCCAAAATGCAATTAGTGAGTCTCAAGCTTATTACACTGAAACAAACACAAAACTTATTAAAAACACAAGTTTAACTCAAAAACATAACTAAATCATAATTTAAAAGGGTACAAAATGATATGTAATTATGCACCGATCAAATACCCCCAAACCTAGATTTTGCTTGTCCTCGAGCAAAACAAACGGAAAACAAAGATAAAAATAAAACAAAAAGTTAACTAGACCACTTTCGTAGGTAACTCGATTGCATTTAGCGTATGCAACAAGCCTTTAAACCTCTAGGCATCCCTAGTAGGAGGAGTTGTGTCTCCTGAGGGTTTAACAGAATTACGATACCCAAAAACTTGTTGTGTAGATTTCAGCTGCACCAAAATTGATTCAGCTGCATCCTCAACTTGTGATACTCGCAAGTGCACGAGCCGTTTGGTAGTATAGCATATGTAAGTGCGAGGTCGATCCCACGAGGATTGGTGATTGAATGATCCGATTCATTTTCCCTACACAAAACAGAAAGGAAAAAGAAAGGAAATAAATAAAACAAGGAAGAAAGAAATAACAAACTCAAGCAGATAAGTTCCCAAGTTCAATTAGATTAACGGATTGATTCTAGCTAAAGTATGATTAAGCCATGGTGTTTGGTCATAACCTTGTGTTCCTAATTCCCTAATTTGATCATTTGTTGTCTAACCTAAAATTAAGCATTAGGAACCCATTAAGCATAGAAGAACAATTTAAACAACCAAGCATGTATCTAATCCCTGTTGTCGAATGTCCATACATACTCTTCCTATTCATAGTTCAATTCGAATTAAAGCATGGTGTATACTCTTAATTCAAACCAAGATAGCTAACATGCAAACCTAAATGGTGATCAATCATTCAAACAAGCATGTTAACTTATAAGCATAATGAATAAGAACATGAACCATAATTGAAACTTGGAAACTAATCAAACTTGAAACTAAAGAAAAGAATTTACATAATGAAAAGTAAAGTGGAACTAAGAGAATTTGAGGGAGAGAAGGGAAGGGAGCTTTAGAGAAGTGTTTGAGAGCTCCCCCCCTTGGGGTGTGTTTACAAGCTTAGAGAACTTCCCTATTTATAGGCCTAGGGGAAGTTAAAATCTGAATTCAAAATGGCTAATACATACAACACTTGTATTATAAAATCTGAAATGGTTGATGCACTTGAATTAGAAAATCTGAATTGGTTGATGCACTTGTATTTGAAAATTGTTGATGCAGTTCACCAATAAATCCCACCAGCAGCCCTAGCTCATCTTCATGTCAGCATGACCAAGCTTCCATCCAGAAACCAATAGCTCATCCTCATGTCAGCATGACCAAGCAAGCAATGAGCTCATCTGCAAGTCAGCATGACCAGAAACTTCAAGGGCTTACGAATTGGGCTTATCTTAAGCAAATGACGACTTTAAGCACTCCAAATTGAAGTTCAGAATGTGTGTGATCCAATCACACAAGTATTGGCCCAATCCAAGCTCGGATGAAAAAGTTAAGGCCAAAACAAATTGCTAACTCGTTTTGCTCGCTGACAAAAATCCATCCTGAGTATGGTTCGGTGTTTGCTAGGTACCTGACTCCACATTTATCTAATGAGGCTGAATTTTGGATATGTTATAGTATACACCCATTGGAACAACTTTCATTAAGAATGCTGCCTCATCCGAGCTGTGTAGATTGCTGAAACAAAGCTTGTAATATGACCTACGAAACTGGACTGGTAGGGGGCTGTAGCAAAAAATGAGTTTGTCTTTAAGCTCTTCTTCCCTTCATCCAAATCATGCCTTAACATGCTTGGATTGCATCATTCCCTATCCGAAGCCATCATTGTTACCTAAATATCAATTAACTGAAAGATAAACACAAAAAGTATTAAAAGCACAAGTTTAACTCAAAAACATAACCAAATCATAAGTTAGAAGGGTACAAAATGATATACAATTATGAACCGATCAAATACCCCCAAACCTAGATTTTGCTAGTCCTCGAGTAAAACAACACAAAACAAAGTTAAAGAAGAAGTTAACTAAACCACTTTCGCAGGTAACTCGATTGCATTTAGCGTATGCAACAAGCCTTTAAACCTCTAGGCATCCCTAGGAGGAGGAGTTGTGTCTCCTAAGGGTTTAACAGATATCGATACCCACAAACGTTTTTCTAACTCTACAAAACAAAATGGTTAGAAAACTTATTAGATTTGTTAGTCCTTAAACAAAATAATAAAAACAAAAATAAGAGCAAAATCAAAAATAAAAATAAAAATAAAAACAATCACAAAAATTAAAAATAAAAAACTCAAAATAATCTTTCCGAACATTTCCAAAGAGAAATGACTCATGCACATGACTCAAAAGTTTTAACAATAAAAACTCAATTTAGACATTATTTACAAGGCGGCAAAGTTCAAAACATAATATGCTCAAAGTGTGGTAGTGTGATTGCCAAATGCAACAAATTCTTCAATCTTAGTTTTCACACAATTTCAAAAATCATACCAAGCACAAATGCAACTTCAAATCTCACCAAAGTTGTCCTCTCACAAATGAATCACTCAGAAGAGGGCTACAATGCATCACTCAGTTATAAACATGAGATTAGAGTTAAATCATAAGGGACTTAACTCAAAATTGGAAGATGAAGAACTTGCATTAATATGATCTCAAGAAGGATGCAAAACACTTAAAAGTAAGAAAATGCATGCAATTCAACCATATGACATTTAAGATCAATTTAGGTCTTTAACATAGGTTGTAATGGGGCCAAGGGTGTAAGGTGAGTAAGAAATGAAAGGTATGGATAATACAAAGTCCAAGGAACTCAAAAATGTAAGAGCATAAAATAATTATTTATAAGACTTCGAATCATCACGATTAGATATTTTCTTTTACATGATCAAAACTCCTTATACCTTCATTTACAATGATTTAAATTCCTTTCCAAACACCAATGAAACCCAAAAATGAAATTTCAATCAACTACCATTTAATCAGAACTTTTCTCTTTTCTTTCACCAATTGTGTGAAGTTCTATATAATTTTTTTTTTCTTTATGTAATATCTCTTCCCAAACTTAGCATGAAAAACATATCCGAATTAGAGCTCATGAGTTCCTTAGAAAGGTAAATTCTTGTTTTTCAGGCTAAGGCGAGGAAATATAATTGGTTAAGTGAAAGAAAAGGTTTACATGTAGGCTCAAAATGGTTAACAATGGAAAATCATGCTTAAGCATGCATAAGGTTAACTTGAAAGGCACAAACGATCCAAAGATTGCCTTAATATCATTTCTTAAATGTCATGAAATCAAATTACAAAAGAATGAATGACTTTTAAGTGTTCAACCAAATCAATGAAAAATGAGATCAAACAACAACTTTGATGACAAGAAAATAAGAGTATATGTATAACACTCATGAAATGAAGCACAAGGCTCAGAACCTCACATTATATGGTTATATAAGTCTAATTTATGCTTGATACAATTCTTTGGGTCATGCAAATCCTTTAATTGGAAAATTATGAAACAAATGGCAAGTGCAAAGAAAGTTTCGAACGTATCATGCTAGAACAATGCCAATTTTATTTTATAAAAATGTTAAATTTTTAAATTTTAAATTTTTTTTTATAAAAAATAATAATAAAATGAAATCCAATTTTTATTTAAGTCATGAAAACATTTATCACAATCTCATCGTAAGTGTTCGGAAAGTGACTCGAAACAAAACGAGACTCAAAATATAGAAAAAAGAAAAACAAGCAAGAAATTAATTAATTAATTTTTAAAAAAAAATTTAAAAAAAAAAAAAAAAAATTTACTTGCTAAACTCCAATACCCCCAAACCTAGAAATGAACATTGTCCTCAATGTTTAAAAATTAGGAACAAGCAATGTCATAACAAGAAATGAAAGCATTAAAGCAAATAAAAATAATAAAATACAAAAAGAAAATAATTACAAAATAAAAATTACAAAACAAACAAACAAATAAAAAGAATTGAAAACACTCAAAACAGTAAGTCCTAAACAGACAGTCTTACGCAAACCAAAACTCAAACGGTTGAAAACCCAACCCAAAACAAAGTTGGACTTTGAAACCTAAACAATGCTGAAAACCCGAAGCCCACAATGAAGTCCAAAGCCCACATGTTAAATTTTTATTTTTATTTTTATTTTTTAAAATGAAACATGAATTGGGAGCGCAAAGGCGGGATTTCTAAAAAGAAAGAGTGTGGTCCCTGATGCCTTGGTTCCTGGGAAGTCACGGGTAAAAGGGGTGAGGGACGTGTCGGCGCACAGAGGCAGCTGTCACATCCACCAAGCCAGAATTATTGGCCTCGTACGAAGGCGCGACGACTTTTTCATGTGAAGGTGGTGAAAGGTGAAAATGCAATTAAGGGAGGTTGGGAAACGGGTGCGGCGACATATAGAGATAAGCCGTAAGGGCCGCACAGAACTTAGAACCGCAGCGGCTAGGGTAGGTAGCAGACCAAGTCTATAAAAAGCTAAAAAGAAATGGTGAAAAATACATACTCAGAAACACACAAAAGAGAAACGAAAGAAAGAAGAAAAGCGAGTGAGAAATCAAATGGCCTCTAACTACCCATTTTCGTTGGATCTCAACCTAGCTCCACCAACTCAGACATGGGGCCAAGCAACAGCACCGTATGGGTGCCATACTTTGCCTCCGCAAGGGGACCTGTGACTGTCAATGACTCAATACTCCTGGACAACGATGTTGCCATTGGAGTTGGCAGAAATCTAGTGACTCACAAAGATATACGTGTGTTCGGGACAAGGGATGACAATCGGGTCACAAGCGATGCCCTGGCACTGAGTGTGCAGAGTCCAGCATGTGTCGCAAGTTTGGGACATCGCCTACTGCGAAGTCCCATGAGGTAGAGGTGCTGAAAGGTCAGTTGGCGGCGGAGCGAAGTATGGTTGAAGAGTCTCAGACTGCTATAAAAAGCTTGAAAAGGGAGAGGGCAAGGATAGTGGAGGTGAATCGACACCAGCTAGAAGTATTGCGGGACGAGAATAAAAACCTAACAAAGATGGTAGAGTTGTATTCTCGTGACATGAGAAGAGCAGGAGGACCTAGACCGACCGGGTAAACGCAAGCAAGCAGATCGCGAGAGTAGTTACGCTCAAGCTAAGATTGCGATCTTTGGGAGCTCAAGTGGTGAGCCCCAAGAGACTGTACGTGAAGCCCCGGAAGAGGATAGCCAGAGGGCCAAACTCAAAGCTCCAATGGTCGAGACACCGAGCACTAGAGAAGAAATGACTTCTACTGCATTTTTTATTTTATGTTTTTGTTTTTGTATTTTCGTTATTTTGTTTCGGAAATGAAAGAGGAAGGTTGCAGAAAGAAAAAGAAAAAGAAAAAGAAAAGACACTTCCCAACTAAAATAAACCAAAGACGACAAACGGAAAGAAAACACATTTCCCTAACTAAAATAAGACAAAGGTGATAGCCGAAAGGGAAAGGCAAAAATACAAAGCACTAGAAAATGAAAGTAACGGGCAAAAACATAAAACACCAGAAAAACACGGAGGAAAAAAAAAAAAGTAAAGTAAAGTAAAGTAAAGGTGCTCCCCCTTGAAGTGATTAGGTCGAGCATGCCCGGGTAATCCGAAATGGTGTTGGCGCTCTCTCATCAGCATATGCCTATTTAAACCACACCTCTGCAAGCGGATGATACCCAGCATTTCTTCCTGCAAACTCAAGGAAAAACATCAAAAGATTCAGAAGCAAAACAAATGGCATCCTCTTGCACTCACCTTGATGATCTCAACCTTGAGCTATCCCTTGCACCACCAAATGCCCAGATAAGGGCTCCTCCAAATCCTGTCTTCCCAAACTCCACATATCATCACGGTACGGCCTCAAAATTTGCTGAGGTAATACCGAACTTTTCTGAGGCAGTGCCGAACAGAGGCAGTGCTCTCCTGGGCAGCATGATTGGCAGTAAACTCACATCGGCAGATCACCTGCATGTGGCACAGAGGTCCGACAAAGCTGCGGTGGAGGAGTCCCACAATTTAACGGTGCTCCATGCGGTCTCGGCTACCAATTTGGGCATGCGATTACCTGGCGAGGACACGGGAGTGTGCCGCACTGAGCGAGGAAGTAGCTTCCTTGAAGGCTATGGTGGCGGACTCCAGAAGCGGCTCTCCTTGCCAATCAGCATGTGGAAGCATTGCAGAAAAAGAATGAGGACCATGTAGAGCTGCTGCAGAGATCCTACAAGTACGAGACAATAGAGGTAAGCCATGATGATGATGAAGATGAAGAAGATGAAGAAGAAGAAGAAGAAGAAGAAGAAGAAGTTTGTTTGTTTTTTTTAATTTACTTGAATGTTTTTTTGTTTTTTGTTTTTTTTTTGTTTTTTTTTTGTTTTTAATGCAGTGTTTGAAATAAAATAAAAATGTGTTTCTAACACTCAGAAATAAACTAACTAATCATACCATAAAAACAAAACACAAAATAAAAACAACGACTAAACAAAATAAATACAAAAACTAACTTAACAGAACAAAAACAAAAACAAAATAAAAACAAAGACTAAACAGAAAATAAACAAAGAAAATAAAAAAAACTTAGTTTAAAAACACACGAATATACAAGCAACTCACGGATGACCAGTTTAGGGCCTCAGAAAACACAGCCAGGGGATCCGGGAAGGTTGGAGGGGTCACAATGGTCCCGCTTAAAACCCAAACTTCTTAGACACCGAAGGTGTCGCCTAAAGAACTCCTAGACACTGGATCTATTGACGGAAGTGCTTACTGGAGTTACCATAAGTCAGCTTATATGAAAAATCTTTTTGAATTTTTTTTTGAATTTTGAATTTTGAATTTTTAAGATAAGAAACAAAAACAAATTAAGATAAAATGAGATAACAAACCATAAATGAAAATGAACTAAGTACTCTAAACAAACTCAAACAAATGACATAAATTGTTGTACTAAAAGAAACAAACCAAGAAATAAACAGAATTTAAAGAAGAGAAATGATTGAAATGCTCCCCCTTGAAGCGATTAGGTCGAGTATGGATGCATTTGGAGGTCGCGACTTCTCCCACTGCTCCACACTTCTCATTCTTATGATTGAGGTTGTCATCTCTCTCCATTTTGATTAAGCTGTCATAAACTGCTAAAACAAACACACAAACTTGAAATAGAATTAAAAGGATTAGGAAATAAAATGAAAAACACACATCCAATTCCATGCTTTAAAGTAAGCAGCAAGGTAAATTAAACTAGTTTATGGAGTTCGTTCTTTCTCAAATATGATTATGCATATGGTGTGTGGTTTTAATCAAGTATTCAGAAAAAACATTTAGCTATGTTGTTTAGTCTAAACACAAATTCCGAACCCATTAAGAACAAGAAGAACAATAAAGAACCAAGTAGAATTTAAACATGGTGTTTGTCTTCAATATCTACCCATTCATTCACTAATCAGTCCAAGAGTCATATGGTGTTTATGTAAACTTGAACAAGATATTTAATTAAGAACAAGTGAAAGAAACCATAAACAAGAAATAACCAACATGCTACCTGAACCTCTTTTGTGTTGTGTAAGCTGGGACTCAAACCCAGTTCTCTTGCTTGTCAGGCAATTGTCCTTGTCCGTTGGACTACAAACACAACTTATCAATTAACGTCATTAACTTTAAAACATGAAACTGTCTAGTTATATACAAAAAATAAAAATAATAAAAAGTAGGAAAACCAAATAGAATCAAACAATGTTACCGATCCCCGGCAACGGCGCCAAAACTTGTTGCGTAGATTCAGCTGCACCAAAATGGATTAAGCTGCATCCTCAACTTGTGATACTCGCAAGTGCACGAACCGTTGGTAGTTTAGCGTATGTAAGTGCGAGGTCGATTCCACAGGGATTGGTGATTGAATGATCCTGTTTAGTTTTCCTACACAAAATAGAAATGAAAACAAAAGAACATAAAACAAGGATTTTGTACAACACTTGAGAACATGGAGACTTTTGGAGGAGAGGAGAGATGTGTTTGAGAAAGAGAAGGGAGGAGTGTTTGGGAACATTGAGAATTTGATGAAGGAATGAGAAAGTGTTTGGGAAGTGTTTGAGAATATGGAGACTTTTGGAGAAGAAAGGAAAGTGGTGTTTGAGAACTTTGTGGATTTTGGAAGGGAAGAGACATGTGTTTGAGAAATTGGAGAATTTTGGAAGAAAAGTGTTTGAGAGCTTTGAGAAGGGAGAATAAAGTGTTTGGAAAGTGTTTGGAGAAGAGAAAGGTGTTTTGTGAACTTGGAGAAGGAAGAGAAAGGTGTTTGTGAAATGTTTGAGAGCTTTAGAGAATTTGAAATAGAATAGAGAAGTGTTTGGAGAATTTAGAAAATTTAGTAAATGATCTTATTATAACAATTGAGAACTACAAAGGGAAACTAAGAGAATTTGAGGGAGAGAAGGGAAGGGAGCTCTAGAGAAGTGTTTGAGAGCTCCCCCCCCCCCCCCCCTTGGGAGTGTGTTTACAAGCTTAGAGAACTCCCCTATTTATAGGCTTATGGGAAATGAAAATCTGAATATACAATTGAATTCACTAACCACACTAACTTCACCTAACACACAACACTTAATTCACCAACCTAACCTAACACACAATTGCATTTGAAAACAATTCCTCTTGTCTTTAGGCTTAGTGTTGCATCATCCACTTCAACATCTTTCAATTCATTTGGTTGCTGCAAAATTCCACTCAATTATAGGAATTGAATATGCTTCACCTAACTTCCCCACAATCAATAACACCTCATGCATATGTCATGCATGACAATGCATTGCAGTCTTCTTTTGGGCTCGTTTTGGGCTTGTTTCTCCATCCATAAAATTCTGGAAAAATATGGATCTTGAAGCTCTTTGAATTATCTTTCCAAGCATATGCAGCCCAACTCAAGGAAAAATCGGAAAGCCCTTGAAAAGTTATTTTTGGCCCAGTAACGCAGATACTGCCGAATTTGACCTTAAATTGCCAAAACATGTATAACTTTCTCTAGAAGACTTGGAATCATGAACCGTAAAATTCTACAGAAAATAGACTTCCGTAGCTTTCCAATGATCTATGGCTCATTATCTGGTTCTTCTTGAGCAAGTACAGTCCAATCCGTGAAGTTGGTTGATCTGCAGACACCATTTTGAGCTAACTTGTCTCCAAAATGCAATTAGTGAGTCTCAAGCTTATTACACTGAAACAAACACAAAACTTATTAAAAACACAAGTTTAACTCAAAAACATAACTAAATCATAATTTAAAAGGGTACAAAATGATATGTAATTATGCACCGATCATAAAGAAGGCATGCAAGTTTATGAAATTATGGACTTATCAAAACAGAAAATGGATTAAAAGCACAAGTTTAACTCAATAACATAACCAAATCATAAGCTAGAAGGGTACAAAATGATATACAATTATGAACCGATCAAATACCCCCAAACCTAGATTTTGCTAGTCCTCGAGCAAAACAACACAAAACAAAGTTAAAAATAAAACAAGAAGTTAACTAAACCACTTCCGCAGGTAACTCGATTGCATTGAGCGAATGCAACAAGCCTTTAAACCTCTAGGCATCCCTAGTAGCAGGAGTTGTGTGTCCTGAGGGTTTAACAGAAACGATACCCACAAACGTTTTACTAACTCTACAAAACAAAGTGGTTAGAAAACTTATTAGATTTGTTAGTCCTTAAGCAAAATAAAAGAAAAACAAAAACAAAAATAATTACAAAAAAATAAAAACAAAAATAAAAGAAATAAAAATAAAAATAAAGACAAAAATATAAATAAAACTCAAAACAATCTTTCCGAACATTTTCTGAAGAGAAATGACTCATGCATATGACTCAAAAGTTTTAACAATAAAAACTCAATTTTAGACATTATTTACAAGGTGGCAAAGTTCAAAACACAACATGCTCAAAGTGTAGTAGTGTGATAGCCAAATGCAACAAATTCCCCAATCTTATTTTTCACACAATTTCAAAAATCATACCAAACACAAATGCAACTTCAAATCTCACCAAAGTTGTCCTCTCACAAATGAATCACTCAGAAGAGGGTTACAATGCATCACTCAGTTATAAACATGAGATTAGAGTTAAACCATAAAGACTTAACTAGAAATAGAAAGATGAAGAACTTGCATTAATATGATCTCAAGAAGGATGCCAAACACTTAAAAGTAAGAAAATGCATGCAATTCAACCATATGACATTTAAGATCAATTTAGGTCTTTATTATAGGTTGTAATGGGGCCAAGGGTGTAAGGTGAGTGAGAAATGAATGGTATGGATAAAACAAAGTCCAAGGAACTCAAAAATGTAAGAGCATAAAATAATTGTTTACAAGACTTCGAATCATCACGATTAGATTTTTCTTTTACATGATCAAAACTCCTTATACCTTCATTTACAATGATTTAAACTCCTTTCCAAACACCAATGAAACCCAAAAACGAAATTTCAATCAACTACCATTTAATCACAACTTTTTTTTTTTTCACCAATTGTGTGAAGGTTTCTCTTTTTTTTTCTTTTTTTTGTGAATTATTTTTTTATGTAATATCTCTTCCCAAACTTAGCATGAAAAACACATCCGAAGTAGAGCTCATGAGTTCCTTAGAAAGGTAAATTCTTGTTTTTCGGGCTAAGGCGAGGAAATATAATTGGTAAATGAAAGAAAAGGTTTACATGTAGGCTCAAAATGGTAAACAATGGAAAATCATGCCTAAGCATGTATAAGGTTAGCTTGAAAGGCACAAACGATCCAAAGAGGGCCTTAATATCATTTCTTAAATATCATGAAATCAAATTGCATAAGAATGAATGACTTTTAAGTGTTCAACACTCATGAAATGAAGCACAAGGCTCAAAAGGGGGCCTTAGTACAAACGATCCAAAGGGGGCCTTAGTATAAGGTTAGCTTGAAAGGCACAAACGATCCAAAGAGGGCCTTAGTATATGTATAACACTCATGAAATGAAGCACAAGGCTCAAAAGCTCACATTATATGGTTATATAAGTCTAATTTATGCTTGATACAATTCTTTGGGTCATGCAAATCCTTTAATTGGAAAATTATGAAACAAATGGCAAGTGTAAAGAAGGTTTCAAACATATCATGCTAGAACGATACCAAATTTATTTATCCATTTTAATTTTAATTTTTAATTTACAATAAATAATAAATAAAATAAAATTCAATTTTCATTTAAGTCATGCAAACATTTATCACAATCTCATCAAATGTGTTCGGAAAGTGAATAAAATAAAAATAAAATAAAATTAAAATTAAAATAAAAATAAAAATAAAAGCAAGACTTAAACAAAATAAAATAAAAATAAAAACGAGCAAAAAAAAAAATTTTAATTAAGGAAAAACCAAATTTACATGTTAAACTCCAATACCCCCAAACCTAGAAATGAACATTGTCCTCAATGTTTAAAAATTAGCCACAAGCAATGTCATAACAACAAATGAAGGTATTAAAGCAAATAAAAAATAACAAAATACAAAAATAAAATAAAAGAAAATAATTACAAAATAAAAAATTCAAAACAAACAAACAAATAAAAAGAAACGAAACAGGTAAAACACTCGAAAACAGAAAGCCCTAAATAAATACTCTTACGCAAACCAAAACCCAAACGATTGAAAACTCAACCCGAAAGAAAGTTAGCCCACTTGAAATCTAAACAACGGTGAAAACCCGACCCACAATTTTTTTTTCTTTCATCTTTTATTTATTATATAAAAAATAATAATAATTAAAAATAAAAAAATAAAATAAAATAAAAACAAACAAACTCACGAAGCATGATTATTAACACAAAGAGCCGGATTTTTTATTTTTTTTATTTTTAAAAGAACATGGGTCATGATGTCTCGGTTCAATGTAAGGGACCAACTGAGGGGTAAGACACGTGTCGACGCATAGAGCCGCCGCAGACTTCACAAGCGGAAATTACGGGCTCACGGAAAGGCGCGAAGACTTTACTGAACGCGTCCGTTAGAAAAAAGACACGTCGTGATAAATGAGTTGGGTATGGTTGGAAAGCGACGAGGTTGTGGGACTCAAGGAATGCTGGAGATTTAGAAAATGCTCACGCACGCTGCAATGGCTAGGGTTTAGAAACTAAGTCTATAAGAAGAAAAAAAGAAGGGATGAAAAAAAAAAGGAAAGAAGAAAAACAAGTGAGAAATCAAATGGCCTCTTCCTACCCATTTTCGTTGGATCTCAACCTAGCTCCACCGACTCTAGACATGGGGCCAAGTAACGGCACCAGTATGGGTGCCATACTTTGCCTCCGCAAGGGGGCCTGTGACAGTAAATGACTCAATACTCCTGGACAACGATGTTTCCATTGGAGTGGGCAGAAATCTGGTGACTCCTAAAGATATACGTGTGTTTGGGACAAGGGATGACAATCGGGTCGCAAGTGATGCCCTGGCACTGAGCGTGCAGAGTCCAGCATGTGTCGCAAGTTTGGGACATCGCCTACTGCGAAGTCCCATGAGGTAGAGGTGCTAAAAGGTCAGTTAGCGGCAGAGCGAAGTATGGTTGAAGAATGTCAAACTGCTATAAAAAGCTTGAAAAGGGAGAGGTCAAGGATAATGGAGGTGAATCGACACCAGCTAGAAGTATTGCGGGACGAGAATAAAAGCCTAACAAAGATGGTAGAGTTGTGTTCTCGCGACATGCGAAAGCAGCTGGAGGACCTAGACCAACCGGGTAAACGCAAACAAGCAGAATCGCGAGAGTAGTTACGCTCAAGCTAAGATTGCGATCTTTGGGAGCTCAAGTGGTGAACCCCAAGAGGCTGTGCGTGAAGCCCTGGAAGAGGACAGCCAGAGGGCCAAACTCAAAGCTCCAATGGTCGAGACACCAACCACCGAGAAGAAATGATTTCTACAGCTATCTGTTGTTTTTATTTTATTTTGTTGTTTTTCTTTTTGTTATTTTGTTATGGAAATAAAAGAGTAAGGTTGCAGAAAAGAAAAAGAAAAGGAAAACACGCTTCCCAACTAAAATAAAACAAAGACAACAAACGGAAAAGAAAACACATTTCCCTAACTAAAATAAAACAAAGATAGCCGAAAGGAAAAGGTAGAAACACAAAGCACTAGAAAATGAAAGTAACGGGCAAAAACATAAAACACCAGAAAAACACGGAGGAAAAGTAAAGTAAAGTGAAAGTTAATGTGCTCCCTCTTGAAGCGATTAGGTCGAGCATGCCCGGGAAATCCGAAATGGTGCTGGCTCTCTCTCATCAGCATATGTCTATTTAAACCACACCTCTACAAGCGGATGATACCCAGCATTTCTTCCTGCAAACTCAAGGAAAAACATCAAAAAAATTCAGAAGCAAAACAAATGGCATCCTCATGCACTCACCTTGATGATCTCAACCTTGAGCTCTCACTTGCACCACCAAATGCCCAGACAAGGGCTCCTCTAACCTCTGTCTTCCCAAACTCCACATATCATCATGGCACGGCCTCAAACTTTGCTGAGGCAATATCGAACGTTTCTGAGGCAATGCCGAACAGATCAGTGCTGATGGGAACATTGATTGGCAGTAAACTCACTCCGGAGATCATCCTGCATGTGGCACGTAGGTCTGAACAAGATGGCGGTGGATGAGTCCCACGATTTAACCGTGCTCCATGCGGTCTCGGCTACCAATTTGGGCATGCGATTACTGGCGAGGACACGGGAGTGCAAAGCGCTGAGCGAGGAAGTGGCTGCCTTGAAGGCTATGGTGGCGGACTCGGAGAAGCGGCTCCACCGTGCCAATCAGCATGTGGAAGCACTGGAGAAAAAATGATAATCATGTAGAGCTGCTGGAGATTCTACAAGTGCGAGACAATAGAGGCAAGCCATGATGATGAAGAAGATGAAGATGATGAAGAAGAAGAAGAAGAAGATGAAAAAAGAAGAAGTTTTTTTTTTTTTTTTTTTTTTTTTTTTTTGTTTTTTGTTTTTTGTTTTTTTGTTTTTAATGCAGCGTTTGAAATAAAAATGTGTTTTAACACTCAGAAAAATAAATTAACTAACCATACCACAAAAACAAAAACAAAAACAAAACAAAAACAAAATAAAAACAACAACAAAACAAAATAAATACAAAAACTAACTTAACAAAACAAAAACAAAAACAAAACAAAAACAAAGACTAAACAGAAAATAAAACAAAGAAAATAAAAAAAATTTAATTTAAAAACGCATGAATATACAAGCAACTCACGGATGACCAGTTAAGGGCCTCAGAAAAACACAGCCAGGGATCCGGGAAGGTTGGAGGGGTCACAATGGTCCCGCTTAAAACCCAAACTTCTTAGACACCGAAGGTGTCGCCTAAAGAACTCCTAGACACTGGATTGACGGAAGTGCTTACCTGGAGTTACTATAAGTCAGCTCATATGAAAAATCTTTTTGAATTTTTTTTTAAGATAAGAAGCAAAAACAAATTAAGATAAAATGAAACAATAAACCATAAACGAAAATGAACTAAGTACTCTAAAAAAAATTCAAACAAATGACATAAATTGTTGTACGAAAAGAAACAAACCAAGAAACCAAGGAAAAACACAAACAGCACTTTCTATCACCCTTTTATCACCATTTGGACAGATTCGTTTCTCTGTTTTTTCAGCTTCGACCTATGTTCAGTTTTTAGCCTATAACTTTCCAACTGCAAGTCCAAATTTTACGTTCTTTATATGGTTGGATTCAGCACAGAAAAACAAAGAACACAACGCAGACCAAAAGGCAAAAATAACTACGGAAATAAAACTGAATTCAAAGAAGAGAAAGGATTGAAATGTTCCCCCTTGAAGCGATTAGGTCGAACATGGATGCACTTGGAGGTCGCGACTTCTCCCACTCTCCACTTTTATTAAGCTATCAAAAATCGCTGAAACAAACACACAAACTTGAAAAGGAATTAAAAGGATTAGGAATGAAAACTAAATGAAAAGGAAAAATCAACACACATTCAATTTCATGCTTCAAAGCAACAAACACCAATGGGTTGTGTAAGCTGGGACTCAAACCCAATTCTCTTGCTTGTTAGGCAATTGTCCTTGTCCGTTGGACTACAAACACAACTTGTCCATTAACGCCATTAACTTTAAAACATGAAACTGTCTAGAGAAACATGAAAATGAAAAATAAAAATAAAACAAGTAGGGAAAAGAAATAGAACCAAACTATGTTGCCAATCTCCGGCAACGGCGCCAAAACTTGTTGTGTCGGATTCACTGCATCAAAATGGATTCAGCTGCATCCTCAACTTGTGATACTCGCAAGTGCACGAGCCGTTCGGTAGTATAGCATATGTAAGTGCGAGGTCGATCCCACGAGTATTGGTGATTGAATGATCCAATTCATTTCCCCTACACAAAACAGAAATGAAAAAGAAAATAAATAAAACAAGAAAAAAAGGAAATAACTCAAGCAAATAAGTTCCCAAGTTCAATTAGATTAACGGATTGATTCTAGCTAAAGTATGATTAAGCCATGGTGTTTGGTCAAAACCTTGTGTTCCTAATTCCCTAATTTGATCATTTGTTGTCTAACCTAAAATTAAGCATTAGGAACCCATTAAGCATAGAAGAACAATTTAAACAACCAAGCATTTATCTAATCCCTGTTGTCGAATGTCCATACATACTCTTCCTATTCATAGTTCAATTCGAATTAAAGCATGGTGTATACTCTTAATTCAAATTAAGATAGCTAAATTGCAAGCCTAAATGGCGATCAATCATTCAAACAAGCATGTTAACTTATAAGCATAATGAATAAGAACATGAACCATAATTGAAACTTGGAAACTAATCAAACTTGAAACTAAAGAAAAGAATTTACATAATGAAAAGTAAAGTGGAACAAAGAAAAGCTTAAGGAGAATTTCAGCACAAATATTTCATTACAACAATTGAAAACTAGAAAATGAAACTAAGAGAATTTGAGGGAGAGAAGGGAAGGGAGCTCTAGAGAAGTGTTTGAGAGCTCCCCCCCTTGGGGTGTGTTTACAAGCTTAGAGAACCTCCCTATTTATAGGCCTAGGGGAAGTGAAAATCTGAATTCAAAATGGCTAATGCATACAACACTTGTATTATAAAATCTGAATTGGTTGATGCACTTGAATTAGAAAATCTGAATTGGTTGATGCACTTGTATTAGAAAATTGTTGATGCACTTCACCAATAAATCCCACCAGCAGCCCTAGCTCATCTTCATGTCACCATGACCAAGCTTCCAACCAGAAACAATAGCTCATGCCTAGGTCACCATGACCAAGCTTCCAACCAGCTCATCCTGAGGTCAGCATGACCAGCAACTTCAAGGGCTTACGAATTGGGCTTCTATTAAGCAAATGACGACTTTAAGCACTCCGAATTGAAGTTCAGAATGTGTCTTAAACAACCACACAAGTATTGGCCCAATCCAAGCTCGGATGAAAAAGTTAAGGCCAAAATAAATTGCTAACTTGTTTTGCTCGCTGACAAAATCCATCCTGAGCATAGTTCTGTGTTTGCTAGGTAACGGAGTCCAGATTTATCCAATGGGGCTGAATTTCGGATATGTTATAGTATACACCCATTGGAACAACTTTCATGAAGAATTCTTCCTCATCCGAGCTGTGTAGGTTGCTGAGACAAAGCTTGCAATATGACCTACGAAACTGGACTGGCGGGGGGCTGTAGCAAAAATGAGTTTGTCTTTAAGCTCTTCTTCCCTTCATCCAAATCAGGCTTTAACATGCTTGGATTGCATCATTTCCTATCCAAAGACATCATTGTTACCTAAATCTCAATTAATTAAAAGATAAACACAAAAAGGATTAAAAGCACAAGTTTAACTAAAAAACATAACCAAATCATAAGCTAGAAGGGTACAAAATGATATACAATTATGAACCGATCAATGGGCAGAACAGAGAAGGATCTAATTCCGACACGTTTGACTGTCACCAATTTTGCCGGGGGCATTACTAAGACTCATGGAATCTCAGATGTTGATGTCATAGTTGGAACCAAAGAACTAAATATTGCCTTCTTTGTGGTGGACACAACTTTTACCACCTACAATGCATTGCTTGGAAGGGATTGGATTCACCAAAGCCTTTGTGTTCCTTCCACCCTGCACCAGCAGCTAGCCCTTTGGAACGAAGAGGGCTACATAGAAATAGTAGAGGCCGATCCTCGGCCATTTCTGCCTTCTGCCATGTGTTTTGAAGCAAGGTATTATCATGATGACCTTGGTCATTTCACCTTCTTTGGAGTCAACCAGAACGGCCACCCTCACGGTGTCACGGCCCAAAGGCTCATTGAAGACGGTCTGGCCAGTTCTCTAGAAGACTGAAATAGGCCTTTTGTTCTGAACCTCCAGAACTCCAATGTTTAGTCCCAATCAACAGGAAAAGGATCGAGCTTGCAACAATACGATCCATTACAAAAAGATTGTTAATATACTGGAAGAAAGAAAACTCATTACGCAGAATCCAACCATTAATATGGCAGAATTCACGCATGAAAGCATCGAAGAACAGGGAGAGAATTTACAGGAGGAAATACTAGATTTTGCACCGCAGCACTAGATGATTCCTTACCAGAAGTAGAGGATCCATTACAGGAGATAAATCTGGGGACAGAGGAGGATCCAAGACCTACTTTCATTAGTGCACTACTAGAAGAACCACTAAGAAGTGAAATCATTGCACTTTTACATGATTTCAAAGACTGTTTTGCTTGGCACTATCACGAGATGCCCGGATTGGACAGGAAATTGGTAGAGCACAAGCTACCTATCAAAGAAGGCTACCTTCCAGTCAAAAGGGCTAGAAGAAGGATGTCCATGGAGACAAAACTAAAAGTCAAAGAGGAAATAGAGAGGTTGCTCAAGGCAGGATTCATCAAAGCAGCCATTTATGCTGATTGGCTAGCCAATATTGTGCCAGTTCTGAAAAGGAAAACAGGGGCAGTTAGGATATGTGTGGATTACAGAAATCTGAATGAAGCATCCCCCAAGGATGAATATCCTATGCCTATGGCAGATATGCTGGTAGACCAAGCTGCTTAGAACCAAATGCTATCCTTCATGGATGGCAACGCAGGGTACAATCAGATCATGGTAACCAAAGGAGACATCCATAAGACAGCTTTCATGTGTCCAGGGCACATAGGTGCTTTTGAATACACTGTAATGCCTTTCGGTTTAAGAAATGCATGAGCCACTTATCAAAGAGCAATGAATTCTGTTTTCCATGATATGATAGGGTACTCTCTAGAAGTATATATAGATGATGTAATAATTAAATCCCAGGAAACAAGAAATCACGTGTCGAATCTAAGAAAGGCATTCCAAAGAATGAGACAGCATAAATTGAAAATGAATCCTAAAAAATGTGTTTTTGGAGTGCAGGCAAGGAACTTCTTGGGATTTTTGGTACATCAGAGGGGCATAGAGATTGATAAAAATAAAGCGAAGTCCATCATAGAAGCTAAACCCCCACGGAACAAGAAAGAGCTGCAAAGTCTTCTAGGAAGAATTAACTTTCTAAGACGATTCATATCCAATTCTGCAGGAAAAATTCAGCCTTTTTCCTCTTTGTTAAAGCTAAAACAGGAACAGACTTTCAAGTGAAAGGAGCAACACCAGCGAGCTTTTGAAGAAATCAAACGCTACCTCTCAAATCTGCCAGTTCTGTCCCCACCAAAGAAGGGCAGACCACTTAAGCTCTATATATCCGCATCAGAAACGTCCGTTGGAAGCTTGTTAGCTCAAGATAACAAGGAAGGAAAGGAACAAGCAGTCTACTTCTGAGCAGAACTCTGCAGAAGTAGAAAGGAATTACTCTATTCGAAAGGCTTTGTCTAGCCTTATACTTCACTGCTGAAACTCAGACACTACATGCTGCCATTTACCATCTACATCATTGCCAAGACAGACCTAATCAAATACATGCTAACAAGGCCAATGTTGAGAGGCAGAATTGGAAAATGGACTCTGGCTTTGACAGAATTCGCTTTCAGATATGTTCCTCAGGAAAGCTGTCAAAGGACAAGCTGGAGTATATTTCCTCACAGATCATCTAGGGGAAGGAATCGAAAATATGGATTCTTTGGACATAGCAAATGCAGATTTGTTAACAAGAGCTCATACTTGCCTCAACAATCCCATTTATTCGATTCATCTCACACCTTGGAAATTGTACTTTGATGGATCAAAAACTCATTTAACCTCTGATCGGTGCATAATTACATATCATTTTGTACCCTTCTAACTTATGATTTGGTTATGTTTTTGAGTTAAACTTGTGCTATTAATAAGTTTTATGTTTGTTTCAGTGTAATAAGCTTGAGACTCACTAATTGCATTTTGGAGACAAATTAGCTCAAAACGGTGTCTGCAGATCAGTCAAATTCACGGATTGGACTGTACTTACTCAAGAAGAACCAGATAATGAGTCATACATCATTGGAAAGCTACGGAAGTCTATTTTCTGTATAATTTTACGGTTCATGATTCCGAGTCTTCTAGAGAAAGTTATACATGTTTTGGCAACTTAAGGTCAAATTCGGCAGCATCTGCGTTACTGGGCCAAAAATCACATTTGAAGGCCTTTCCGATTTTTCCTTGAGTTGGGCTGCATATGCTTGGAAAGATAAGACAAAGAGATTCAAGATCCATATTTTTCCAGATTTTTCAGACTGGAGCCACAAGCCCAAAATGAGCCCACAAGCTGGCTGCAATGCATTGTCATGCATGACATATGCATGATGAAGTGTTGTTGATTGTGGGAAAGTTTGGTGAAGCATATTCAATACCTATATTTGAGTGGAATTTTGCAGCAGCCAAATGAGCCAAAAGATGATGAAGTGGGAGTTGCAACACTAAGCCTAAAGACAAGAGGAATTGTTTTCAAATGTAATAGTGTGTTAGGTGAATTAAGTGTTGTAAGTTGGTGAAGTGAGTGTGGTAGGTAAACCTATTGTATAATTCAGATTTTCACTTCCCCTAGGCCTATAAATAAGGAAGTTCTCTAAGCTTGTAAAAACACCCCAAGGGGGGGAGCTCTCAAACACTTCTCTAGAGCTCCCTTCCCTTCTCTCCCTCAAATTCTCTTAGTTTCCCTTTTATAGTTCTCAATTGTTGTAACAAGATCCTAGTACTATAAATCTCAAGCATTTTTCCTTTCTCTTCTTCTAAATTCTTCAAACACTCTCTTCTCCAAACACTTCCCAAACACTTCTCCCATTTCCTTCATCAAATTCTCTAAAGCTTTCAAACACATGTTCTTCCAAAATCCACAAAGTTCTCAAACATCTCTCTACTTTCTTCTCTAAAAGTCTCCATGTCTCAAACACTTCACAAACACATTTCTCTTCCTTCCCTAAGTTCTCAAATTCTCCAAGTTCACAAACATTCCCCAAGTTCTCACACATTCTCTTCCAAATTCCCCATTTCTCAAACACATCTCTCCAAGTTCACAAAAGTCTCCATGTTCTCAAACACTTCTCCTTCCTCTTCTCCATGTGTGAGATTGTGGTAGCACTTGAATAATGTTTAGAACCTCCTTAGTGCTTGTTTTGTTCCTTGTTGAGCCATGTCTATGAAGTTTAATATTTCTGTCCGGTTGGAAGGTTAACGTTTTTGTATTTTGTTTTGTTTTCTTTTGCTCGAGGACTAGCAAAATCTAAGTTTGGGGGTGTGTTAAGTTCATAATTTCATACATATACGTACCCTATTTACTTACTTCTTTTGCTTAGTTTCTTCGATTTCTAAGTTATTTGCCTCTCTTTGTGTGTTTTGTAGGCCAATAGAGCAAGAGAGCATAATTCATGCAATTAAAGCATGTTAAGGCATTTGAAGCAATATGGTGCAAAAACGTGCAAAAGCTTGGAGACTGAGGTAGACGTTCATTTCAGCGTTATCTTCTTCATCCGAGCTTGGATTGGGCCAATACTTGTGTGGTTGGATCAGAGACATTCTGAACTTCACAATGGACATCTTAAAGTTGTCATTTGATTCAGCCAAGCCCAATTCGTAAGCCCATGAAAATACACATCATGCTGACATAAGGATGAGCTGATGGATGCTTGGTCATGGTGAGCTAGGCATGAGGTATTGGTTTCTAAATGGATGTTTGGTCATGCTGACATAATGATGAGCTATGGCTGCTGGTGGGATTTGTTGGTGAAGTGCAACAACCATTTCTGATTATCTAATGCAAGTGTACATATTTACATATCATTTTGTACCCTTCTAGCTTATGATTTGGTTATGTTTTTGAGTTAAACTTGTGCTTTTAATTCTTTTTGTGTTTATCTTTCAGTTAATTGAGATTTAGGTAATAATGATGGCTTTGGATAGGAAATGATGCAATCCAAGCATGTGAAGGCCTAATTTGGATGAAGGGAAGAAGAGCTTAAAGACAAACTCATTTTTTGCTACAGCCCCCTGCCAGTCCAGTTTCGTAGGTCATATTGCAAGCTTTGTTTCAGCAACCTACATAGCTCGAATGAGGCCACATTCTTCATGAAAGTTGTTCCAATGGGTGTGTACTATAACATATCCAAAATTCAGCCCCATTGGATAAATCTGGAGTCCGTTACCTAGCAAACACAGAACCATGCTCAGGATGGATCTTATCAGCGCGGAAAATGAGTTAGCAATTTGTTTTGGCCTTAACTTCCTCCTCCGACCTTGGATTGGCCCAAATGATATATGGCTGGAAAGAAGACATTCTGAACTTCAAGTTGGAGTGCTTAAAGTCTTAATTTGCTTAAGGGAAGCCCAAGTTGTAAGCCCTTGAAGTTGTTGGTCATGCTGACCTCAGCATGTGCTGGTTGGATGCTTGGTCATGGTGAGCTAGGCATGAGCTATCATTTCTGGTTGGAAGCTTGGTCATGCTGACATGAGGATGAGCTAGGGCTGCTAGTGGGATTTAGTGGAGTAGCCATTCAAGATTTTCTAATACAAGTGCATCATCCAATTCATATTTTCTAATTCAAGTGCATCAACCATTTCAGATTTTATAATTCAAGTGTTGTATGCATTAGTCTTTTTGAATTCAGATTTTCACTTCCCCTAGGCCTATAAATAGGGAGGTTCTCTAAGCTTGTAATCACACCCCAAGGGGGGGAGCTCTCAAGCACTTCTCTAGAGCTCCCTTCCCTTCTCTCCCTCAAATTCTCTTAGTTTCCCTTTTGTAGTTCTCAATTGTTGTAACAAGATCCTAGTACTATAAATCTCAAGCATTTTTCTTTTCTTCTTCTTCTAAATTCTCCAAACACTTCTCTATTCTCTTTCAAAGTTCTCCATGCTCTAAAAGATTTCCCATGTTCTCAAACACATGCTCTTCCAAAATCCACAAAGTTCTCAACACCATTTTCCCTTCTCTTCCAAAAGTCTCCATGTCTCAAACACTTCACAAACACTTTCTCTCCCTTCCCTAAGTTATCAAATTCTCCAAGTTCACAAACATTCTCCAAGTTCTCAAACGCTCTCTTCCAAATTCTCAAAGTTCTCAAACACTTTCTCTTCCAAAATCCTCAAGCTTTCCAAACACTTCTCTACTCTCTTCTACATTTCCCTTCTCTTCCAAAATTCTCCAAATCTCTCAAACACTTTCCTTCCTTCCTCAAATGCTCTCTTTAATGTTCTCTAAGTTGTAATTTATTTTTCTTGTAATGTACATTCTTTCTTCTTGTTTTATTTCCTTTCTTTTTCATTTCTGTTTTGTGTAGGGAACTAAATTGGATCATTCAATCACCAATCCCTGTGGAATCGACCTCGCACTTACATACGCTAAACTACCAACGGTTCGTGCACTTGCGAGTATCACAAGTTGAGGATGCAGTTGAACCCATTTTGGTGCAGCTGAATCTACACAACAAGTTTTTGGCGCCGTTGCCGGGATCGGTAACATTGTTTAATTCTATTTGGTTTTTCTACTTTTTATTTATTTTTATCTTTTGTATAACTGGACAGTTTCATGTTTTAAAGTTAATGAGGTTAATTGATAAGTTGTGTTTGTAGTCCAACTGACAAGGACAATTGCCTGACAAGCAAGAGAACTGGGTTTGAGTCCCAGCTTACACAACACCCAAAAACAAAAAGGTTCAAGTAGCATGTTGATTATTTATAGTTTATGGTTTCATTCACTTGCTCTTAATTAAATATCTTGTTCAAGTTTACATAAACACCATATGACTCTTGGACTGATTAGTGAATGAATAGGTAGATATTGAAGACAAACACCATGTTTAAATTCTACTTGGTTCTTTATTGTTCTTCTTGTTCTTAATGGGTTCAGAATTTGTGTTTAGACTAAACACCATAGCTAAATATATTTTCTGAATACTTGATTAAAACCACACACCATATGGATAATCATATTTGAGAAAGAACGAACTCCATAAGCTAGTTTGATTTACTTTGTTACTTATTACTTTGAAGCATGAAATTGGACGTGTGTTGATTTTCCTTTCCATTTTAGTTTTTATTTCCTAATCCTTTAATTCTGTTTCAAGTTTTCTGTGTTTGTTTTGGCAAGTAATGTCAGCCTAATAAAAATGGAGAGAGATGGTAACCTCAATCATAAGAATGGGAAGTGTGGAGCAGTGGGAGAAGTCGCGACCTCCAAGTGCATCCATGCTCGACCTAATCGCTTCAAGGGGGAGTATTCCAATCCTTTCTCTTTAGTTGTTTTGTTATTATATCAGTAATTTTAATTTTCTATTTCTTTTATTAAAAAAAATTAAAAAGATTTTTATATGAGCTAACTCGTAGTAACTCCAGTGAGCGTCTCCGTCAAGATACAGTGTCTAGGAGTTCTTTAGGCGACACCTTCGGTGTCTAAGAAGTTTGGGTTTTAAGTGGGACCTTTGTGACCCCTCCAATCTTCCCGGATCCCTGGCTGTGTTTTTCTGAGGCCCTTAACTGGTCATCTATGAGTTGCTTGTATATTTGTGTGTTTTTTTAAAAAAAAAACAAAACTAAACAAAAATTAAAATTAAAAAAAAAAACTATAAAAAAAAACTTTAAAAAAAAAAAATTGAAATTTGAGTTTTTATTTATTTTTCCTTGTAAATTGCAATTTGGAACTTCTTTGTTTTTTTTCCTTTGTGTGGTCAATTAGTTGTAAATAATAATAAATTTAAAAAAAAAATCAATTTGGAACTTCTTTGTTTTCTTTTATGTTTTTTTTTTGTTTTGTTAAGTTAGTTTATGTATTTATTTACGTGGTGTGGTTAGTTAGTTTATTTCTGAGTGTTAAAAACACATTTTTATTTCATTTCAAACGTTACAAACAAAGTAAAAAAAAAAAGTTAAAACAAAAAAAAACATTCAAGTAAAAATAAAAACAACTTCTTCATCTTCATCTTCATGGCATGCCTCTGTTATCTCTTACTTGCAGAATCTGCAGCAGCTCCACATGGTCCTCATTCTTTCTCTGCAGTGCTTCCACGTCCTCGATTGGCACAGGAGAGCCGCTTCTGGAGTCCGCCACCATAGCCTTCAAGGAAGCTACCTCCTCGCTTAGCGCGGCACACTCCCGTGTCCTCGCCAATAATCGCATGCCCAAGTTGGTAGCCGAGACCGCGTGGAGCACAGTTAAATTGTTGGACTCCTCCACCGCTGCCTTGTCAGGCCTCTGCGCCACATGCAGATGATCCGTCCGTGTGAGCTTGCTGCCAACCATGCCTCCTAGCAGCACTGCTCTCGTTCGACACCGCCTCAGAAAAGTTCGGTATTGCTTCAGCAAAGTTTGAGGCCGTACCGTGATGATATGTGGAGTTTGGGAAGACATGGTTTGTAGGAGCCCTTATCCGCGCATTCGGTGGCGCAAGGGTCAATTCAAGGTTGAGATCATCAAGGTGAGCGCATGAGGATGCCATTATTTTGTTTCTGAATTTTTTGATGTTTTTCTTTGAGTTTGCAGGAAGAAATGCTGGGTATCATCCGCTTGAAGAGGTGTGGTTTAAATAGACATATGCTGATGAGGGTGCCAACACCATTTCGGATTTCCCGGGCATGTCTCGACCTAATTGCTTCAAGAGGGAGCACCTTTACTTTACTTTTCTTTTTTTTCTTTTTTCCGTGTTTTCTGGTGTTTAATATTTTTGCCCGTTACTTTCATTTTCTAGAGCTTTGTGTTTTTGCTTTTCCCTTTCGGCTATCATCTTTAGTTTATTTTAGTTATGGAACTGTGCTTTCTTTTTCCGTTTGTCGTCTTTGTTTGATTTAAGTTTGGGGAAGTGTGTTTTCCTTTTTCTTTTTATTTTATTTTATTTTTCTTTATTCATTGTTTTTCTTTTTAATTTAAAATTAACTTGTTTTTTTTGTTTGACAGGTTTCTTAAGAATTTGGTTGGAAGAAGAGATAAAATTAAAGATGCGTCTTGGACACCTGGTGCAAGAATCCCATCTCTTCCTTTAAATTCTTGTTTGAATTGTGTGTTTATTTCAGTTTTTATTTTTATTTTGTTTTTATTTAATTAGGTAGTATAATTTAAAACTCATAGTATATTCTTTGAAGGAGCTAAACTTTTGGTAACTCCAGTGAGCAACCGCAGTCTATACAGTGTCTAGGAGTTCTTTAGGCGGCACCTTCGGTGTCTAAGAAGTTTGGGTTTTAAGAGGGACCATTGTGACCCCTCCAACCTTCCCCGATCCCCTGGCTGTGTTTTCTGAGGCCCTTAACTGGTCATCCTTAAGTTTTTCTCTTAAAAGAAAAAGCAGTTACTTGTGTGTTTACTTAACTAAAAATAAAAATGCATGTTTGGGTTTTCATGTTTTTGTTTGATCGTCGTTCTTTAAATTTAGGATCATTCGTGTCTTTGAGATAACATAACTTTTTATTTCCCAATTAAAAAAAAAACAAACAAACATACATTTTAAAGTAAATAATAAATAAAAACTGAAATCATTTCTCCTTGGCCTTCGGTGTCTCGACCATAGGAGCTTTTAGTTTGGCCATCTGGTTGTCCTCTTCCGGGGCTTCACGCACAGCCTCTTGGGGCTCATCACTTGAGCTCCCAAAGATCGCAATCTTAGCTTCAGTATAACTTTTCTCGCGATCTGGTTTCTTGCGTTTGCCCGGTCGGTCTAGGTCTTCCAGCTGTTTCCGCATGTGGCGAGAGTACAACTCTACCATCTTTGATAGGTTTTTATTCTCATCCCGCAATACTTCTAGCTGGTGTCGATTCACCTCCACTATCCTGGCCCTCTCCCTTTTCAAGCTCTTTATAGCACTCTGACACTCTTCAACCATACTGTGCTCCGCCGCTCACTGACCTTTCAGCACCTCTACCTCATGGGACTTCGCAAGTAGGCGATGAACCAAACTTGCGACACATGCTGTACTCTGCATGCTCAGTGCCAGGGCATCACTCATGACCCGATTGTCATCCCTTGTCCCGAACACACGTATATCTTTAGGAGTCACCAAATTTCTGCCAACTCCAATGGCAACATCGTTGTCCAGGAGTATCGAGTCATTGACAGGTCACAGGCCCCCGTGCGGAGGCAAAGTAGGGCATCCATACCTGGTGCTACTGCTTGGCCTCGTGTTTGAGTCGGTGGAGCTAGGTTGAGATCCAAGGAAAAGGGGTAGGAAGAGGCCATTTGATTTCTCAGTTTTTTTTTTCTTGCTTCTTTTCTCTTTTGGGTTTCTGAGTTTGTGTTTTTGTTTTTTTTCCCCTTCTTTTTCCTTCTTATAGACATAGTCTTTGACAAACCCTAGCCAGTGCAGCGTCTAAGCATTTTCTGAATCCCCAAGCGTTCCTCGAGTCCCACAACCTTCTCGCTTTCCAACCACACCCAACTCACTTATCACGACGTGACCTTTCTGAACGGACGCGTTCAGCAAAGTCGTCGCGCCTTTCCATGGCCCCGTAATTTCTGCTTGTGGAGTCTGCGGCGCCTCTATGCGTCGATACGTGTCTCGCCCTGCTGTTGGTCCCTTACACTGAACCGAGACATCATGACCCATGTTTTAAAAAAATAATCCCGTTCTTTGTGTTTCTAATCACGGTTCGATAGTTTGTTTTTACAAAACTAAAATAAAAATAAAATAAATAAAAGCCGGATATGAAAACAAATTGTGGGTCGGGTTTCACTTTAGTTTGGGTTTCTAAGTGGGTTAAATTCACCGTGGTTTGTGTTTTGAAATTGTGGGCTTTGGGCTTCAAAATATTTTTGGGTTTCAGAATTATGTGATTAGGGTTTACTGTTTTATTTTAATTTTTTTTTGTTTGTTTGATTGTTTGTTTTGTAATTTTTATTTTGTAATTATTTTATTTTATTTTTGTATGTTTTGTGATTTTTATTTGCTTTAATACCTTTCATTTGTTGTTATGACATTGTTTGTGGCTAATTTTTAAACATTGAGGACAATGTTCATTTCTAGGTTTGGGGGTATTGGAGTTTAGCATGTATTATTTTATTTTTTTCTTAATTTTAAAAAAAAAATATTGCTTGTTTTTCTTCTATTTGAGTTTTGTTTTTGTTTTGAGTCACTTTCCGAACACTTATGATGAGATAGTGATAAACGTTTGCATGACTTAAATATAAATTGGATTTCATTTTATTTTAGTGTTTTTTATTTATTAAAATTTGGCATTGTTCTATCATGATATGTTTGAAACCTTTGCACTTGCCATTTGTTTCATAATTTTCCAATTAAAGGATTTGCATGATCTAAAGAATTATATCAAGCATAAATTAGACTTATATAACCATATAAAGTGAGCTTTTGAGCCTTGTCCTTCAATTCATGAGTGTTATATACATACTCTAATTTTCTTGTCGTCAAAGTTGTTGTTTGATCTCATTATTCATTGATTTGGTTGAACACTTAAAAGTCATTCATTCTTATGCAATTTGATTTCATGACATTTAAGAAATGATATTAAGGCCTTCTTTGGATCGTTTGTGCCTTTCAAGCTAACCTATGCATGCTTAAGCATGATTTTCCATTGTTAACCATTTTGAGCCTACATGTAAACCTTTTCTTTCATTTACCAATTTTATTTCCTTGCCTTAGCCCGAAAAACAAATATTTACCTTTCTAAGGAACTCATGAGCTTTAATTTGGATGTGTTTTTCATGCTAAGTTTGGGAAGAGGTGTTACATTTCGGAAAAAAAAAAAAAAGAGAGAAAAAAAAATCACACAATTGGTGAAAGAAAAGAGAAAAGTTAAGTGGTGGTTGGTAGAAATTTCATTTTTGGGCCTTCAAAATAATTGGTGTTTGTTCAATTAAAGGAAAGGAGTATGAATCAATGTAAATGAAGGTATAAGGAGTTTTGATCATGTAAAAGAAAAAATCTAATCGTGATGATTCGAAGTCTTGTAAACAATTGTTTTATGCTCTTACATTGCGAGTTCCTTGGACTTTGTATTATCCATACCTTTCATTTCTTACTCACCTTACACCCTTGGCCCCATTACAACCTATGTTAAAGACCTAAATTGATCTTACATGTCATATGGTTGAATTGCATTCATTTTTCTACTTTTAAGTGTTTGACATCCTTCTTGAGATCATATTAATGCAAGTTTTTCATCTTCCTATTTTGAGTTAAGTCCCTTATGGTTTAACTCTAATCTTATGTTTATAACTGAGTGATGCATTGTAGCCCTCTTCTGAGTGATTCATTTGTGAGAGGACAACTTTGGTGAGATTTGAAGTTGCATTTGTGCTTGTTATGATTTTTGAAATTGTGTGAAAACTAAGATTGGAGAATTTGTTGCATTTGGCAATCACACTACTACACTTTGAGTATATTATGTTTTGAACTTTGCCGCCTTGTAAATAATGTCTAAATTGAGTTTTTATTGTTAAAACTTTTGAGTCATGTGCATAAGTCATTTCTCTTTAGAAAATGTTCGGAAAGATTGTTTTTAGTTTTATTTTTATTCTTTTTTTTTATTTTTGTAATTATTTTTGTTTTTGTTTTTGTTTTATTTTGCTTAAGGACTAACAAAGTTAGTAAAGTTTTCTAACCACTTTGTTTTGTAGAGTTAGAAAAACGTTTGTGGGTATTGTATTGCTTTAAACCCTCAGGAGACACAACTCCTCCTCCTAGGGATGCCTAGAGGTTTAAAGGCTTGTTGCATACGCTAAATGCAATCGAGTTACCTGCGGAAGTGGTTTAGTTAACTTCTTATTTTATTTTTAACTTTGTTTTGTGTTGTTTTGCTCGAGGACTAGCAAAATCTAGGTTTGGGGGTATTTGATCAGTACATATTTACATATCATTTTGTACCCTTCTAGCTTATGATTTGGTTATGTTTTTGAGTTAAACTTGTGCTTTTAATTCTTTTTGTGTTTATCTTTCAGTTAATTGAGATTTAGGTAATAATGATGGCTTTGGATAGGAAATGATGCAATCCAAGCATGTGAAGGCCTGATTTGGATGAAGGGAAGAAGAGCTTAAAGACAAACTCATTTTTTGCTACAGCCCCCTGCCAGTCCAGTTTCGTAGGTCATATTGCAAGCTTTGTTTCAGCAACCTACATAGCTCGAATGAGGCCACATTCTTCATGAAAGTTGTTCCAATGGGTGTGTACTATAACATATCCAAAATTCAGCCCCATTGGATAAATCTGGAGTCCGTTACCTAGCAAACACAGAACCATGCTCAGGATGGATCTTATCAGCGCGGAAAATGAGTTAGCAATTTGTTTTGGCCTTAACTTCCTCCTCCGACCTTGGATTGGCCCAAATGATATATGGCTGGAAAGAAGACATTCTGAACTTCAAGTTGGAGTGCTTAAAGTCTTAATTTGCTTAAGGGAAGCCCAAGTTGTAAGCCCTTGAAGTTGCTGGTCATGCTGACCTCAGCATGTGCTGGTTGGATGCTTGGTCATGGTGAGCTAGGCATGAGCTATCATTTCTGGTTGGAAGCTTGGTCATGCTGACATGAGGATGAGCTAGGGCTGCTAGTGGGATTTAGTGGAGTAGCCATTCAAGATTTTCTAATACAAGTGCATCATCCAATTCATATTTTCTAATTCAAGTGCATCAACCATTTCAGATTTTATAATTCAAGTGTTGTATGCATTAGTCTTTTTGAATTCAGATTTTCACTTCCCCTAGGCCTATAAATAGGGAGGTTCTCTAAGCTTGTAATCACACCCCAAGGGGGGAGCTCTCAAGCACTTCTCTAGAGCTCCCTTCCCTTCTCTCCCTCAAATTCTCTTAGTTTCCCTTTTGTAGTTCTCAATTGTTGTAACAAGATCCTAGTACTATAAATCTCAAGCATTTTTCTTTTCTTCTTCTTCTAAATTCTCCAAACACTTCTCTATTCTCTTTCAAAGTTCTCCATGCTCTAAAAGATTTCCCATGTTCTCAAACACATGCTCTTCCAAAATCCACAAAGTTCTCAACACCATTTTCCCTTCTCTTCCAAAAGTCTCCATGTCTCAAACACTTCACAAACACTTTCTCTCCCTTCCCTAAGTTATCAAATTCTCCAAGTTCACAAACATTCTCCAAGTTCTCAAACGCTCTCTTCCAAATTCTCAAAGTTCTCAAACACTTTCTCTTCCAAAATCCTCAAGCTTTCCAAACACTTCTCTACTCTCTTCTACATTTCCCTTCTCTTCCAAAATTCTCCAAATCTCTCAAACACTTTCCTTCCTTCCTCAAATGCTCTCTTTAATGTTCTCTAAGTTGTAATTTATTTTTCTTGTAATGTACATTCTTTCTTCTTGTTTTATTTCCTTTCTTTTTCATTTCTGTTTTGTGTAGGGAACTAAATTGGATCATTCAATCACCAATCCCTGTGGAATCGACCTCGCACTTACATACGCTAAACTACCAACGGTTCGTGCACTTGCGAGTATCACAAGTTGAGGATGCAGTTGAACCCATTTTGGTGCAGCTGAATCTACACAACAGTGTGGTTGGTGAACTTAATTGTATAATCTGATTTACCTAACCCTTGTGCCTATAAATAGGGAGTCTCTAGAGAGCTTAGAGAGCCAGAATTTCATTCCATAATTTACACTTCCATTGTACACAAAGAGAGGGAAAGTTGAGAGTCACAAAGGGAGAGAAGGGAGAAGGCAGCAGCTGGGAGGCTTTGGCCTCCTGGCAGCCATGGAGATGAATCTTTTCAATCTCTAGCATGTTGTCCTTATCTTCTTCTCCTCCCTTTGTCTTTTATTTTCTTCTTGTATTTCATTTGTTTTACTTTGTTTTTCTGTTATTAGTTTTAATAAACATCTTGCTAGTCTTGTATCATGGTTTGAGTTTATAAAGTTTGATTTCATTCATGAATTCTTCTTCACTAATTTAATAGAGCTGTTTTTGCATCCTTTGATTGATCACCTGAGGTTTTATGCATTTTGCTCTTGTTGGGAAGGTTTGGGGATCATCTTCATTCCATCCATTAGCAACTCATGTGATTTGGTTTCTAGGTCTCCTAATGTAAACACCATGCTTGGGGTCCTTGTGATGTTCAATGCAATTTGATCCAAACACCATGGACTTATTTGTGAGCATCTTCATGAGTGAATCAATTTGTTTACTTGCTGCCATAACATGATTAGAACAATTAGGGTGGATTCTAAAACAACACCATTTTGTCTTAGTTACTTTCTTTCTTCTTGTTTCGTTTCTTTTGTTTCCATTTCTGTTTTGTGTAGGAAAACTGAGTTGGATCATTCAATCACCAATCCCTGTGGAATCGACCTCGCACTTACATACACTAAACTACCAACGGCTTGTGCACTTGCGAGTATCACAAGTAGAGGATGCAGCTGAATCCATTTTGGTGCAGCTAAATCTACACAACAAGTTTTGGCGCCGTTGCCGGGATCGGTAACATTGCTTGATTCTATTTGGTTTTCCTACTTTTTTTTTTTTATAATCTTTTTTATAGCTAGACAGTTTCATGTTTTAAAGTTAATGAGGTTAATTGATAAGTTGTGTTTGTAGTCCAACGGACAAGGACAATTGCCTGACAAGCAAGAGAACTGGGTTTGAGTCCCAGCTTACACAACACCAAAGAAAGGGTTCAAGTAGCATGTTGATTATTGCTAGTTTCTGGTTTCATTCACTTGCTCTTAATTAAATATCTTGTTCAAGTTTACATAAACACCATATGACTCTTGGACTGATTAGTGAATGGATGGGTAGATATTGAAGACAAACACCATGTTTAAATTCTACTTGGTTCTTTATTGTTCTTCTTGTTCTTAATGGGTTTGGAATTTGTGTTTAGACTAAACACCATAGCTAAATACTTGTTTTGAATACTTGATTACAACCACACACCAAATGGATAATCATATTTGAGAAAGAACGAACTCCATAAGCTAGTTTGATTTACTTTGATGCTTGTTACTTTGAAGCATGGAATTAGATGTTTGTGGTGAAGTTGAATCCCTAATCTTGATGTGTTAGTTTAGTTTATCATTTTCATTTAAGTTATGGTTTCCTAATCCAACAAATCTGAAACATTGTTTCAAGTTTCCTTGTCTTTCTTTAAGCATTTCTGAAGTAGCTTAATAAAAAAGAGGGAAAGAGAGGAGACAACCCAATCCATAGAACATGGAGTATGGAGCAATGGAGAAGTCGACCTCCAGCTGCTATGGCCAACCACGCTCCAGTTATCACTTCAAAGGGAGCATTCCGATCATATCTCTTTCATTTGTATAATAATTGCTACTCATGCTTAATTTTTTTCACATTTTCTGTTTTGTTTTTGTTAGGGTTTTCTTTTCCTTGATGTGGGAGAAACATGATGAGCAGCTGATCCAAATACTCAAAGAAGAATATGTGCTGCCATACTATGTGCATTTCCCTCTCATTGTCTTCAAGGGGAAGTTTTAAACTCTCTTTCTTTTATTTCTTTCATTTCATTCCTTTACCCTTGATTTTATGTGCATTGCATGCTTTACATGGATTCAAACATTGAGGGCAATGCATCATTTAAGTTTGGGGGTGCTGGAAAGTTTTTTTTAGTTTTTGTGTTTGTGTCTGAAAACGTAGGCTTCTTCATTGCTAATTTTTTTTTATTTTCTGCTACTGTTTTGAAAGTTTGGTCCGCGTTGTGTTCTTCATTTTTTTATGTTGAATCCAATGACGTAAAGAACGTTAAATTTGACCAAGTGGTTTGAAAGTTACATGTCAAAACAGATTAGATGTTGAAATTGAGCAAAACAGCAATTTGAAACCTCACGTTTTTCTTTTTCTGTTTCTTTTTCTTTGAGTCATTTTCAGTTTCCTTCCCACACCAATGATAAATCTTGAGTCTAACTTCTAATATGGCTTTTAGGAATTTGATAAGCATTGTGTTAGGTCTGAATCTTATTCTTTTGCTAGCTAAGTCTCACATAATTATTCTTGAGCTTTCTATGCACTTTAGCCATGATTATACAACTCTTGCATGTCTTACCCAATTGTATGCCTTTTTGCTTGTGTGATTCACTGGAATGTTAAGTTATAACTAAGATATGATTTAGGCCATCTTTGTTAAACCTGTTTCTTTTTCCTCCTCCATCAACCCATACAATACATATTCCATTGTAAACCCTTTTGTGCCCAAACACTTAGCCATTTCTTTCTATCACCTTATCATCCATTAAACACCCTACCATCTAAGGGACTTGTAGAGCGTGTTTGTATTTCAGATTGTAATGCATTCAAGGCAACAAATGAGCTGAAAAAAAAAATTAAATAAAAAAGAAGTGTGGCCAATGTAGTCACAACCCTAGGGTGATATAAGGAGAAATCAAGGTGATCTAGGGTGAAGAGCCGCAAAATTGGGCCAAATATTATACAAAGTGTGTAAACATCAAAATCAAATTGTGAAGTGATTCAATTGCAAAATCTGGTGTTGTGAGCTTATTCAATTTATGTGCCTTACATTTCAAACGTCCATGATCTTGTTTACATATTATGCTCTACCTTGTTCCTTAGACTTTGTGTTTTCATATCCATTCCTTTTCTAACCATTACATTACATCCATAAGTAAAGTCCTATTGATTTTGGTTTAGCTTGGCAAACTTGTGTTCATTCTTGCAGGAATTCATATCGTTGTTTGAGAAGCATGAGTTGTATCTTCATGGCTATTTCACACACACACCTTGAGCATGATTTGTGTGAGATTGTGGTAGCACTTGAATAATGTTTAGAACCTCCTTAGTGCTTGTTTTGTTCCTTGTTGAGCCATGTCTATGAAGTTTAATATTTCTGTCCGGTTGGAAGGTTAACGTTTTTGTATTTTGTTTTGTTTTCTTTTGCTCGAGGACTAGCAAAATCTAAGTTTGGGGGTGTGTTAAGTTCATAATTTCATACATATACGTACCCTATTTACTTACTTCTTTTGCTTAGTTTCTTCGATTTCTAAGTTATTTGCCTCTCTTTGTGTGTTTTGTAGGCCAATAGAGCAAGAGAGCATAATTCATGCAATTAAAGCATGTTAAGGCATTTGAAGCAATATGGTGCAAAAACGTGCAAAAGCTTGGAGACTGAGGTAGACGTTCATTTCAGCGTTATCTTCTTCATCCGAGCTTGGATTAGGCCAATACTTGTGTGGTTGAATCAGAGACATTCTGAACTTCACAATGGACATCTTAAAGTTGTCATTTGATTCAGCCAAGCCCAATTCGTAAGCCCATGAAAATACACATCATGCTGACATAAGGATGAGCTGATGGATGCTTGGTCATGGTGAGCTAGGCATGAGGTATTGGTTTCTAAATGGATGTTTGGTCATGCTGACATAATGATGAGCTATGGCTGCTGGTGGGATTTGTTGGTGAAGTGCAACAACCATTTCTGATTATCTAATGCAAGTGTGTTAGGTGAAATTTGTGTGGTTGGTGAACTTAATTGTATAATCTGATTCACCTAACCCTTGTGCCTATAAATAGGGAGTCTCTAGAGAGCTTAGAGAGCCAGAATTTCATTCCATAATTTACACTTCCATTGTACACAAAGAGAGGGAAAGTTGAGAGTCACAAAGGGAGAGAAGGGAGAAGGCAGCAGCTGGGAGGCTTTGGCCTCCTGGCAGCCATGGAGATGAATCTTTTCAATCTCTAGCATGTTGTCCTTATCTTCTTCTCCTCCCTTTGTCTTTTATTTTCTTCTTGTATTTCATTTGTTTTACTTTGTTTTTCTGTTATTAGTTTTAATAAACATCTTGCTAGTCTTGTATCATGGTTTGAGTTTATAAAGTTTGATTTCATTCATGAATTCTTCTTCACTAATTTAATAGAGCTGTTTTTGCATCCTTTGATTGATCACCTGAGGTTTTATGCATTTTGCTCTTGTTGAGAAGGTTTGGGGATCATCTTCATTCCATCCATTAGCAACTCATGTGATTTGGTTTCTAGGTCTCCTAATGTAAACACCATGCTTGGGGTCCTTGTGATGTTCAATGCAATTTGATCCAAACACCATGGACTTATTTGTGAGCATCTTCATGAGTGAATCAATTTGTTTACTTGCTGCCATAACATGATTAGAACAATTAGGGTGGATTCTAAAACAACACCATTTTGTCTTAGTTACTTTCTTTCTTCTTGTTTCGTTTCTTTTGTTTCCATTTCTGTTTTGTGTAGGAAAACTGAGTTGGATCATTCAATCACCAATCCCTGTAGAATCGACCTCGCACTTACATACGCTAAACTACCAACGGCTCGTGCACTTGCGAGTATCACAAGTTGAGGATGCAGCTGAATCCATTTTGGTGCAGCTAAATCTACACAACACCCTTCTCCCATTTCCTTCATCAAATTCTCTAAAGCTTTCAAACACATGTTCTTCCAAAATCCACAAAGTTCTCAAACATCTCTCTACTTTCTTCTCTAAAAGTCTCCATGTCTCAAACACTTCACAAACACCTTTCTCTTCCTTCCCTAAGTTCTCAAATTCTCCAAGTTCACAAACATTCCCCAAGTTCTCACACATTCTCTTCCAAATTCCCCATTTCTCAAACACATCTCTCCAAGTTCACAAAAGTCTCCATGTTCTCAAACACTTCTCCTTCCTCTTCCAAATTCTCAAGTTCCCAAACACTTTCCTTTCTCTTCCAAAGTTCTCAAACACTTCCCAAAACTCTTCTCCCTTCTCTTTCTCAAACACTTCTCTCTATTCTCATTCAAACTCTCCATGTTCTCAAGTGTTGTACAAAACTTTTTGCTTCTTTTGTTTTCATTTCTGTTTTGTGTAGGAAAACTGAATTGGATCATTCAATCACCAATCCCTGTGGAATCGACCTCGCACTTACATATGCTAAACTACCAACGGCTCGTGCACTTGCGAGTATCACAAGTTGAGGATGCAGCTGAATCCATTTTGGTGCAGCTGAATCTACACAACAACCTCTGGGGCAGGAATCGTCCTAGAAGAGCCATTGGGGGTTAGACACTGCTATTCTTTCAAGTTAGACTTCCAGTGCACTAACAACAGAGCTGAATACGAAGCTCTAATCATTGGCATCGAAATGTTGGTAGAACTCGGAGTCCAGGATGCGGAAATCTTAGGAGATTCTATGCTTGTTTTAAAGCAGATTGCTGGAGATTATAAATGTTTGAACCATGCTCTAGCTGTCTATTTAGTAGCAGCTAGGAATCTGTTGAAGAGTTCAGGGAAACCACTTGGGAACATATCCCAAGAGAAGAGAACTTTGCAGCCAATGAACTGGCTCAAATAGCTATAGGAATACAAATCCCGGAAGATTGTGTGCAAAGGATTATCAAGGTAGGAAAGAAAAGTCTGCCATCTGTTCTGACTAGGGGAATAGAGATAGATATCAATTCTGCCACGATCACTGAGGATGATCTGGAGGACCCCCATCATAAATTACTTGCAATATCCAATTCTGCCTTCTCACAAGAGAGTTAGGATTATGGCTGCAAACTACCTTATGTGGAATGAAGAATTGATACGAAAAAGCAAAGATGAGGTACTACTAAGGTGTTTTGGGAAGAAAGAATACATGAAGGTCATGGGAGAAACCCATGAAGGAATCTGCGGAGCGCATCAAGGCGGAAGAAAAATGTGCTAGTTGATTAGAAGGTATGGCTATTTCTGGCCAACTATGATGAAAGACTGCATTGATTATTCCAAGGGATGTGAAGCTTGTCAAAGACATGGACCAATCCAGCAGGTTCCCTCGGTTCCCATGAATCCAGGAGTCAAGCCATGTACATTTAGAGGATGGGCAATGGACCTCATTGACAAGATTTATCCAGCCAGGAAGCCAAAAGCATTGTTTCATGATTGTAGCCACGGATTATTTTACCAAATGGGTGGAAGCCAAGCCTGTTAAGTCTACCACATCTCAAGAAATCATTACTTTCATAGAAGAACAGATCATACAGAGATTTGGCATTCCGGAATCAATCACCACCTACAGGGGATCTTCTTTCATATCTGGAGATATGCTAGATATGGTAGAAATATTCAAATTTAAGCTACTCCAGTCCACTCCCTATTATGCTCAAGCCAATGGACAGGTAGAATCAAGTAACAAAGTAATAATCAATATTATCAGGAAAATGCTTGAGAAAAATCCAAAGCAATGGCATGAGAAGCTGCGAGAAACTTTATGGGCGTAGAGAACTTCAAAAAGGGAGGCAACTGGTATGACTCCATATGCTTTGACTTATGGCCACGATGCAATTTTGCCTATGGAAATAGCAGTCCAATCCCTCAGAATTTCCCATCAACACGAATTGGTTGGAGGAGATTACAGTCAAGCCATGCTGATAGAACTAGAAGGGTTGGATGCAAGTAGGATTGATACCCTAAATAAACTCTTAGCAGGAAAACAGGCTGTGTCAAGAGCCTACAATAAAAGAGTTAAGAACAAGAGTTTTGAAGAAGGAGAAATAGTATGCAAAGCAGTTCTGCCCCTCGAACACATATATCTGGTTATGGAAAGTGGTCACCAACTTGGGAAGGACCTTTCATAATTAACCAAGTCTTGGGATTAGGGGCATGCCACGCCAATCAATGGCAAATGGTTAAAGAAATTATATCCAACCATGTGGGATTCATACGCTCGTGAGAGAATCCCTGGGATAGAAAGGCAACAACTTGAAACTGTTGCTTGATTTTTGCTTTAGCTTTTGTAATCTTCTAATTTTCTTTCAGTTTATCCAGAAAAATCAAAATTCCACAAAATAAATAAACTTTTATTTAAAATAAGTCACCTTAGTGACTAAGCAGTTCATTACAAATCCAAAATTTGAAATTTTAAAATCCTAGTTTCTTGATAGTCTCCTGAGGCTAGTCTTCTTAATAGAGAGCTCCTTCTGAAGCAGCACCCCTTGATGGATTGAAGCCTCTGCAACTTCCAAAGCTGGCCTGGAAGCTGAAACCATGCTTTGCACAAGGAAGGTAGCCTTGGTCTTAGAGCTCAGTCTAGCACTCAGCTTGCGCTGCACCTCCCTTTGTTCTGCCAGTTGTTTTTGAAGCTCCTCAATCTGCTTCTCCAACCTATCTGCAGTTGCCTTGGCCTCTTTGTACCCGGCAACCATCTGATCCAGTTCTGCCTTTTGTTTTGTATAATCAGCCAAGTTGGCATCATGGGTAGCCTTGCAGAGTCCAGAAGTCTTGAAGGTAGGCCTGAGATCCTCATAGTGATCATGAAGGTTGAGCACGTCTCTGGCCAGGTTTAGGCTTAGCTCAAGAATGGGCTTAGGAGCAATGCTTTGCCTGTGAGGAGGTCCAGATCCTTCATCAGTTGCTCAACAGCTCCTCGATTTTCATCCAGCTCCAGCTCAGTAAATTGCCAGATCTTCACTCTCTCCATGGCCTCATCCACTGCCTTGAATTTGGCCTTGCTGGGGGTAGACCTGAGCTTCTCAGCCTGTCCAGCGGGCGTCCAAATCCATAGCCTCGAACTCAACCAATTATGGGTCAACTAAGGAAGCCGTGATAGTCGAAACAGGTATGGGATTGGATAGGCATCTGCAAAATCAAAATTGTGGATTAGAAAAGGGCAGAAACGAAAGAAAAATTCATAACATAGTAATACTTACAGCTGCAATAACAGGCTTCAGAAGACTAATCACCACTGCCACGGTTCCTGGAGTTTGGGCCCTTCCACCTGAAAGGAATACAAGTTAAAAAGAAACAAGGACAGGACAAAGTGCAGAAAATGGATAGAAATAGAATACAGGTTACCATGGGTCCAGGAGCAGCAGCATCCACCTTCATTCCAAGAGTTGGAGCAACAGGAGAAAGCTCTACCCTGCCCTACAGGCTCCGGTATGGGTTGTTCTACCAAGGCTGCAACAGGAAGCCTTGCCTGCTCCATGGGCTCTGACACAGATTGTTCTGCCTGTTCTTCAAAAACCTCAGCTGCAGTGGAGTGCTCTGCCTCAGCATCCTCAAAAAGAGCCAATTCTGAACTGGTCAGTCTCTGCCCTTGAATGACCCCTTGCTTCTCAGCCAAGGCAATGCTTTCCGCTATTACTTCAGGAGAATTTCCTCCTGACAAGAACAAAAAGTCAGAAGTTGAAAAGTAAAAACAGAAAGAAACATGACCACACAATCAAAGAAGGGCCTCACTTCTTCTTCAAACTCTTTCCCCTTCTCCTTTGAGCAGGCCTCTGTCGTTTGTTTTGCCTGGCCTTTCTCCTGCTCAACGCTTTGAAAGCCTCTTCCAGCTCATCATCAAGACTCAGCAGTCTCCGCTGGAACAACCGTAACTTCACCAGATTCGACTCGACTCCTCTTTCTAAGTCTTTTAGACCTAGTAAGAGGAGGAGGGGAAGGGCTTTCAGCTGCGCAAAACAAGTAGAGGTTAAAAAGACGGACAGAACAGAACAAAATAGGACAGACTGAAGGAAATATAATTCTAAAATACCAAAATCTTACCAGGAATTTCAGGTTGGGCAGCACTGCCTTGAGCGAAGGAGCTCCATTTTCTCTTCCTCCCAGGAGAGGGAGTGGTCCCAACAATTGGTAGTTCTGTCAAGCTCTCATCCTCTTTCTCCTCACCATAAGGAGGCTCCAAATCACCTCCAGCTATGACAAAACTAACTGCACTAGAGAAATATAATTTCAAAAGTAAATCCAGCAAAAATGGGAAGAGAAAATAAATAAAACTTACCAAATGCTTCTCCAGCCTGCTCCAAATCTCCACTCATTTCTAGAGAAGGACCTTATACGAGCAGAACAGGTTCATTCAGATATTGCAACACAAACAGAATAGGAAAGATATAGACAAAAGTCCAAAATCTACCTTCTATGACTTGCACATTGACATCTCGGATGGTCTGTATAGTAAAACTCTTGGCTTCTGCTTCTGCACTAACGGTCCCACAAGACCAGCCATAAAAAAGAATCTTGAAAGCAGTGACCGAGGCAAGCAGAGGATGACATTTGGCTTTCCACCATTCATCAAAATCGGAGAAGCTTAGGTATTCAGCTCCAGGATGGAAAGAGGGCATCTGGAGTATTGTCAATCTTATTTACTGCACATCTATCATCCTTATGTACTTCTAGATCATCTAGATTTCTCCAGGAAGTGGCCCGATTGCAGCTTCTATAGGATTTGAGAGGAATAACCTGAGGACAACCGAGTTGTCTCGCACAGAAATTTGGATGATAGGCTATGCTCCCAGGTGATAATTTGGAGGCTTCCCACCTCCATAAGGCAGGTCTCTTAGCAGGGCTACACTCAAGAATAACTTCCTGAATTCTGTCCTGGCAGTTCATCTTCTGGTTCCTTCTCAAAAAGTCGGTGTTCAGGCTGGAACCGAGGGTATGTTCTTCTAATCACCACCTGCCACTGAGCATCAGATCTCTTGGTGCAATGCCTGAACCACATCAGATACTCTTCAATAGAGCGCTTGGGCACTGCGGCTGATCTAGGGGAAGGGCCAGAACTTGGTTTCCAGGGAGAACCAAATCTGGAAACCGGAACTCAGGGAAGTACACCTGGAGCCGGATCTGAACCATCCAAAATGCACCAGGAGTCGCAGATCCAAAGGATTCTCCAAAGTAGCTGTGTGAAGATTCTTGAAGAGGTGAGCCAGAACTATAGGTCCAAGCCCAACATCAGTGTGGTTGTGCAGTGCTTCAGGCAAGTGCCTCTACTCAAGCAAAACAGCGGACGAACGGTTTGGGAATACAAACCTATTCAGCCAGGTCCAGGAGGAACAGCATGTGTCGCTGATCCCTATCTTTCTCCACATGAATTTCTTCAAAAAATTGGAAAAGGAGCAATTCTAGTTGATAGCAGCAGGAGAGATGGTGAAAGGCTTGGCCAATTTCTCCTTGTTCTTCCTCCGATGATAGTCACCAACGGCATCAGGCCTCCCACCAGGCCTGAACCCAAAAATTTGAGCCATGTCCAGGCAGGGTTGGCGCCATTGGACCCACATGGAAGTCGAAAGTGTTGCTGGCAGAATTCCAGAAACATAAGGTGGCAGCAAGCAGGTTCTCATCCCGGCTAATGGATTGCTTAGACAGGAGAATTGCATCATAGATCCCTGCCCTCTCTCCAGTAAGTCCAAATTCTGGGAGAAGTTTATCAATCCAGTCTGACCACTTCACAGGACTATTCCTCACCTCACTTGGATGGGAACGAAAGGCTCAAGTTCTTGCTGACCCAAGAATAAGAAGACAAGGCAGAAGTGCCTTCAAAACACAGAGGAGCTACGGCATCTTTTTTCATCAATTCTGCCAACTGATTGGGAGAGAACCAAACCAGCGAGGTCCTAGGGTCAGGGTAGTATCAAACAGATGAAGAACATTCTCATCCAGTTTTTTATGAATAAAGGGATGAAGCCTGCTTCGAACCTCCATAGCATGAGCATCGATTCCAGTCCCAGGTAATGTAGTCAGGAGGAATTGAGGAGGAGGAGGAACCGCGAGCATGAGTTTTTGGAGAAGACATTTTTCTAGGTTTTTTCAGACTGGAAACAAAGAAAGGACTAAGGATTGATTGAAGAAAAGAAGAAAGGATTCTGGCAAATTTAGAAAAATCAAACGTCTAGGAAGCAAGGGTTTGAGATGAAGAGGAACTGAAAGTTTTGAACTCCTTTAAAAAGGACTCGTAATCATGGGAAAGAGAAGACAAGACACCACGAGCTAGTAACTGACCAATTTCCCACGAAGTCTAGTTCGTGGTAGGTGAACGGGGCAGACGTGGGATGATTTAAATTGGCGCGTACAAATTAATGGCCAAAGTCATTAAGTCTAAAATCGTTCAAAACAAATTCAAACTTAATGGGGGCATTGTTTGGGCCTAAATTTGGTGCGCCTAGTCAAAAGCCCACACCATTTTGACAGCCACTAAAAACTGGGCCAACTTCTACAAAAATGTTCGGTCCAAACATCAAAAGCTCAGAAACAATAAAAGGCTTGGGTTTTTGAGGGTGAGAGATTTTAGCCCAGATTTTACCATTGCATATTCTCCATAGACCCACGTGACTCATAACTTGGGAAAAGTCAGGACAATCTGAACTGGAAATAAACAGAAGGCTAGTAGCAGTTGTGGAAGAAGAATATCTCTAAAAAAACTCTCTCATCAAACGCATCTCAATATATATATATATGTATTCAGAGATATTTTCTTTGAAAAGAGAATGCACAATTTCCAAAAGATAAGCAGACTATGCCTTCTAAAGAAAGATAAGCAGGAAAACGCAGGTTGCTAAAAACTGGAAATCATACTCACCATCACAGGTCTGAAAAGCAGTTACACTGGAAAAGAGGGTGAGGTAACCCATTAGCACAGAAGAGTGACTAAACTAACTGATTGGAAGGTTACTTACCAAAGAAGTGATAAAAACCCTTTCTTTTGTTTTTTAAAATAAAAGATCTTTTGGAATTTTTGCCGCCCATTATTAAGAATTAAAGTCTTCACTCCCAAAAGGGTTTTTTCTATAAATATAAGAGAGGGTGAACATAAACAAAAAAACAATCAATCAACTCAACCAAAATATTCAGTCAAAAGACAAACACTCAAAATGATCACTTGATCTCAAGAAGATTTTCAAACAGATTCAAACAGGACCCAGAAGTCTAAGCATTTCAATTTCAAAAATCTTTTCAATAAGCTTGCAGAATCATCCTGTTTTCCTTCCCAAGCAAGAACAGTTAGATCACTGTTTCCAATTTGAATCCAGTTCAACAAAGTCAACATTAACGAGATTTCTCTCGTTACAAATTTGGTTCAAGCAAAAGCCAAGACAAGCAGTGTTTGAGCTTTCTCAAATACGAAAACCTCAACAAATTTATGGAGAGCCCTGACCAGGGCAGGCACAGGTACTACAGGACAGTCTCAGCTTAAGTCCAGCCACTTCTGCCCCTTTCAGACTGGAGAAGTCCCAGTTCTGTCCATCCAAAAGCCTTCCAGGGCTTGAAATGAATTAAAGCTCTGCCAAATTCAAACTTGGTATCGATTTGCAACTGAAGCTTAGCAGTTGAAGCTGTCAAAAGTCCAGGTCAAGCACAGAGACACATCCAGGTCCGGTCCAGAACGGAGGCAACTACCCTGACAGAAATGAAAGCACATCCCTTTCTTTGTCTTTGTATAGTCAGTTCTCCCTTTTTGAGCTTTGTAAAGGGGAGTTCTGCCTGAAATTAGTTCAATCTGTTATAATTTATTCTGGCCAGAACTACCGATTTTATGTTGAGAAAAATTATGAAGTCCTTACCTGTCTAAGGCATAGAAAAGAACTTACTTTGGAGATATTCCTCACCCAAATTCACGATCGTTTTGTTCAGAGTCAATAGCTTGGGGCGCAAGTTATTCTTATTCTCAAGTCTGTTAGAATCAAAAGGTTGCTAACAGTGGCACGCTCAACACATAAAGAACGTTAATTTATTGACCAAACAATGGTCTTTGAATTAATGGGGAACTTTACCCTACCATCATAGGAAACAAACAGAAAACAGGTGAACAACCCCACCACACTTCATATTAAGTTTTAAAAAAACAAACACTCCTCTACACCGTATTAAGTTTTACTATTTCAATTTTTATATAATTTGACTATTTCCGTGGGAAAATTGCATGCCAACACAGCTATGAATAATAGCTTGAATAAATTACATGGTGCAAGATTTACAATTAATTGCATCTCATCGGGCCCTAGGCAACGTTATGTCATAATTTGAAGATGTTAAGTTCTTACTTGAAGAAGAATCTGCTTCAGACAAATATTCACCACCAGTGAAACCTGGTTTTTGGATTGAGGTAAGGGGACTCATCACCTAATATCAGAATCATGGATGACATGGTTGACCTGTCTTCATGAAGCTATTGCACACATAAAAGACTAACATGTATGTAACACAAGAGTTTGGATAGAGTGTACGAGTCCCTTAAACTACACATTTGACAACAGCGTTTTTATCTTAAGTAATGTGAGGTTGAGGTGAATTTAGAGTGGTTAGGGGAAAGATAGCAGGGTGTGGGGTTTGAGGTTGATAAGTTTTTTTTTTTTTTGGTCTACTGAGTGTGTATTTAGGGGTAGTTTGAAAAGATACTGAGGTTTTCTTAAAAATTGTGAAAATTTGAATTAGAAGTTGTGGTGAATTTAAAATATCGGGTGAAAAAGAGAAGCGTGATATTTAAATAGAAAAACATAGTTTAAATGGGGTATAAGTTTAGGACTTGCTCCTAAAAGCTCTTTCACCGAAGGAAAACCAATCCTTTGCCGCCTGTTTTAATGAAGAAATGCCCAAAATATAGTATGATTTAGGGATGTAGTGTGCTGGCAGAGGCAGGTGGCAGGCAGCTGTGGAGCGCTGGAAATTTGGGTCTTAATTCTACCTTCGTTCTTCTTGAGAACACAGTCCAAGTAAGTCGTTGATAATGGAGAAAGGAAAAAATAATAAAAAAGAAACTCTATTCGATGTTCTTTTTCCTTTTTTTTGGTCGAAACTCAATTCTATGTTCACTCCCCCCATATCCTCAAGGCGGAGAATGCGGAGCCAGACAAAGACAGTGGTGAAATGACACTCTTCCCGTTCTCCTTTACCATAATTCCAAGGCAATGCCGGCCGAGGGACGGCAGTATCACTCTTGTTTCCACATTTCTTTTTCACCATCTTCATCATCATCAGATTCGCTACACTCCCAATGCCCTCCTTCATTGATTTTCCCCATTGCTATGTCACCTCCTAGGTGCTACCGTCCACTCCAAACTCAGCCGGAGACTTTTTGCTTCCGGTAGCCTTAATGGGTTGTGTTCAGGCCAAAACTAACTCCCCAACTCATGGCCTTCAAGGCCTTCACAAGTTGAAATTGGATCATGGGTATGTCAAGGGAGGTAAGGGAGGAAACCCCATTAGCCAAAAACACTCCAGAAAGGATATTAAGGTGGTGAGGTTTAATAGGGAGGAGAAGGTTGGTGATGTTCCTGGTGGAGGAGGAGGAGGAGGAGGAGGAGGAGGAGGAGGAGAGGGTGTGATTGGAAGGGAGACAGCGAAAGGTAAAAATGGTGGGAATATTTCAGGAAGGATTACATTGAAGCAGATTGGAGGAGATGATGATACTGTGGGTGGCTGGCCAAAATGGCTTGTTGAGAATGTGCCTGAAGATGTCTTAGCTGGCTTGGTTCCTAAGACTGCTGATTCCTATGACAAACTTGCTAAGGTAATTACTTACCAAGTACTCTTTAATTATGAGCAATGACATTATCCAATGTCTTACATTTGTCTTAGTGTTTGCTATATGCTGATTACCCTTGTCATCCTTGCTCCCTGGATGGATAGACATGAATAAGTTTAAATGAGTTTTCATTGTTCTGACTTCTGACACATTTTATGTTTAATTGCTTCTTTATTGTGGACTTGTAATTTTGATACATTCAAAGCCTGTACTTTGAGTTTGGGGGGTGCTCTTTGAATTCCTTAACCTTTTACTTGAAGGTTCTTTGTATCCTGGAGTGTATGAATGGAAGGAACTTGACGTGCTAGAATAGCTTCCTTTATTTATCATTTCTGTCATCTTCCTTCCTCTACCCTTGTTTTGCTCAATTTTTTAACATTTTCTATCATCATCCTTTCTCTATCCCTGTTTTGCCCAAAGATTCAAACTGCGGCTTCCGGTGTTAGATGAAAAAGAGGGGGTTGGGTGGGTAAATAAGTGGTACCATAAGGTTGTTTGCCTTTCTTGGAGGACAAGAGTATCACAATACCTGAATTGGGTTTCGATATTTGGTTTTTGCAGGTTGGCCAGGGAACCTACAGCAATGTGTACAAAGCTCGTGACAGGGACACCAAAAAGATTGTAGCTTTGAAAAAGGTCCGCTTTGACACATCAGAGCCAGAGAGTGTCAAGTTTATGGCGAGGGAGATAACAATACTACAGAAGCTAGATCATCCCAATATCATAAAGCTTGAAGGGATAGCTACATCAAGGATGCAGTACAGTCTATATCTGGTCTTTGATTTCATGCAGTCCGACTTGACCAGAGTAGTCTCACGTCCTGGACAGAGGCTCACTGAACCGCAGGTTGGCATTTTTCTTCGTCATCCTTAGAGCTAATTAAAAACTCTTATATGTAGGTATTGGGAATATAAGGATGAACTCAAATTTTATGTAATATTCTGCTGAGAAAGGTGTGGAATTCATGAACTAATCAGGAATAGGTCATGATAAGGCAAGGAAAGTCCTATAATTAACTTTGGAGTGGGAAACAATGAAGGTTGCAAATGATAAAGAATACTCCTGTGTCATTGGAAACTTTGCAAAACTGTTTAAGCACTTATTTGTACTTTGTAACTCAATTCCTAATTGTTGCAAACTCAATTCAAGGAATCACCTCTTAAGAAAAAGAAACAGGGCCTTCCCGTCCTCACACATAAATGAATAGGAAGCGGGGCGAGGGTCTTTTATTAGGGAGAAAAGAGAGGTTCTTTTGTAGCTTATTTCTATTTTAGGTGTCTGTGAACTTAACCAGACTGATTTGGGTGCTTTCTGTACAGGTGAAGTGCTATATGCAGCAGCTGCTTGCTGGTCTCCAGCACTGCCATGAGAATGGGATTCTTCACAGAGACATTAAAACTTCCAACTTGCTAATAGACAAAAGTGGGATGCTCAAAATTGCAGATTTTGGGCTTGCAAATTTTTTCCCTCCCAAAAAACGCCCTCTTACAAGCCGAGTTGTGACATTGTGGTACAGAGCGCCAGAGCTGTTGTTAGGTTCTACAGATTATGGAGTTGGTATTGATCTTTGGAGTGCAGGATGTCTATTGGCAGAAATGTTTGTTGGGAGGGCGGTTATGCCTGGGAGAACAGAGGTAAAATGCTTTGACAGTGAGTTATTCTCTTTGAACTTCATTATACGTGCATTCTAACTTTCCAGGAAAACTAAATGAGCTCTTTTGCCTTCTCACATTAGTTAGTAATACAGATGAATCATCGCACCATTACAAAAATCTTGAGCAATTAGAGAGGCATCTGCAAAATGAAAAAATTGCATCTTTCATGTATTCTTCTTCACATAAGCACTTTCGTTTTTGTTTATTTCTGTACATTCAACATAAGTTTCATTTTTTATTTTAATTTCTATGCTGGAAAAAATCTTACTGGATTCTGGTTTGATTTTATGCATGACTGAAATACGCTTTTTCTGTAAGCCTATGCGCATAACCATCTTATTTGTGGCACTTTTTAGTCTATTAAGCATTTGTGTATTCAGGTTGAGCAACTTCATAGGATCTTCAAGCTTTGTGGTTCACCCGGAGATGATTACTGGAAGAAAATGAAGCTACCAACAAGCTTCCGACCACCACAACATTACAAACCTAGTTTTGAAGAATTCTTTAGGGACTTCTCAACATCATCATTTGGTCTCTTGACAACACTTCTTGCTCTGTACCCAGCATCTCGTGGCAGTGCTGCTTCTGCTCTCCAAAGTGACGTGAGTACAAACAGGAAGCTCTTTCTTTGTGTAATCAATATTTTCCATTCCTTCTTTTTAGTCCCTTCTCTTTTAGTTTGCTTGCCCATTCTCTGCAACTGAAGAAGTTCATGCAGTGAAATTATCAGGAGTTTGAATAGTTAGTGCTACAGGAAAGGTTGAATCTCTCTGTTTTGTTAGATTAACATAGTCATGAATTTGTTCTGAATTGACTAAGAGTTTATGGTCAATGTCTAGCAGGTCATCATTGCTTTGTATAATGATGAATTCATAGCATAATTTCTCCTCTCTCTCTCTCTCTCTCTCTGTGAAAAGGATTAGCATTATCAGTTGTATGTCATCTTTGATTTGTTTCAGCAACCAGATACATAATTTATTTTTCTTTGTGGGAGATAAAATTAAGATGCCATGTTGTTACTGTTTTACTTTACGAGTTGGATGAAAGTTTACGAGTACAATTTCAAGTATGAACTGCGTATATGCTGGCAACTTGACCTTTAAGAAGAAATTTGGTCGCTCTAAGAGCAGAATGAGTGAAGAAATCGCAATGAGAAAGGAAAGATGTCTTAGTGATATATTTTAGTATTTTCCTTTTGATTGTTTGATGTACATCTGCTCAACATGTATTTATAAATACAAAATTCTTTCTACTTTCAGTTCTTTAGTTCAAGTCCGTTGGCATGTGACCTTTCAGCTCTACCGGTAATGTCTAAAGGGGAGGATGAGTGGATTCACACCAGGGATCGGAGGAAGTATGCTATTTAAATTGATAACATGCAATTTACTGTCATTATTTTGTTTATTTAATAAATAATAGGCTGAAAGAAGAAAGATTGGATGAAAAATTAAGATATATGTTTTACTAATTTCCCTTTTTATTAAACTTTTACCATTTGAAATCCTACTTTTGTATGTGTAACCAAAAAAATAAATCTTACTTTTTTATAACACAAAGATAACCTTTAAATTTTCCAATTCATTAGCATTTTGAATTCCCTTTTCCTTCCTACGTAAGATGTTAGAAACTTAGAATCTGCTCTTTTAGGTTTTTTGAGTGGTGTTCAATTGAGTACAAATTTGTCCATTATGTTCTAGTCCCATTTAGAGGAAAAACTTTCATTTTCAGTAATGGAGACGTTGCAGAAACGAGCCTCACAAAAAAAGACTGTAGGAAAAGAAGCAATGAACGAAAGCTTTCCCAGAATCTAAAACAAAAGAAAATCTGAAAGTGGCAAGGACTTTCAATTAAATGCTACAAAACCACAATGGATTTAAATTATCTTGTTTAGATATAAAATGGATGTTATAGGCTGTCAACACACCCAATGTATGAATTACTTTAATTGTGCTTTTCCATCTGATATAAGGAGGGCTTCCAAACCAAAACAATTGTCTCAAACAAATCGTGAACTTCATCAAAGAAAGGTCCAAGAGGTCAGAGGAGAGTTTGAATCTTCTAATAAGGTAAATCCTTAGTTTCGCATTTTTGTTTGATTAATCAGACTCAATTTGAATTACTTTTCCTATTTATGAAGTTATATGGTATATGATATATAGCTCATGATGTAAATCCTTTTCTCTTTCTTTAGTTTCTGCTGGAAAATAATGCAGAACTGAACACGTACCGCCAAGCTACGGGAAGTTCGCACAGCCAGGATATGGAAAGCATGCATAGCCAAGAGATGGGAAGCATGCATGGCCAAGAGATGAGGAGCAACAGTGCAAGCAGCAGCACTTCCTCCAGTTTTAAACCAAGCGTATATGAGAACTTGCATGCATCTCTTTCTCCAATAATCCGTTCTCATAAAAAACGATTCCCGACCACTGAGGGTCATCCTAATGCTCTCAAGAACATCAACCCTGATGTTCTTAAAAACATCAAGGACTTTCCTCTCTTGCATGCCTCTATAACAGATATCATCAACCATACTGAAGGCAGTGCACTGTCCTATTATCGCAGATCTCATTCTACATTGGACTTCCGAAATCTTGATCCGGAGAAGATGTGATAACTGTTGGGACTGGACAAAGAACAGACAATTGGAACAAATCTTTATCACCTCAAGCTGTTCTACTCCTGGCCTAGAAGCTTATAATTCTTTTCCCCACTTGTTTTCGGTCTCAGTTTTCCCCTTGTATGATCTTGTGTTATAAATAAATCTGTATCTGGGACCCTTTCTAAATTACTTATGCAAAATCCTCTAGGGAACATTGATAAGGGAAGTTAGTTTTGCACTGAACTAACGATTACAGAGAAGTAGTAATATATCGATGATCTTTTATTCTAAACTTGTCCAAGAAACAATTGTGTTGGATTGGACCATAGACATGATTTGCTAACAAATTTGTACCAGGATTTTACATGTGTTTGTTCTAGATTTGTCCCGGCTGCCATACCATCAGGGGTGCGCCAGAGAGGCAAGTTAAATTTGGAATCAGTGGTCGAATTTGATGTTAGACTTCGGTCTGAGTTTGAACAAAGTGGCCGGGATTTGACTGCAGTAAGTTGAAAGACCATTAGGCGCCAAATGTGTCGGAAGCTTCAACTGGGTACAAGCGGAGGCACTAAAGAAGGTACGGCATGCTAACCCAAGCTAAAAAAATATATATAATAATAATATAAAAATACAAAGAGGGAAAGTTAGCCTGGTATCTCTGGTAGACCAAAAAAATCCTTGGTGAAGGAGAAAAATTCAATAAATCTCAACAAATGAAGACAAGAATCATGGGAGGGGCCAAAATGCTTAACCCTTAAACCCAAAACACACTCCAAAATAATTGGCAGAGGATTTTATGCCAATGCTTGCATCAGAAAAGTCCATAAAGAATCCGACATAGGAGCTGCTGAAGAATTTTGAAGGCAGCCAGTAGATTCATCCCTCCATCATGCCTTAAGTCTCTCCATCAAGCCTTAATTAGCTCCAACCCAACCTCATTCATCCTCAATCATGACCCAGATCATCTTCACTAATCGCTTCCTTAATTGCTTCCTTTGAAATATCAATATACGCATACTTTTTGTTTCTTCTCAATCCTCTAAACTAACAGGAAACCCCAATTTTCCTGCGGCCACCAGCAACGCTAAGAGTTGGTGGACTTGGTTCTCTGCATGCCCTATGTTTAATATTACCTTGGACCCCAAAAAACCTTACAAATAGGTCACCTTCTCCCTTCACATGGGATTGACACTTGTCCTTATACAAAGAAAACTCTGTTGAATTAACTCTTAAAATTCTGATATGATTTTAGCGCCACAAGGGTTTTGACTGGTAGCATACCGATTTCCCTCAGATAATCTGATTGTTGTCTTGTGCAGGGTTTACTTTGTGATTTTACTCAAGCTATCTTAGATTGAATAATAATCGTTCGTACTTTAAAAGGACAAAACTATTTGTCATGCCTTCGGCTGTGTGCATGCCCCCTATAGTGCTCTTTCATTTGTAGATTTAATGAAGGACTATTTGCTAAATCTAGAGAAGGTAAGGACTGTTTTTCTTCTTTTGTTTGGCATAGAAGTTAGAGAAAATTCGGAACGAAAGGAATTGAAAACCTACCCTAATGTAGCGGAGGTTCTAGTTGGTGAAGAATGAAGTAAGGCTAAAGGGGATTGAAAGTAAGTCTGATTTGATCACCATCCGATCCTAAACGACTGAATCCCACACATCTGTTGGTGATTGTTGTAATTTTAGATATAGTACGGTAAAGTAGAAGCTAATATCACAAATGATTAGGTTTGTGTGATATTGTGATATGATAACCTAAAGCATTAAAGCATCAATAACCATAGAAAAACAATTATACATCTGGATAAATAAATAAATAAAAGGCTAGGCTTAAAATACAGAAAAAGAAACAGATAGCAACGGAAAAGAAGCTTGTTCCTCGGCAAGAGCAGCTTAATTCAAGAGTAGTCAAAACCATTTTACATATCAATCATTTGATTCAATCCCAAGAAATTCATTACAAATTAACCAGGTCTTGACAAACAATGTTTTAAGTTCATATTTCACCCATTTAGCTTAAACAAACTATACAGCAATTGGAACCTTACTTGACTTTGACAAGAAAATAAAAAAGTAAAAGGATTCGGTTTAGTTCACTACTCATCGTAGAAGTTGTCAACAAACTTGCCCTTGATCCATTTGAAACTGTTGCGCAACGACGACTTGAACTTACCTTCCACAGCATACATGTTGTAGCTTGCCACCCTCTTCCTTCTCTCCAGTTCTGGATTGCCAGATGTTGAAGACAACTCATCTACCTTGCTGCAGCTGACAGGGCCATTGAAGCTGTATGATTTCGACCGGTCCTCGAACCCAAACCGGGCCTCTGTGTAGCCGGTTGAGTAGTAGCCAGAAAATGATTTGCTCTTCTCCATTACAGAACTTGCTCAGGGAGAGGGAGGCCTTACAAGAGTACCTTTCAGTTCCAAATATATATGCGGTGTGAGAAACTCAGAATAGCAACCCAAATAACCAAGTGCGGTATGCATGGGCCATGACATGCCTTACTATGATGATTAAAGAATTGAATTATTGGGAATTGTGCGCAGGACAAAATCTAAGTTTGGATATGGTGGCGGACAATTAATAATACTACTCAGGGCAGTTGCTTAGATAATTATATACGGAATATGCTATGTAATTTATGAGCAATGAGCATTTGCCACCCACAAAATCAATTAAACTCGGATGCTCTAAATTTTCCCAATTGTGCTTGTACTCAAGACTAAGTTTTTGTAGATTTGTATTTAATTATCTTTCTAATGTAAATTATGTCTTTTATAGCGTCCAATACAAGTACTAAATACTGAAATTTAAAACAAAATTATAATAAGCAAGCAGTATACAAGGTGCACTCAGGAGGCAAATAATTATACACAACAAAGTAGACATTTTTTCTCTTAGTGGAGAAGTTTGGTGACACCATAGGTGGAGTAGGTACTGTGCTTTCATCGTTATATGAAATGGAATCATGAGAGAGAGAGAGAGAGAGAGAGAGAGAGAGTACACGTGGACCAAGATGGTGGTGGACCTGTTTTACTGTTCAATAGGATAACCCACTACTGATGTATCATTTGGGTATCAATTAGTAGTGGTAGGGGCAATGTGTGTGGGGTTGGCTTAGTGGAGGAGTGAACCCACCAATATGGGTGTGGAAAGGAGTTGAATGGCCCACCATAATTTTCATAAGGTTGTGAAGCCCACAAGGCCCAATTTCATTTTAGAATTTTAAAATTTATCTTTTATACTTTATCTTTTATATTATTATTAATTTTTTCCCAAAGTTAGGAAGAGAAAGGGGGATTTTCTTATGCACACATTGCCAACGTGTCATGTTATTTGAACCTGAGCCTTTTTCACTCGGCTAGACACCTTGGCATTTTAGAATAATCATTTATTTAGGGTATAAATAAAACACTCAAATCTCACATGGATTCCAATTTGCAGCACAGTAAGAAAAACATGGTAGGAAAAGTGACCTTACACTCTAGACACAGTTCTAAACTTCTATGTACGATCTTGATGAAGCAGAAGCAACAACAAGAACAGAGTAAAATAGCAACATCTGCACAAAGTGATGGAGAGTGTAGATTGAATGAATTTATAGATCGGGTGCTAAATTGAAATCGACCTATAAATCAGGTCTGCATTTTGTAATTGACCTTTTATAAAATTTAACTCATCATTCAAGTAAAATATTTGCTGCTTTACTAACAAAAAAGGACAAAAGAGGAAATTAATTGAATAGTTGTATTTGACACTGAAAGAACAAAAAGAAATGGCTCTATTGCAGAATAAATTTTTAGATGAAGAGGAACAAGCATATGCGCACCTGATTTTGCCCATATAAGTGAAATTTAACGCCTGAAGAAATCAGCACCATCCTCGACATCATCAGTTTTGATGCATCCACTTTGTGCCATAAGTATTCTGTACACTCTCCTGGAACAAACTTCACCTAATCTTCTATCATCACCAAGTAAACCTTCCGTTGTCAAGTCCTTCAGCAGAAATTCCTTTTCATGAACCTGCAGAGAAAAGCAAATAGAACAAAAAATTCATTGTTTTACGCAAACTGATGAAGCAGACTGAAAGGCATGTGCATGCTGCTCATCTTTTAACAATATCAACATATATTGCACGCTGTTCATCTTGTAACAATATCAACATATATTGCATAAGCTATAAGCATGCGAGTCGGCATATTTCAACCAACTATACATGGCGACTTAAACCTCCAAATTGTTTTCTCAATGAACTCAATCAAAGCAATTTCTGTTTTTTCTTTTTTTTTTTTTTTTTTTTTTGTTTTTAAGAGACAATTAAAGCAATTATGTTCAAAATGGCATAGAACAATTGCCATACAATAATCAAAATCCATTTCTATTGGAATTTCATAGTTGTATTCTAATTACTTCTCGAGCAGATATATATCACTAACAAAACATTTTATTCAGTTGTCATATGCATTACACAAACTATACATGGTTATTCAAGAAGCAGAAAACCCATCCAATTTTTTACTTTATTAGAAATACATGTTTTACAGAGTAAAAATCAAAACGAACAATAAGAAACATGGAAGAGTGATCCATCAGACACTTAAAAACAACAGTTAAAACACTCTAACCCAGTCAATACACCTGAAACAGAAGTCAATCAATCGTAATCCAGTAAGCCCTCAGTACAAAACTCCCCCCTCCCCCATCGGGATAAAAAATTATTATTCTGAAAGGAATGTTCATTAAATGTTTTGACAAAGATGCACAGAGAGAAGCAAGCAGTCTAACTCTATCGCAAATTGCTCCCCCTTCCTCCTTGAAATGTTTTAACCAAGAGGATAGTGACTATTAATTCCTTTCAGAACTTGGGAGTTCGATTGCATTTCTTAATCTCTCTTTATTTCCCAAAACAGACTAGTAGCCAGATGTAACCCAAAATACAGATTCTATCTTCCAAACAAGCCCAAGGCTCCTACAAGACCAATGGGTGAGGCTAAGTTTAAAACTTTAACTTGCTTACTAAGATATCGGTCCACAATTTTTATTTATTTGGTTGATAGGAAACAAAATTTCATTAACAAGAGAGCAACAGCACAAAACAATAGACAACATGTCCACAGGAGCAAAGAACTAGGGACCTGTAAAACAGCATCAAAACCTTAAAAATAGCATAGAACCAGTAAAGAAACAAAAGAACTCTAATAAACAACTGCAGTCCAATTTGAACAAAAAAAAAGTTCTAAAAAAAGGAGTGCCCCTAAAATCCGGAGAGATTGAAGCCCACACTTATTAATACATTTGGATCCATGTACACACTCAGAAAAAGGCGTACTATACTTACTGATATATTTGGGTCCATGTAAATACTCAAAAGAGATTTCATGGTAGGGTACTTCTTCCATATAGCAATAGCAAATCGTGGCTGTACCTTAGGGATAGCTACCAAAGCTTTTAACCTGGATGCAGATACTAATTAGGAACAAAAATAAAGTACTCACGTATAAAATGGATAAACTTACGAAAAACATACAAATCATATTAGTTTGTACAGAGAAGGCTTGTTCAACAACATGTTTTACCTAGTGTCTACCAAAATTGCTTTGGCATTCATTAGTTGAGAACACTAATAGGAAAAAAAAAACAAAAACAAAGACCAAGTAAACTGTTGCATGTCGGTGTTTGGGAAATTAATTAAAATTAAAGTCATCAATATTCCCAGAATTCCAGAAATCCAGTTTGAATTCGGAAGGCCATGGTCCAATTTTGTGGGGGCACTGGTTGGAGGGCTCAGAGGAAGGGGGATTAGTCCCAACTAACTAGACAATTAGGCTTGCAGGTTTCTCTATCCTCTCACTTTCATCATGGTTCCTCTTCTCCTTTCTGTCCGATCAAACCGTCCTCAAAAGGAGATAGAGCAACCTCATTGGCCTATATCTAGACCTGCAAGAGGGTCACAACACCTAGATCACATAACACCAGAAAGTGAATTCAAAGATACTATATCCCCTTGAGGAAATAAGAAAGTATATCAAATGACATAAGTAGAACCACCATCATAACAACCACAGGAGATGAATAAAATCTGTACACTCTAAAATGATGCATTGCTTTTGGTGCTGGGAACAATAATTAAGGGTCTATTTGACAGTGCTTTTAGAAGGGCTAAAATCGAAATCACAAAACCAAAAGTGTTTTTGGCTGTGTATAACAGAATAGTTAAGGGAAGCACTTCCAGATATTTCCAGGAAGCAATTGGATTTTCAATAAAATTTTTGATGTGCTTCTAACAAAAGTGCTTCCAGCAAATAGAAGTGTCCCAAACAGGCCCTAAGCAGTTCAGACCCCTAAAAGTAGGCTTCACGTTATCACTGATTGCTACATTCATCATACGAAGTCACATCTTTAATTTTTAATCACAATCCAGACTTCTGCCTTCTGAATCTGCTATCTTGTTATCTTCTAATTCTAGTAAAATGATCAATCTGTTAACATCATGCTACTCACCATGGGCTCTTTTTAATTAAATTTCGATCAAGGCAGTCCTTAGGGATAAGGGATCCATTAGCATTTACATCCAGTCTCGTTAACTTCTTTCTGAAATTTCATAAAACAAAAGGTAGAATCAAAATATCGACAAGTTAAAATGTGAAAATTCTGATGGAAAGAGAGAGAGCATTTGTCGTTTTACAATGAAAAAAATAACTGCACCAAATGACACAACTATTATTTTCTAGGTAATATAAAATAAAACGAAAAAATAATTTGGAAGTTTGAAACATGAGTAAGCTATGTGATCCTCAGACAGAACATTTTAAAGAAAATGAGAGTGTATAATGTATAAGCATATATAAAGAAAAGTAAAATCAACAAATACCTAAATTGGCAGGATGACAGGCTGCATGTTAAACCAACAACGTGTTCAGCAAGTTCAGCCTCATCTATGCACTGCCTGGAGTGCACTTTAAAAAAATTAGTGGTCAATTTTGCGAGCGCCTGTTAAGGAAAGAAGTCAGGACACTAAACAATTAAAGATCCACTGTTCTGCAAGACATTTAATGTCTTGCAATCCCAAGTATTTTAATGTTAGTAGTTCAACCTCCTCAATAGGTGGGCGTCTCCGGCCGCTATGATTTGTTGGGTTCTTGTACAGCTCTTGTTCCCTAACATTGTAAAAAATTCAATGTGATGCAGATCTACAGTATGCACAAGCCCATACTAGCATATTATAGTAGAGCAGGAAATAAAGATAGCAATTGGCAGGTCATCACAAACTGTAAATTTTATACAATGAAACATAAAAAAGATAAACTTATTTCCAAAAAAATCTGAGAAAATACCGTTGCCTATACATTTTATTGAACATTGCAAAAGCTCCATCTGTTTAACAGGGAGATAACAAAGCTTGACTTTTATATTAATCTGTTCCAATTACTTATCACTTGCTCCTATTTGAATAAAATTCTAATTACTTACTGAAAGGAAAAAGAACATTCAAGCTTTTAGCTACGTAATCAACTATGTTTATCTAAATCGTGTTAAACATTATGCAGCATACCTCAAAGATTTAACATATAACACTCTCAGAAGATGAAATAAGTCAAATGGCAGCAAAAAAATTTCAACACAAGATACAATGCATATCTTTAGCTAAGTAAATGAGCTACAGATGCACAATGGTAACCTTGGATCTTCAGCAACCTCACCTTTTATTAACGTATGCCATCAACCTATTTGTAAGATAACACACTCTATACGATGGATAACGACTTCGAACACTAAAAACATGATCCAAAAGAGATTCATTGATGACAAGGTTACAAAACTCTTCAGCTTCATACACGAGCAATATATATTGAATCTCTATTTCTTCAGGAGAAAGCTGCAATTAGATATTGAGGTTAATGTATGTGAAAAAAATAATATAGCAGATACAAAGAAGCAACAGATGCACAAAAATAAATTCTAATTCATTTACTTCGCAGAGAAATTAATTTTTTTTTTTCATATATTCCAACAAGAGACACTAATGGTTAGTGGTTATGCCAGGCATGCCTCTAAGATAGTGAGATGTAAAGTATATTGATCTATGAGGCTGACGTTCATGAAATCCTTAAAGAAAGATCTTCAAATAAACCATGAAGATGCAACACAATAGCAATCAATCACTTTACATCATGGTCCTTTGATAGTGAGCCTTCCAGCCGCTCATACACCCACAATAAACCTTTAACTTTATGGTTTCTATTTTTATAAAATTAATGAATTGACCTAATCTTATGATCCACTAGGGCACAAAGGCTGATAATGTTCAACCATAAATAATTTATTTTTATTTTAAAATTCCAGCTAATTTTCCTATTGTGAAAACTACTAGAGTCTGAGATGATATGATGATGCATACAGAAAATCATCCATTCCATACACCTATTACCTGTGAAATATGTTCTGGGACAGTCATGGTCCAGACAATTGATCTTTCAATTGGATTTGATGTTATACGGTACGTTAGCCCTTTTTCAGCAAACCTTGTAAGCAAATTTCCTACAATAAAGTTCAAATAAGTTCTCAGCTACCAGATATAAACGGATATGAGATACATACATACGCGAAGTACTTCAAGAGAATAAGAGCAATGACACCACACCTCCAACTGAACCCAACTCCACTACTTTAGAATCAATCTCGGCCACGATGGATTTTAGGGCAAACTTCCCTTTTTCCCACTTTTGCTTTTCTTTCTGTATTTTTTTCAACTCTGCTGCTTCAGCTTTCAGAGCTTCTCTTTGCAATTTCTCTTGCTGTTTTTCATGGATATCAATCAGCTTATTGTTCTGTTAGAAAAAATGCAGTACAGATCATAAGAACAACTTACTATCTTCTTTAGCTTCTTTTCTTCCATTAAGCACGTTCTTTCCTCTTTTGTCAGCTTCCTTCTTCCTGTTGCTTCTTTTGTAATGTTTTCATTATCAGTAATAGCTGTAGTCCTTCTCTGCTTCTTAATGTTTCCCATCTGATCTATTCTATTTTCTGGATAATCAAGTACCTAATCTCATCATGACATTACATTTGAGGATTTGGATGTGTGAAATAGCAGAAATTAAAAAGTGATGTCCTCATCAACACCACACCACACCTTCCTTAAAAATGAGCACATAAAGAAGTGAAATGTTACGGGGTCTCATGAATACACATATAATAATTGAATTCAGAGAGCAAATGCCCACAAAAAAAGAAAGACAAACAACAGATAACTAGCTTGATTTTCCCAACGACAATCGAGTGCGAGAAAAAGTGGGAGAAGGGAAATTAGACATAACCAGATGATTGTTATACTACAAGACTGGTACTACAGTTGGACTGTTAATGTCAATATGTTATAAGCAAAATAGCATATAGAAAAACTTCAGCTACAATTGACGAAATCATAAAGTACAGAGAACATTTTTCTTGATTGGTAAACAGAAATGCAGAGGATCTAGAAACTTGTTCTCATGATGCTGTAAATTTGTAGAGGAGATTGTTTAAGGAGGCAGAACTGAGCTGGGTTATTCCACCAGATTGAGGGAGGAAAAGAGCAAAGATGATCTACAACTGTGAGGTGTTGGAAGCCATGGGTGATTTGGTTGGAAAGAAGCAATCGAATGTTTTAAAATTATAGAGATTAGGGGAAAGAGATTCTTTTAATAGAGTAAGATTTTCAACTTCACTATGGTGCATTGGTTTCTCCTGAGTTTTGGGATTTAGCTCACTGTTATCCTTGCAGATTGGCGGGCTGTGCTTATTATCTTGTATGCAGTGGACAACGTGTCCACAACCTTTTTTCTTCGCTGGTACGTGTTGTGTTTTTAGAAGGTTGTTAATATTTTTTTACTTATTTAAAAAAAAATTATGTACTCATTTATATACAAAACTACCAAAGGAAAATATACTTTAAGTTCCATGTTTTTTATAAAGACTTTCCACAACATCAATTGCAATCCACATTTTCTTGGACTTTCATTAGTCCTATCTGAAATGCCTTCCTCAATACTTCACATCCAAATCAGAATAATTTAAAACTCATCAAGTTTTGGATAAGTAAAAGATAACTAGGTACTTGAGTAATGTTTCAAGTCGGTACCGTTTGGAACCATGTAATGCCTAAATTCTAGAAAATGCAATGCCCTCTATAGAAATTAACAAAATAAAACACACTTGTAACCAGAAGCATGTCTCTGAATTATCAAGCATAATTATTAAACATGAAAGACCAGAATGTCAATTGCACATATAGAAATTATAACCTCTGACCCTAACTGGGAATAGAAGCCAAAGGTGTTTCTTGTCCACAGCCATAAAATAGATAATCCTTAAATAAAAGAAAAAACAGGAAATTACCACAATGCATCAGGACAAAATACCTGATCAATATCATCTTGCAAAGTAGATTGTGAAAAATTCCCTTCAGACATATGTGCTAGCTCAGCATCTCCTGATAAACATGTATTTAATGAGTCCAATTAAAAGGATAACATATTCCAGGGAGTGGATCATTTTGTTAAATATTCACAAATTCAAAAATAATAAATAAAGGCAAACACCCAACCTTAACCAAAGGAATGCCAGATACAACATAAACATACCAAGAGAACATGTGGACTCGACAAAACTAAACCTCAAATCTAAGTCCTTCACCACATCACACCCACTAACGATGGATTCAATCTCCTTCCCCTTTTTCCTTGCATGACCACTTTCAGGCTCATTATCAGATTCCAAACATATCAGTCCATTAACACCTGAATGTAAACAAAATGCCAGTAAGGTCAAAGTTAACGCTGAGCAGTATGGCTGTGAAAATATATATATATATATTTATGTTTTAATATTGCAAACTAAACAAAGATTTCAACATTAACGCTCAAAATGTCAGCAACTAAACGAAAATAATTACAGAAAAATTAACAAATTTCATACAGTCCCCATTCACGTCCCCCAAACTCCCAAAACCTTTTTTCCCCAACACAAAATCCAAAAAATTCAAATCCACTTGGTCATAAGCTTTTTTGAAATCAACATAAAGACTAGCCCTTCTTTCTACTTTCTCAATTCCTCCACCACTACATATTCATTAGGACCGCCTCTGATATCTGCCTTTCTTTAACCAAAGCTCCTTGAACAGAAGGAAATTGTATCCTTTAATACTTCCTTCAATCTCAGAGCCAAAACCTTTGAGATAATCTTGTACAAGCTTGATGCCAAACCTTTCAAAACTTGCGTACATCCGCTTTTTGGAAATTAATTTAAAGACCAGCCCTTCTTTCTACTTTCTCACTTCCTCCACCATTACATATTCAGTAGGATCACCTCTGATATCTGCCTTCCTTTAACAAAAGCTCCTTGACCAGAAGGAAATTGTATCCTCTAATACTTGGTTCAATCTCAGAGCCAAAACCTTCAAGATAATCTTGTACAAGCTTGATGCAAAACCTTTCCAAACTTGCATGCATCCGCTTTCTTTGGAATAAGGCAAATGTATGTTTCATTAGTGATCTCATTGACAACCCCATTTCTATAAAATTCCTCAAAAACTTCATCAAGTCCACCATCAACACAGCGCAACACTGGATAAACTGCTACAGAAATACCCTCGGGACCGGGTGACTAATCCTTGCAGCAGTCCCAAATTGCCTTCATCATCTCATCATCCTGAAAAGGTCTCTCTAACCAAGTTGTGTTTTCTTCTTTTGTATAAACCCTTTTATAAAAGCTGATTACTTCTTCCTCAATTTTTCCATCATCTTCAGTCACTGACCCATCTCCCAATTCCCGTCTACTCAAATTTAGGGATTTCACAGTTGAGCATTAGGGCTTAATACTAAAATTTTGAAGAACAGATAAATGGAACTCAAACCTATAATGCCAAGTGATCGTCGAACCTATATTCCAATTGATCGTAACAGAACTGTAATGCCAAAACACTAAATACGCACACACAAATAACTTGAAGCAAAACACTAAACAACTGATTCAACATACAGAAGAACAGTATTGATGAAAAAGACAAACAAACAAACAAAACCTTAAATTGAATCAAGTTTAACCAAAAAGAGGTAAAAATTATCATAATATAGCAAGCAATGCATAAATAATTAATTCAAACAAAAACAAAATATAGCAAATTAGAATTTCCAAAAGCACTCAAATCGGTGAAATAACACAAATCAACCAACCAGGGAACTTGTGCTCGGAGTCTGAAACCCTAGCTTGGAAGTGGGAAGGGGCTTTGGTGCATTTCACAATTGCGAGATCAGACATGGGGGTCTCCGGGACGAAGTCAGGAGTGGAGGTGGGTCCGGGCTGCTTCTGTGGGGTCGGGTCGTCGTCGAGGACCAGAACCGTAGGGATTGGGTTTGGGTCCAGTTGGGTTCGGCGTTTCTTACAGTGGAATGGTTGGAAAGGGGTTGAGAGGGCATTCTGGTCTTCTTCATCGGAGAGAATGATTGGCTCCGACATTTGGGAAATGGGAGGAACTGGAAACGAACAGAGTATGGGAACCCACCCACTCGACTCGGATAGTGAAGTCCGTTTGGTTATGTCGCTTCCGCTTTGAATAAGCGCGGGATGGTGTTGATGGAGAGAGCAAGAAGGCTTTTGTCTACATTTTATTATTACTAGCAAAAGAGCCCGCGATGCTACGGGTTTAAAATCGTCTGAAATTTATATAAAGTTATGAAAATATGAAGCAAGTTTAAGTTATAAAATAAATACTAATAACATGTTTTATATGTAGAAGGATTTTGACCTTGAAAAAATTCTATAAATCCCATATCCGAAAAAAAATGCCAAATCCAATATTTCCTATAAATGCTGAAAATTCCGCAATTCCGATCCAATTTTTCCAAAGTTTTCTAGACAATTTCGAATTTCTTATGATAATTGCATTATTTTTAGTGTATATGTGTTATATATGTTTCCTTTCTTAGGTCACATACAAATATTCATATATACTAAAATAGGCCTTGCCAAAAAAATATATTAAACATAATAGTTTATAACTTTAAGAGTATATATTTTTGGCAAATGTGCTTGTTTGAATATAACAAAAAATGCCTATGTGTGATTATTATATCAAAACGTACTATATATCTAGTAAATGTAGGGAAGTATCATACTATTCGATTTTGTATTTTATGTATGTATATATTTAAATTTTTTAAACTATCTTCATTTAAACTTTAATTACATGATACACCACATATAATATAAATATATTCATTGGAGCTTGACAATTATAGTATTCCAATTGTATACAGCAAGACTAACATATTAAGATATTGAATGAACAAATAGTAGTATTAGTTCTTTTTGTAAACTTTTAATCCATTATGTTATTTTCAAAATTTCCATCATGTACACAACTCAACCTCCCATTCATATTTCCACCACTTTAGATACGCGTTTTATGTACACCCTCTTGTGAGGCTTCATTTGGATGAAGAGATTCTAAATCCATGTACGTCAAAATTAGCACAATAATGAAAAATAAAATAAAAAGAATTCAAAAGTCCAACTTAAGCTTCCTTGCACATATTCTCTGCCTTTTATATATATGATATATTAAAATTAAAAACCCTTTTTTATCAGAAATTAAAAAACAAAAGTAAAGAGCTAAATAAATAAAATTAAAAGTAAAAAATAGAAAAATGTCCATCTCCCACTTATCTATCCCTCCTTCTTTTCTTTATATAATTTCTCAATTTCCCACTTACCCTCATTTCATTTGTTTATTTTCCCCCTCTCTCTCTTCCAATACTCACGTTCTTAACCCTAAGAGCAACTCCACTCATTTGCCTCTTGCCATGGCAAGGGGGGGCTAGGGCAGCCACTATTCACATGAATAGGGGTTGCCCTTGCAAATAGTAAATTTTGTGTTTCCACCCATTGTCATGGCTAAGGGCAATTACTATTCATTTTTTTGTTTTTTTTCACAAATTGTTTTACCTCAATAATTAATTTTGATAATATTTTCGGATAAGATTTCCGGGTTCCTACGTGTCACGACTATTCATAATCGGATAAAATTTCCTAGATAAGATTTTTGGGTTCAATTTTCGGATGAATTTCAAAATTCAAATTTCACATAAATTTTTGGGTTCAAATTTCGGATGAATTTCAAAATTCAAATTTCGAATAAATTTGGGTTCAAATTTCAAATCAATTTCAAAATTCAAATTTCGGCTAAATTTGGGTTCAAATTTCGGATGAATTTCAAATTTCAGAATAAGATTTTCATCCAATCAAATCAAGCCACGTGGCATTGATCGGTGCATAATTACATAGCATTTTGTATCCTTTTAACTTATGATTTGGTTATATCTTTGAGTTAAACTTGTACTTTTAATAAGTTTTGTGTTCGTTTCAGTGTTATAAGCTTGAGACTCACTAAATGCATTTTGGAGACAAATTAGCTCAAAACGGTGTCTACAGATCAGTCAACTTCACGGATTAGACTGTAATTACTCAAGAAGAACCAGATAATGAGCCATAAATCATTGGAAAGCTACGGAAGTCTATTTTCTGTAGAATTTTACGGTTCATGATTCTGAGTCTTCTAGAGAAAGTTATACATGTTTTGGCAACTTAAGGTCAAATTCGGCAGCATCTGCGTTCCTGGGCCAAAAATCACATTTGAAGGCCTTTCCGATTTTTCCTTGAGCTGGGCTGCATATGCTTGGAAAGATAAGATAAAGAGCTTCAAGATCCATATTTGTTCAGATTTTTCAGAATGAAGCCACAAGCCCAAAACGAGCCCACAATCTGGCTGCAATGCATTATCATGCATGACATATGCATGATGAAGTGTTGTTGATTGTGGGAAAGTTTGGTAAAGCATATTCAATACCTATTTTTGAGTGGAATTTTGCAGCAGCCAAATGAATTAATTGAAGTTGAAGTGGATGATGCAACACTAAGCTTAATGACAAGAAGAATTGTTTTCAAATGCAATAGTGTGTTAGGTGAATTAAGTGTTGTAAGTTGGTGAAGTGAGTGTGGTTAGTGAACTCTATTGTATAATTCAGATTTTCACTTCCCCTAGGCCTATAAATAGGGAAGTTCTCTAAGCTTGTAATCACAACCCCAAGGGGGGGAGCTCTCAAACACTTCTCTAGAGCTCCCTTCCCTTCTCTCCCTCAAATTCTCTTAGTTTCTCTTGTAGTTCTCAATTGTTGTAATAAGATCATTCTACTAAATTCTCTTCTTCTAAATTCTTCAAACACTTCCCAAACACTTTCTTCTCCCTTCTCAAAGCTCTCAAACACATGCTCTTCCAAAATCCACAAAGTTCTCAAACACCACTTTCCTTTCTTCTCCAAAAGTCTCCATCTTCTCCAAATTTCCGAAACACTTCTCCCATTTCCTTCATCAAATTCTCTAAAGCTCTCAAAACACTTCTCTCATTCCTTCTTCCAAAATTCTCTAAAGTTCTCTAACACATTTCCTTTCTCTTCTCCAAATTTCCCAAACACATTTCCCTTCTCTTCCAAAAGACTCCATGTCTCAAACACTTCACAAACACCTTTCTCTCCCTTCCCTAAGTTCTCAAATTCTCCAAGTTCTCAAACACCTTTCTCTTCCCTTCCAAATTCCCCAAGCTTCCCAAACACCTTACTTTCTCTTCCAAATTCCCCATGTTCTCAAACACATTCTCTCGTATTCTCCAAAAACTCTCCATGTTCCCAAGTGTTGTACAAAATCCTTGTTTTATGTTCTTTTGTTTTCATTTCTATTTTGTGTAGGAAAACTAAACAGGATCATTCAATCACCAATCCCTGTGGAATCGACCTCGCACTTACATACGCTAAACTACCAACGGTTCGTGCACTTGCGAGTATCACAAGTTGAGGATGCAGCTGAATCCATTTTGGTGTAGCTGAAATCTACGCAACAAGTTTTTGGCGCTCGTTGTCTTCAAGGGGAAGTTCTAAACTCTCTTTCTTTTATTTCTTTCATTTCATTCCTTTACCCTTGATTTTATGTGCATTGCATGCTTTACATGGATTCAAACATTGAGGATAATGCATCATTTAAGTTTTGGGGTGCTGGAAAGTTTTTAGTTTTTGTGTTTGTGTCTGAAAACGTAGGCTTCTTCATTGCTACAAATTTTATTTTCTGATACTGTTTTGAAAGTTTGGTCCGCGTTGTGTTCTTCATTTTTTCATGTTGAATCCAACGATATAAAGAACGTTAAATTTGACCAAGTGGTTTGAAAGTTACATGTCAAAACAGATTAGATGTTGAAATTGAGCAAAACAGCAAGTTGAAACCTCTCGTTTTTCTTTTCTATTTCTTTTTTCTTTGAGTCATTTTCAGTTTTCCTTCCCACACCAATGATAAATCTTCAGTCTAACTTCTAATATGGCTCTTAGGAATTTGATAAGCATTGTGTTAGGTCTGAATCTTATTCTTTTGCTAGCTAAGTCTCACATAATTATGCTTGAGCTTTCTATGCACTTTAGCCATGATTATACAACTCTTGCATGTCTTACCCAATTGTATGCATTTTTGCTTGTGTGATTCACTGGAATGTTAAGTTATAACTAAGATATGATTTAGGCCATCTTTGTTAAGCCTCTTTCTTTTTCCTCCATCAACCCCTACAATACATATTCCATTGTAAACCCTTTTGTGCTCAAACACTTAGCCATTTCTTTTTATCACCTTATCATCCATTAAACATCCTACCATCTAGGGGACTTGTAGAGCATGATTGTATTTCAGATTGTAATGTATTCAAGGCAACAAATGAAAAAAAAAAATTTAATGAAAAAGAGAAAAGAAGTGTGGCCAATGTAGTCACGACCCTAGGGTGATATAAGGAGAAATCAAGGTGATCTAGGGTGAAGAGCCGCAAAATTGGGCCAAATATTATACAAAGTGTGTAAATGTCAAAACCAAATTGTGAAGTGATTCAATTGCAAAATCTGGTGTTGTGAGCTTTTCAATTTCGGTGCCTTACATTTCAAATGTCCATGATCTTGTTTACATATTATGCTCTACTTTGTTCCTTAGACTTTGTGTTTTCATATCCATTCTTTGTCTAACCATTACCATAACCCCATTACATCCATGAGTAAAGTCCTATTGATTTTGGTTTAGCTTGGCAAACTTGTGCTCATTCTTGCAGGAATTCATATCGTTGTTTGAGAAGCATGAGTTGTATCTTCATGGCTACTTCACACACACACCTTCAGCATGATTTTTGTGAGATTGTGGTAGCACTTGAATAATGTTTAGAACTTCCTTAGTGCTTGTTTTGTTCCTTGTTGAGCCATGTCTATGAAGTTTAACATTTTTGACCGGTTGGAAGGTTAACGTCTTTGTTTTTGTTTTTGTTTTTGTTTTGCTTAAGGACTAACAAATCTATTAAGTTTTCTAACCATTTTGTTTTGTAGAGTCAGGAAAACGTTTGTGGGTATCGTAATCTGTTAAACCCTCAGGAGACACAACTCCTCCTACTAGGGATGCCTAGAGGTTTAAAGGCTTGTTGCATACGCTCAATGCAATCGAGTTACCTACGAAAGTGGTCTAGTTAACTTCTTGTTTTGTTTTTATCTTTGTTTTCTTTTTTCTTTTGCTCGAGGACTAGCAAAATCTAAGTTTGGGGGTGTGTTAAGCTCATATTTTCATACATATTCATGCCCAATTTACTTACTCATTTTGCTTAGTTTTTTAGAATTTTGAGTTATTTGCCTCTCTTTGTGTGTTTTGTAGGCCAATAGAGCATGAGAGCATGAGAGGAATACAACTTAAGGCCAATAGAGCAAGAGAGCATAATTCATGCAATTAAAGCATGTTAAGGCCAATGAAGCAATATGGTGCAAAACGTGCAAACTGGAGACTGAGGTAGAAGTTCATTTCGGCCTTATCTTCTTCATCCGAGCTTGGATTGGGCCAATACTTCTGTGGTTGGATTATAGACATTCTGAAATTCATAATGGACATCTTAAAGTTGTCATTTGATTCAGCCAAGCCCAATTCGTAAGCCCATGAAAATACACATCATGATGACATATGGATGAGCTGATGGATGCTTGGTCATGGTGAGCTAGGCATGAGGTATTGGTTTCTGGATGGATGCTTGGTCATGCTGACATATTGATGAGCTAGGGCTGCTGGTGGGAGTTATTGGTGAAGTGCAACAACCATTTCTGATTATCTAATGCAAGTGTGTTAGGTGAAATTTGTGTGGTTGGTGAACTTAATTGTATAATCTGATTCACCTAACCCTTGTGCCTATAAATAGGGAGTCTCTAGAGAGCTTAGAGAGGCAGAATTTCATTCCATAATTTACACTTCCATTGTACACAAAGAGAGGGAAAGTTGAGAGTCACAAAGGGAGAGAAGGGAGAAGGCAGCAGTTGGGAGGCTTTGGCCTCCTGGCAGCCATGGAGATGAATCTTTCCCATCTCTAGCATGTTGTCCTTATCTTCTTCTCCTCCCTTTGTCTTTTATTTTCTTCTTGTATTTCATTTGTTTTACTTTGTTTTTCTGTTATTAGTTTTAATAAACATCTTGCTAGTCTTGTATCATGGTTTGAGTTTATAAAGTTTGATTTCATTCATGAATTCTTCTTCACTAATTTAATGGAGCTGTTTTTGCATCCTTTGATTGATCACCTGAGGTTTTATGCATTTTGCTCTTGTTGGGAAGGTTTGTGGATCATCTTCATTCCATCCATTAGCAACTCATGTGATTTGATTTCTAGGTCTCCTAATGTAAACACCATGCTTGGGGTCCTTGTGATGTTCAATACAATTTGATCCAAACACCATGGACTTATTTGTGAGCATCTTCATGAGTGAATCAATTTGTTTACTTGCTGCCATAACATGATTAGAACAATTAGGGTGGATTCTAAAACCTCATCATCTTGTCTTAGTTCTTTTCTTTCTTCTTGTTTTGTTTCTCTTGTTTCCATTTCTATTTTGTGTAGGAAAATTGAGCTGGATCATTCAATCACCAATTCCTGTGGAATCGACCTCGCACTTACATATGCTAAACTACCAACGGCTCGTGCACTTGCGAGTATCACAAGTTGAGGATGTAGCTGAATCCATTTTGGTGCAGCTAAATCTACGCAACAAGTTTTTTGTGTTAAGCTCATATTTTCATACATATTCATGCCCAATTTACTTACTCATTTTGCTTAGTTTCTTAGAATTTTGAGTTATTTGCCTCTCTTTGTGTGTTTTGTAGGCCAATAGAGCATGAGAGCATGAGAGGAATACAACTTAAGGCCAATAGAGCAAGAGAGCATAATTCATGCAATTAAAGCATGTTAAGGCCAATGAAGCAATATGGTGCAAAAACGTGCAAACTGGAGACTGAGGTAGAATCATTGTAAATGAAGGTATAAGAAGTTTTGATCATGTAAAAATAAATTCTCATTGTGATGATTCGAAGTCTTGTAAACAATTGTTTTATGCTCTTATATTTTGAGTTCCTTGGACTTTGTTTTATCCATACCCTTCATTTCTTACTCATCTTACACCCTTGGCCCCATTACAACCTATGTTAAAGACCTAAATTGATCTTAAATGTCATATGGTTGAATTGCATGCATTTTCTTACTTTTAAGTGTTTGACATCCTTCTTGAGATCATATTAATGCAAGTTCTTCATCTTTCTATTGCGAGTTAAGTCCCTTATGATTTAACTCTATTATCATGTTTATAACTGAGTGTTGCATTGTAACCCTCTTCCGAGTGATTCATTTGTGAGAGGACAACTTTGGTGAGATTTGAAGTTGAACTTGTGCTTTGTATGATTTTTGAAATTGTGTGAAAACTAAGATTGAGGAATTTGTTGCATTTGGCAATCACACTACTACACTTCGAGTATATTATGTTTTGAACTTTGCCGCCTTATAAATAATGTCTAAACTGAGCTTTCATTGTTAAAACGTTTAAGTCATGTGCATGAGTCATTTCTCTTCGGAAATGTTCGGGAAGATTGTTTTGAGTTTTATTTTTGTTTTGTTTTTATTTTTATTTTTGTTTTTGCTTTTATGTTTGTTTTTGTTATTTTGCTCAAAGGACTAACAAATTCTAATAGGTTTTCTAACTACTTTGTTTTGTAGAAATTAGTCAAACGTTTGTGGGTATCGTATCTGTTAAACCCTCAGGAGACACAACTCCTCCTACTAGGGATGCCTAGAGATTTAAAGGCTTGTTGCATACGCTAAATGCAATCGAGTTACCTACGAAAGTGGTCTAGTTAACTTCTTGTTTGTTTTTTATCTTTGTTTTCCTTTTGTTTTGCTCGAGGACTAGCAAAATCTAGGTTTGGGGGTATTTGATCGGTGCATAATTACATAGCATTTTGTATCCTTTTAACTTATGATTTGGTTATATCTTTGAGTTAAACTTGTACTTTTAATAAGTTTTGTGTTCGTTTCAGTGTTATAAGCTTGAGACTCACTAAATGCATTTTGGAGACAAATTAGCTCAAAACGGTGTCTGCAGATCAGTCAACTTCACGGATTAGACTGTACTTACTCAAGAAGAACCAGATAATGAGCCATACATCATTGGAAAGCTACGGAAGTCTATTTTCTGTAGAATTTTACGGTTCATGATTCTGAGTCTTCTAGAGAAAGTTATACATGTTTTGGCAACTTAAGGTCAAATTCGGCAGCATCTGCGTTACTGGGCCAAAAATCACATTTGAAGGCCTTTCCGATTTTTCCTTGAGCTGGGCTGCATATGCTTGGAAAGATAAGATAAAGAGATTCAAGATCCATATTTTTCCAGATTTTTCAGAATGAAGCCACAAGCCCAAAACGAGCCCACAATCTGGCTGCAATGCATTGTCATGCATGACATATGCATGATGAAGTGTTGTTGATTGTGGGAAAGTTTGGTGAAGCATATTCAATACCTATTTTTGAGTGGAATTTTGCAGCAGCCAAATGAATTAATTGAAGTTGAAGTGGATGATGCAACACTAAGCTTAATGACAAGAAGAATTGTTTTCAAATGCAATAGTGTGTTAGGTGAATTAAGTGTTGTAAGTTGGTGAAGTGAGTGTGGTTAGTGAACTCTATTGTATAATTCAGATTTTCACTTCCCCTAGGCCTATAAATAGGGAAGTTCTCTAAGCTTGTAATCACAACCCCAAGGGGGGAGCTCTCAAACACTTCTCTAGAGCTCCCTTCCCTTCTCTCCCTCAAATTCTCTTAGTTTCTCTTGTAGTTCTCAATTGTTGTAATAAGATCATTCTACTAAATTCTCTTCTTCTAAATTCTTCAAACACTTCCCAAACACTTTCTTCTCCCTTCTCAAAGCTCTCAAACACATGCTCTTCCAAAATCCACAAAGTTCTCAAACACCACTTTCCTTTCTTCTCCAAAAGTCTCCATCTTCTCCAAATTTCCGAAACACTTCTCCCATTTCCTTCATCAAATTCTCTAAAGCTCTCAAAACACTTCTCTCATTCCTTCTTCCAAAATTCTCTAAAGTTCTCTAACACATTTCCTTTCTCTTCTCCAAATTTCCCAAACACATTTCCCTTCTCTTCCAAAAGACTCCATGTCTCAAACACTTCACAAACACCTTTCTCTCCCTTCCCTAAGTTCTCAAATTCTCCAAGTTCTCAAACACCTTTCTCTTCCCTTCCAAATTCCCCAAGCTTCCCAAACACCTTACTTTCTCTTCCAAATTCCCCATGTTCTCAAACACATTCTCTCGTATTCTCCAAAAACTCTCCATGTTCCCAAGTGTTGTACAAAATCCTTGTTTTATGTTCTTTTGTTTTCATTTCTATTTTGTGTAGGAAAACTAAACAGGATCATTCAATCACCAATCCCTGTGGAATCGACCTCGCACTTACATACGCTAAACTACCAACGGTTCGTGCACTTGCGAGTATCACAAGTTGAGGATGCAGCTGAATCCATTTTGGTGTAGCTGAAATCTACGCAACAGGCATCTCTGATGAGCACAAAATAAATACAAGTTTTATCCTTAAATTTATATTTGTTAGTATTTTCTTTTGTATTATGTAAATTTATTAGAGTATTTGTATTGGCTATTTTCAATCTTTGTTTTTGTATTTAATGAGTGGTTGTATGTAGATATTAAGTGTCTTCCACCAATGGCATGAGGAGGAGGAGGAATAAGCAATGTGTTGCAAAAAGAGAGGATTAACTCAATTTGGATTTGATGACTTTGCCTTTTACAGCTCATGCTGTACAGTCCATGTACAGACCTGAAAAACGAATTTTCCCATGCTCAAATGAATAAATATCCTTCATGACACTTGTTCAATAAGATGTCGACTAAAACATATCCAAAAATTGGAATAATTGGATAAAAACTCAATCCACAGGCTGTCAAACACCAAGACAGGTTCATGACTTTGCCTTTTACAGCTCATGCTGTACAGTCCATTTGCAGACCTGAAAAACGAATTTTCCCATGCTCAAATGAATAAATATCTTTCATGACACTTGTTCAATAAGATGTCGACTAAAACATATCCAAAAATTGGAGCAATTGGATAAAAACTCAATCCACAGGCTGTCACACACCAAGACAGGTTCTAGAAGACAGCTTGCATATGCAGCTGGAATGAAAGGGACTTCATGCTTCTATAAATAGGCAACAACTCAAGAGAGAAAGGGTGCAGAAATTCAAGAGTGATACACAGCAGAAGGAAAGAAAGGAAGAGAGAAAGAAAGAGAGAAAGAGTGAGGAAGAAAGAGAACAATGATGGAAAGGAAAGAACCAAGAGCTAATAACTCTTTTAAACTTGTTCTTCCTTTCCTAGTTCTCATGTAAATTATGTATTTTAGTTTCTTTGTTTTGTTTTAAATATTAATTATGTCTATTTAAAATACTTAACTAAGGTTGGATGAAACACCATCATTAAATAGAGTTCTAGTTTTTATTTTCAATTCTCAAATATTGTGGTGTTCAATGATTATAATTTTCACTTCACATGATTAATAGATTAATCTTCTTTTCACCACTTCTATCATGTATTGTGACATATAACATGTATTTGTGGTAGTTAAGAGTTTGGATTAATCTATTAATTCATCCTTGGTTTATATTTCTAATTTATAAATTTCTTTGATATTTTGTTATTCAAATAAACTTTTTCACATAGGATGCTTAGGAAACTTTGATCCTTTGTAGTTAAATAATTTTGTTTACATTTTATGCTTAGAATTTGTACTTATGAAGGGAAGGAAAATTTACTTATGATCTAAATTACAAGCTTAATTGATAAATCTTGAGAAAGCAGTAGATTGATTTCTAGATTGCTACTCCATGGGATTTGAAAGATAAATAATTAGGATCTTATGGAATAATGGTGTGGATTCTAATACCTTAGTTATTTTTTCTCATAAATTTAAATCTTAATTTCAGTTTATTGTCATTTCCGTATTTGTTTTATGCTTTGCTTTATTTAATTTTCTTTATCAACAAACAAATCACCATTTGAATCAACTAGGTTGGCAATGAAATTAACTTGGGTATAATTGGTTTTCTATCTTTACACGCAATCCCTTGGGTACGATCTCGCTCTTACACGCTTATGCTATATTCGATTCGTGCGCTTGCGAATTTATAAATTTTAAAAGACACCGCTTTTGGTGACAACAAGTTTTTGGCGCCGTTGCCGGGGATTGCAACGGAAAACTAATCAAATTTTGGTTAATTAAATTCTTCCACTAGTTATAATTTAGTTTTGTAATATATATATAAAAAAGAAATTTAAAAAAAAACGAAATTATAAAAAAAAAAAAAAATAGATTTGGTCAATTATCTTGTTTCTATTGTAATATATATTAAACTTTTATATAAAAAAAAATTTATAAAAAAAAAATGAAATTTTTTTTTTCTTCAGATTTTGTCAAATCTCTTGTTTTCTATTGTAATATCACTGTGTATTAATTTTTCGTTTCTTTGTTTCAGTTGTATCATCTAAGCTTCTTTTGGTGTAGCCTTGGACTTGGAAGAAGTTTCATATTTTATTTTATTTTAAGAAAGTTCATTACTTTTTCTTTATGTCAATTTGTGTGCTTATTGCTTGAACTTTATGTGCTTGTTTGTACATGTATCAATAAAAAAAAGGAAAAGAAGACAACTCTAATCATAAGGAGGAGAAATGTGGAGTAGTAGGAGAAGTCGCGACCTTCAAATGCATCCATACTCGACCTAATTGCTTCTAGGGGGAGCATTCCAATTTTTTTTTTTTTTCCTTCTTGTTTTGTTATTATTATTTTTTCTTTAAAAATTTTTTTTTTTAAAAAAAATGATTTTTCATATGAGCTGACTTTTGGTAACTCCATTGAGCGTCTTCGCCAATCAGTGTCTAGGAGTTCTTTAGGCGACACCTTCGGTGTTTAAGAAGTTTGGGTTTTAAGCGGGACCATTGTGACCCCTCCAACCTTCCCGATCCCCTGGCTGTATTTTCTGAGGCCCTTAACTGGTCATCCATGAGTTGCTTGTATATTTATTTGTTTTTAAAATAAGTTACTGAGTGTTTAAAAATAAAATAAAACAAAAGAAATAAAAACAATATACTTTTTGCTTATTTATTTGTGTGGTTATTTTTGTATTTTTTTTTGTCACGATGATTATTCTGTCGTGTCTGGATAGATTTTAGTTTTCTTTTTGTGTGTTTTGATTCATTTTGGTCTTTATTTATTTTTGCTTGGATTTTTTATATATATATTTATTGTCTTTGATTCTGCAATGGATAAATACCAAGGGATTGACACGCATATTTACCAGGTATTATCTTTCTATATCATTTACCCTCTTATTTCATACATTTGCTATGCTTTTATTTTGAAACATTAAGGACAATGTTTGATTTAGGTTTGGGGGTAAGGTTTAGAAGTTTTGTTTTGTTTTATTTTTATTTATTTATTTATTTAATTTTTTAAGTTAATTCCGAATTTCTTGTTTCTCTTTTATTACTGTAATTCTTGCTTTCTTTTACTTGTTTATGTATTTAATTTGTTGTTAAGTTTGGGAAGTAGATTGCTTCATGATTGCACACACAGAAATTTGGCTCAAACACTTATTCATTTCATAAACATGTGATTACATACACAAATGTGCAAAATGCATACAAAAAATTTCTCAATCACATGTTTGTTTCCAGATTTCTAGCTAGCTGAGGCTTCTGCTAATTGCCTCTATCCCGCTCGAACTTGTAGAATCTGCAGCAGCTCTACATGCTCCTCAATTTTCCCTGCAGTGTTTCCACTTGCTTATTGGCAAGTGAGCCGTTTCTGGAAGTCCGCCACCAGAGCTTTCAAGGAGACCACCTCCTCACTCAGTGCTGCACACTCTCGTGTCCTCGCCAGGAGTCGTATGCCCAGATTGGTAGACGAGACCGCCTGGAGCACAGTGAGATTGTGGGACTCATCCACCGCCATCCTGCCAGACCTACGTGCCACATGCAGGTGATCCGCTGGAGTGAGTTTACTGCCAATCAATGTTCCCAGGAGCATGACCCTGTTCGGCATTGCCTCAGAAGGTTCGGTATTGCCTCAGGAAAGTTTGAGGCTGTGCCATGATGATATGTGGAGTTTGGGAAGACAGAGGTTGGAGGAGCCCTTATCTGGGCATTTGGTGGTGCAAGTGATAACTCAAGGTTGAGGTCATCAAGGTGAGTGCATGAGGATGCCATTTGTTTTGCTTCTGAATTTTTTGATGTTTTTCCTTAAGTTTGCAGGAAGAAATGCTGGGTATCATCCGCTTGTAGAGGCGTGGTTTAAATAGGCATATGCTGATGAGAGAGAGCCAACACCATTTCGGATTTCCCGGGCATGCTCGACCTAATCGCTTCAAGGGGGAGCACCTTTACTTTCACTTTACTTTTTTCCGTGTTTTCTTGTGTTTTATGTTTTTGCCCGTTACTTTCATTTTCTAGTGCTTTGTGTTTTTACCTTTCCCTTTCGGCTATCATCTTTGTCTTATTTTAGTTGGGAAGTGTGTTTTCTTTTTTTTTTTCTTTTTCTTTTTCTTTTTTCTTTCTCCAACCTTACTCTTTTATTTCCGAAAAAGAGAAATAACAAAAACCAAAAACCACAAAATAAAATAAAAACACCAATAATGTTGTAGAAATCATTTCTTCTCGGTTGTTGGTGTCTTGACCATTGGAGCTTTGAGTTTGGCCCTCTGGCTGTCCTCTTCCAGGGCTTCACGCACAGCCTCTTGGGGCTCACCACTTGAGCTCCCAAAAATCGTAATCTTAGCTTGAGCGTAACTACTCTCGCGATCTACTTGTTTGACGTTTACCCGGTCGGTCTAGGTCCTCCAGTTGCTTTCGCATGTCGCGAGAATACAACTCTACCATCTTTGTTAGGCTTTTATTCTCGTCCCGCAATACTTCTAGCTTGTGTCGATTCACCTCCACTATCCTTGCCCTCTCCCTTTTCAAGCTTTTTATAGCAGTCTGACACTCTTCAACCATACTTCGCTCCGCCGCCAACTGACCTTTCAGCACCTCTACCTCATGGGACTTCGCAAGTAGGCGATGTCCCAAACTTGCGACACATGCTGTACTCTGCACGCTCAGTGCTAGGGCATCACTCGTGACCCGGTTGTCATCCCTTGTCCCGAACACACGTATATCTTTAGGAGTCACTAAATTTCTACCAACTTCAATGGCAACATCGTTGTCCAGGAGTATTGAGTCATTGACAGTCACAGGCCCCCTTACGGAGGCAAAGTAGGGTACCCATACTGGTGCCGCTGCTTGGCCCCATGTCTGAGTCGGTGGAGCTAGGTTGAGATCCAAGGAAAAGGGGTAGGAAGAGGCCATTTGATTTCTCACTCTTTTCTTCTGTTTTTTTTTTTTTTTTTTTTCTTTCTTTCTTTTCTCTTTTGTGTGTTTCTGAGTTTGTGTTTTTCACCATTTCTTTTTAGCTTTTTATAGATTTAGTCTGCTAAACCCTAGCCGCACCCTAGCCCTTATGACTTATCTCTATATATCGCCGCACCCGTTTCCCAACCCCCCTTAATTGCATTTTCACCTTTCACCACCTTCACGTGAAAAAGTCGTCGCACCTTTCTACGAAACCAATAATTCTGGCTTTGGGGATGTGAAAGTGGCCTCTGCGCTGACACGTCCCTCACCTCTTTTTGCCCATGACGTATCAATAAACAAGACATCCGGCCCCCCTTCTCTCTTTTCAAGAAATCTCGTTCCTTGCGCTTCTGACAACGCTTCTTTGTTTTCTTTAATTTTTAATAATAATAATAATAAATAACAATAATAATAAAAGAAGTGTTTGGGCTTTCGTTTGGGTTGGGTTTTAAAATTGATTTGGACGTTCTCTTGGGCTAGATTTCTGCGTGCGTAGAACTGTTGTTAGGGCTTACCTGTGGTATTTGGTTTGGTTTGTTCCGTTTGATTTTGTTTTGTTTTTGCAACTAAGTTATAGTTTTAATTCTTGTTTGTTCTTTTATGTAAATCCCTTTCATTTCTTGTTATAACTTTACTAATGCCTAAATTCTTCAACATTGAGGACAATGTTTGATTTAGGTTTGGGGGTAAGGTCTAGAAGTTTTGTTTTTAAATTTTTAGGGTAGTTTTGTTTTTATTTCAAAAAAAAAAAAAAAAGGTGTTATCTCTAGATTTTTATGCTTACTATCATCAAATCAGATTTAACACTCATGAATGATTTTTACGATTGGAAACATATGATTAAATTTTAAACCCATAATTTTAGTTTTTTCACTTATTTCTATTTAGTGGATAATTCATGAGTTATACTTTGAACTCTCACATGCACATCAACACTTTAGTGAGAATGAAAGAAAAGATCAATTATAGTTAACTTTGTTGTTTTAAGTAGAGTTAGATGACATTGCTCTTGATTGACCTTGGCGTAAAAAATAAATAAATAAATAAATAAAATAATAATAATGATGTTAATTTATCCAGAGTTTTACTTAGTAACCGGGCCTCTTGCCTAAACAGCAGCGAGTGTTCGCGTCAAACGGTAAAGTTTTGAGGTAAATACATTTTGTGACTAGTTTAGTTCTGTAGCCTTTTTAACTCGAGTTAATAAGCCCTTAGGGGTGTTTCTACACCTAATGCCTTAAAACCTTTGGTTTGAGAGTCGTTGGCCTAAATCTCGCTACATGGGTTAATTAGAAAGCTTAATGGAACTAAACATTGCACAGTCACATTCAAAAAAAAAAAAAAAAAAAAAAAAAAGAAGTATATAAATGCCTTGGTTAGTTATTTGCACTGAATTTTGATAATGATTGAAATAATGAGGTTACTGTGATTGAAATTGACTTTTGTCTCTAAAATGTGTTGGTTCACTTAAACACCAAAGGAAAAAAATGAAAAAATTTACTAAATGATTATAAGTGATCAAGACTTTATGTGGGGATTAATTTGAAGCGTGTTTGCTCTTTTAAAAAATTGTTCATGAATTTTCAATCCAGATAGCTTTGATGATGGTTAAGCATTTGTTTAAATTTTCAATTTTGTTGTAGCATAAATTTTTTAATCTCTCATTTTGATGTTTGTGGGTATTATCACTGAAAGCCCTCACGAGACTATACTCGTCCACTAGGGTAACCTAGGGGTTAAAGGCTTGTTGCATATGCTAAATGCAATCGAGATCCCTGCGAAAGTGGTTTAGTTTTCTTTTCTACTTAGTTTTTATTTTCTTTTGCTCGAGGACTAGCAAAATATAGGTTTGGGGGTATTTGATGAGCACAAAATAAATACAAGTTTTATCCTTAAATTTATATTTGTTAGTATTTTCTTTTGTATTATGTAAATTTATTAGAGTATTTGTATTGGCTATTTTCAATCTTTGTTTTTGTATTTAATGAGTGGTTGTATGTAGATATTAAGTGTCTTCCACCAATGGCATGAGGAGGAGGAGGAATAAGCAATGTGTTGCAAAAAGAGAGGAAGAACTCAATTTGGATTTGATGACTTTGCCTTTTACAGCTCATGCTGTACAGTCCATTTGCAGACCTGAAAAATGAATTTTCTCATGCTCAAATGAATAAATATCCTTCATGACACTTGTTCAATAAGATGTCGACTAAAACATATCCAAAAATTGGAATAAGTGGATAAAAAATCAATCCACAGGCTGTCAAACACCAAGACAGGTTCATGACTTTGCCTTTTACAGCTCATGCTGTACAGTCCATTTGCAGACCTGAAAAACGAATTTTCCCATGCTCAAATGAATAAATATCCTTCATGACACTTGTTCAATAAGATGTCGACTAAAACATATCCAAACATTGGAGCAATTGGATAAAAACTCAATCCACAGGCTGTCACACACCAAGACAGGTTCTAGAAGACAGCTTGCATATGCAGCTGGAATGAAAGGGACTTCATGCTTCTATAAATAGGCAACAACTCAAGAGAGAAAGGGTGCAGAAATTCAAGAGTGATACACAGCAGAAGGAAAGAAAGGAAGAGAGAAAGAAAGAGAGAAAGAGTGAGGAAGAAAGAGAACAATGATGGAAAGGAAAGAACCAAGAGCTAATAACTCTTTTAAACTTGTTCTTCCTTTCCTAGTTCTCATGTAAATTATGTATTTTAGTTTCTTTGTTTTGTTGTAAATATTAATTATGTCTATTTAAAATACTTAACTAAGGTTGGATGAAACACCATCATTAAATAGAGTTCTAGTTTTTATTTTCAATTCTCAAATATTGTGGTGTTCAATGATTATAATTTTCACTTCACATGATTAATAGATTAATCTTCTTTTCACCACTTCTATCATGTATTGTGACATATAACATGTATTTGTGGTAGTTAAGAGTTTGGATTAATCTATTAATTCATCCTTGGTTTATATTTCTAATTTATAAATTTCTTTGATATTTTGTTATTCAAATAAACTTTTTCACATAGGATGCTTAGGAAACTTTGATCCTTTGTAGTTAAATAATTTTGTTTACATTTTATGCTTAGAATTTGTACTTATGAAGGGAAGGAAAATTTACTTATGATCTAAATTACAAGCTTAATTGATAAATCTTGAGAAAGCAGTAGATTGATTTCTAGATTGCTACTCCATGGGATTTGAAAGATAAATAATTAGGATCTTATGGAATAATGGTGTGGATTCTAATACCTTAGTTATTTTTTCTCATAAATTTAAATCTTAATTTCAGTTTATTGTCATTTCCGTATTTGTTTTATGCTTTGCTTTATTTAATTTTCTTTATCAACAAACAAATCACCATTTGAATCAACTAGGTTGGCAATGAAATTAACTTGGGTATAATTGGTTTTCTATCTTTACACACAATCCCTTGGGTACGATCTCGCTCTTACACGCTTATGCTATATTCGATTCGTGCGCTTGCGAGTTTATAAATTTTAAAAGACACCGCTTTTGGTGACAACAATCTCTATCTTGCCAAAATTTTCTATAAAATCAGAGGCTCAGCTCATACCTCTCACACCACATCTTTCTATATTATCATTTCTAGAGTTTAGAATTCATACTCAATTCATTCTCAATGGAAGATTTTAGGAGAAGCTTGGAGAGGCAAGAGCGAGAAAGAAATGAGAGAAACCGTAGAGCAGATGAAATCAATGAGTTGCAGAGACAAGTCGATGAACAAGTTGTCATAGCAGTGGCTTTGCAAGATGAAGAGAACCAAGGTCGCCGTGGTTCACAAGTCGGCCGCCTCAGAATGTGGACAGACATAGGCATTCTCGGGGTAAGAATCTTTTGGAATATTATTTTATCCCAACTTCTTTGTACTCTAATGTTGATTTTCGAAGGCGATTTAGAATGCAACCCCATGTGTTCAATAAAATCATGCATGATATTTGCAATCATGATGCATACTTTGTTCAAAAGTGTGATGCTGCTGGGGTTTTGGGACTTCTTCCGGAGCAAAAGCTTCCAGCTGTTATACGAATGTTGGCGTATGGAGCATCTGCGACGAGGTGGATGAGGTTGCCCGGATGGGGAAGTCAACTACGTTGGAGGCTTTGGTAAGATTTTGTGATGCAGTTGAAACTCTGTACACTAGGGACTACCTACGTAGACCTACACCCAGGGACCTCCAACGACTTCTACAAAAAGCCGAAGCTCGAGGATTTCCAGGAATGGTTGGCAGCATTCAACTCATGCACTGGCAATGGAAGAATTTCCCAACTGCCTGGCAAGGTGATTATGGAAATAGAAAAGGCCAAAAAAGTATCATCCTTGAAGCCGTTGCTGGCTTCAACACATGGGTTTGGCATGCCTTCTTTGGAGTTGCTGGATCCCAAAATGACCTCAACGTGCTTGGGTCAATCCCCCGTCTTCAACGAGGTTTTGAGAGGCCAAGGCCCCAATATCACCTATCAAGTCAACAATACAGTCTACCAGACGGGGTATTATCTAGCTGACGGCATCTACCCGAGGTGGACTACATTTGTCAAATCCATTCCAAATCCCCGATCCCAGAAGCAAATATTATTTGCTACATATCAAGAAAAACAGGGAAAGATGTCGAAAGGTGTTTTGGCATCCTTCAAGCTCGGTGGTTGATTATTCGAGGTGCAGCCCGTATGTATGATGAGGAGGTCCTCAGAAGCATTATGATGACTTGCATCATCCTCCATAATATGATTGTGGAGGATGAGTATGATTATAAAGCTGCAGAGGACTACGAATGGATCCCATGAACACGGCCTTGACAAGAATTTATGAAAGGCCCATGGGGCCAAGTGGAGAACCGTTTGAACCGGACCCATTGGTTAGGGATGGTCGTATCATGACCCGTATGATAGATCGATATACCGAGATGCAATCTTCGTATATTCATAAAAGGCGTCAACGTGACTTGATGACGCATCTATGGGCGGTGATAGGTAATGAAGATGAATGATGGAGCATAGATGCTTTGGTTATGTTTTATTTAGTTATGGTTTGGTTGTGTTGTTTTTTATTTATTATGGTTTGGTTGTGGTTTGTAATTTTTTTTAATTTTCATTATGTTTTGTTTGATGTATGGAATATTGTTGTTAATATTATGTTAACTCGCAATTGTACGGGGCAATTAGTAGTATAGCAAGACAAGTACGAGGTCGTACCCACGAAGACTGAGAAGTTCAAATTAGTTATGTACTTTAGATTACCGAATTCAAGAAGTTAGGAGAAACAGAATTTAAAGTGAAAGTGATTGTGATTGTGAAAGGAAGTGAGCAAACTGAAATTGCAAATGAAAGCAAATAACAAGTGTAACAAAGAGTGATTTTGAAGGGCTGGAAAATGGATTTGGAGACTAGGGCATTCGATTCACCATAACAATTCAATTCTGGGTTATAAGGAGTCAAGTAACAAGTCTAATTCAGATTCAAAGATTGATTCTAGCTATAGTATGATTAGGCCATGGTGTCTGGTCCTAACCTTGTGTTCCTAATTCCCTAATTTGATCATTTGTTGTCTAACCTAAAATTAAGCATTAGGAACCCATTAAGCATAGAAGAACAATTTAAACAACCAAGCATGTATCTAATCCCTGTTGTTGAATGTCCATACATGCTCTTCTTATTCATAGTTCAATTCGAATTAAAGCATGGTGTCTACTCTTAATTCAAACCAAGATAGTCAACAAACAAGTTCTAATGGTGATCAATCATTCAAACAAGCATGTTAACTTATAAGCATAATGAATAAGAACATGAATCATGAATCAAACTTGAAACTCCAAACTTCAAACTTATAAACCCAGAATATTCATGTTAGGTTACATCGAAGCCCTAGTTATGGATTTAGCTACTCATAATGGAAAAGAGACTTGAATAGAAATGAGAAAACATAATGAATGCAATAAGAGTAGAAAAACCCCTTTTTCTGAAGTTCTTGTGGTGTCCAAGGCTTCTCCAAGTGCTTCTCCACTTCTAATGCTTCTCCAAGAGCTTCCCCACTTCTAGAAAGATGTATGAAGGATATGGAGGTGATTTGGGATGATTTTGAGTGAGTGGTAATGGTTGAGACAGATGAAATTCGTAGGGAAAATGGAAGAGAGGTTTGCTGGAGTTGTTTTGGTGATTTGAGGCTGTTTAGAGCTTTTGGTTGATTGCTGGAGTGTTTTGGTGATTTGAGAGTGTTTGAGGAGGGCTGGAGTGAATTGTGGGGTTGTGAATCCCAGGATTTGTTGTTTGGGAAAATAATGGAAGTGTTTGAGGGAGGATGGAGTGAAGGATGGCTGAATTGTGGGGTTGTGAATCCCAGGCTTGCACACTTTGAATCTGGAATTGAAGATGTATTTATAGGGGAATGGAGGTGAGAAATCAGAATTGAATATAGCAATCACCTAACACACTTGCATTAGATAATCAGAAATTGTTGTTGCACTTCACCAACAATTCCCACCAGCAGCCATAGGTCATCCTCATGTCAGCATGACCAAGCTTCCATTCAGAAACCAAGAGCTCATCCTCATGTCAGGCATGACCAAGCAAGCAATGAGCTCATCTGCAAGTCAGCATGATGTGTAACTTGATGGGCTCACGGATTGGGCTTGGATCAATCAAATGTCGACATTGAGCTGTCCATTTTGAAGTTCAGAATGTCATTGATCTAACCACACAAGTATTGGCCCAATCCAAGCTCAGATGAAGAAGATAAGTCCGCAATGAACTTCTAACTCAGTCCTCCAGTTTTTACACATTATTTTCACCATTTTACTTCAAATGCCTCAAGTGATACCTAGAGCTTAATGAACTGAATGACAAACACAAAAGAGGTTAAAAGCACAAGGTTAACTCAAAAACATAACTAAATCATAAGCTATAAGGGTATGAAATGATATACAATTGTGAACCGAACAAATATGTTGAATAAAGAGGTCTTTTATTGAATGCTTTGTTTCTTAAATAAAGAAATCCAATACAAGTCATTAAGAATTACTACTACTAAAATAAAAAATATGAATTACAACAACTTTAATAGAAAACATGAAAAATACAAATACATAAAAGGTATGCCAACTAATTTAATGGTTTTCATCATTTAACCAATCCGTGTTGCTAGGCCCATCATCTTGGAAAAGTCTTTTTCTTCTCATAACATCCCTGCATTCTAGCTTCCAAAATTGTTTTGTTTCAGGGGACATATGGCTTGTATCCATAGCCATGGTTTCTCGATCCGTCTTCTCCATATCTTTTTTGCGCAAATACTCCCTTTCTCGTGAAAACTCGGCTTGAATTGCCATCTCGTTATCTTGGCGTTTCTGCTCCAGTTCAATTCTTATGGCATTTTGCCTTGCAATTTCCTCCAAAAACTTTGAATTACTATTACTTGAATTACCTGCTTTTTTGCCTTCGCAGCCTTTCGGCCAATGGGCCTCGGCTCCTTTTCGAGGGGTGAGTCTTCACTCATAGGGGAATCGAGAGGTGACTCCGATGTCATTGAATCACGGAGTGGCGTCTCATTTAACACAACGGCGGGACCCGTGGGAATAATTATGAAGCGTTTGCAATTTTTCACCACCTCCCAACATTCATGATGGTTGAAACTTTTTTTGCCACCCCTGGTTGCACCGAACCACATCTGTGCTTGAATCATCTATTTAACAAAAAAAATGGAAATGCAAGAAATATTAAAAATATATTGGATATGCAAGTAACCAAAAAAAAAAACAAATGGAAATGCAATTAACCTTACAAATAAATTGGAAGTGCAAGAAATATTAAGAAACAATTGGAAATGCAAGAAATATTAAAAATATATTGGATATGCAAGTAACCAAAAAAAAAACAAATGGAAATGCAATTAACCTTACAAATAAATTGGAAGTGCAAGAAATATTAAGAAACAATTGGAAATGCAAGAAATATTAAAAATATATTGGATATGCAAGTAACCGAAAAAAAAAACAAATGGAAATGCAATTAACCTTACAAATAAATTGGAAGTGCAAGAAATATTAAGAAACAATTGGAAATGCAAGAAATATTAACAACATATTGAAAATGCAAGACATATTAAAAATATATTGGATATGCAAGTAACCAAAAAAAAAAAAAACAAATGGAAATGCAATTGACCTTACAAATAAATTGGAAGTGCAAGAAATATTAAGAAACAATTGGAAATGCAAGAAATATTAAAAATATATTGGATATGCAAGTAACCAAAAAAAAAAAACAAATGGAAATCCAATTAACCTTACAAATAAATTGGAAGTGCAAGAAATATTAAGAAACAATTGGAAATGCAAGAAATATTAACAACATATTGAAAATGTAAGAAATATTAACAACATATTGAAAATGCAAGAAATATTAACAAAATATTTAAAATGCAAGAAATATTAACAAAATATATATATTAGGACATTAAACTTAATGAAACGAAAATTACAAAATACTTACCTCATTAGTACGATTTTCCCCGCTTCTATAGTTGTCCATCGCTTTTGACAACGCATCTCTCCATTTTCCTAACTCTTTATTCAAAATTTTCCACCTACTAGATAATGCCATTTCCGTACCAGTTCACCCCGGAATTTTTTCACAAAATTCGGCATGAATTTTTTTCCACATATGAAAAAATTTCATCTCATTACCTGTCACGGGACAATGACAAACTTGGAGCCAAGCCTCACACAAGGAAACATCTTCCATGGTGCTCCACGCCCCTCCGGTTTCGATAGAAGAAGCCATAAAAATAAGAAAAACAAAATACAAGGTGAAAGAGAGGAAAATGTTGAATAAAGAGTGAATGATAGTAGAAGTAGAATAAAATGTATAAGGATTGGTGTTGAAAGTGAAGGGTATTGATAGGTATTTATAGAAAAAAAAAATCAGAATTTTTTAGTATGTTTTTAAAAAAAATTCGATTTTTTTTCATAATTTTATTGCCAAAAAAATGCCAGCCGTTGGATTGGAGGAGAGAGCAGATCGGAGCGCCCAGGTGACGACAGCTGTCCTCTAGCCGTTGGTGCTCGCGAGGGCTGACGTCGCGCAAGTGAATTCAAATTTTTTTACCGTTGGCGAGTGCATTGCACGTGCCAACGGCAAAAAATTTGAGCACGTTCGCTGATGCTCAGCACAACCCGCGAGTTGGACCTGGGGCTGATTTAGCCTTCGGGCCAGCCCGAGATGGTGGGACCCCCAGCTTGCCCGGGCCTGGGCTAACCGCTGGAGCTTCGTTTTTTGGCCTTTCCCCCCGCCTTGTGCTAGTGGCCTCGGTGGACTTGCTCTAAGTAACAAATTTTTTTTTCCATTTGCAGCCGCGCACCCTTTTTATTTCTTCCCTCTCTCTCTTCCATGGCTCCTCTATCTCTTCTTCTTCCTCCTCTCTCCTTATTCTTGTTTGGGTTCGGTTGGTTGGTTGAGTGATTGGGTTTAATTGTGTTCTGTTTGGCAGTGATACTTGTGCTCTGTCTTTGGAGATGTTGAATTCATATTGTGTGAAAATGCTGAGTTATTAGGTGGAGGGATGGTGGATGGTGGATGGTGGATGGTGGATAGAGGCTGTGGTAGGTTTGACTGTGGTGGAGGCTATGGCGTTGGCGTCGGAGTGGGTCTCACAGAAGAAGGCAAAATGAGAAAGGAAGAAGCAGCGTGATTCGTAAGGCACCAGCCCAAATGGAAATTGACGCCCCAAAGGAATCCCGAAGACCGAGGCCGTGCATCCCATGGCTGCCCCCCAACCAGCCTAGCCAAGCTGGTTGGAAGCGGATGATCCACTGTGGAAACAAAACAGTGGGGAGAGTTAGCATCCAAAGAGGGAGGGGCAAAAAGGAAACATAAGGAAAAAATTTTAAAAGGGCAAAATTGACAATTTACTCGTACCTCTGGGAAAAAATAAGGCTTTTTAACGGGGGTTTTTCTGGCAGTTCACTGTTCAAGGAACAGTGCTTATGAATAGTATCTGGTTGCATTGGGCTTTAATATATATATAATTTTAATACAAGGTAAGTAAGACCATCTCTAGTCATAGGCCATAAGAGCAAGTCCACCGAGGCCCCCTTGCCTCGGGCTCGGGGAGTTTTTAGCAAAAATTGGTTTCAAGCGGTGAGCCCAAGCAAGGGCTGGAGTGGGTCCCACGCAACTCGGGCTGGCCCGAAGGCCATTTCAGCCCGAGGTCCAAAATGCAGGATGTGCTACAGTTCTCTCCAGTGCCCGCTGACACCTGCTACAGTGCCGTTCATATGATTTTTTTTCTGTTGCCACATGGGGTCGTCTGGGCTCTCCGAATCCGTTTTTTTCCTCCAATTCAACGGCAGCCAATTTTTTTGCAATAAAATACTAGAAAAAATTCGGAAATTTTTTTAAAAAATACCCAAAAATTAATGAATTTTTTTCTATAAATACCAGCCAATTTTTTTAAAAAATTTATTCTGAAATTTGAAATTGGAAATTTTATCGGATTATGAGATATGAATAGTATTGACACGTAGGAACCCAAAAATCTTATCCGAAAATATTTTCCAAATTAATTATTGAGGTAAAAAAAGTTGTGAAAAAAATAAAAAAATGAATAGTAATTGCCCTTTGCCATGGCAACAGGTGGAAACACAAAATATACTATTTACAAGGGCAACCACTATTCACGTGAATAGTTGCTGCCCTAGCTCCCCCCTTGCCATGGCTAAGGGCAAATGGGTGGAGTTGCTCTAAGTAAGGACTAAAAATATTGATAATATCAATGAAATATTGAGGATATTATCTATTTTTCGGGTATAGGATAGTTTGAAAAATATCCATACACATACTGTATAAGTATTGATAATATTGAAAAATATCGACGTTGATCATTTCTCTCACACTTCAACAATATTTGACCAAAATATATAAATAATATCATTATAATATCGATAATATCAATAATATCGAAATAATGAAGACAGTGAAAAGTTTGAAGAGTTATTTACACTAACACCCACTAAGGTTTCTTTTGTTTTCATAAAACCCCCCTCAGGTCTCAAAAATTACACTAACACCCCCTAAGGTTTCAGTTTGTTTTCACAAAACCCCTTTTCATTGATTGTTTGTCCAAAAATTAATGATTTCATTGAAAAAATAAAAAACTTATACAAATTTCAAAATTAGCATCAATGAAGTATATGCAATCTAACCTTAAAGGCCAACTTTGTCATCTAGAGAATTTTTTTATTTAAAATCATCAAAAATCTTTAGATGAAAATCAATGAAAAGGAGTTTTGTGAAAACAATTTAAAACCTCAAGGGGTGTTCTTGTAATTTTCAAAACCTCAAGGAGTTTTGTGAAAAATCCGAAAACCTCAAGGGGGTGTTAGTGTTTGTCAGCTCACTATATAATCAACTTAAATAAGTTTAACCCATTATACAATGCATTTCCTTCCATTTTTATTTTTTATTTTTTATGATAAAGTAATAGATAATTAACTAAATAAACATCCCTTCTATAACCCAATGGAAAATTGCCCTTCCTTTTCAATATATATAATTAAATCTCTCTCTCTCTCTCTCTCTCTCTCTCTCTCTCTCTCTCTCTCTCTAGCTTTGACTTGGCATCCTTCCTTTCCTTTCCTTCCCTTCTTAGTTCAACTCTGTAAGTGCCAAAAATTAATTGAATATTATATTATATTATACAATTGCATCTTTTTTTGGGTGGGTGGTGAAGAAAGAAAGAATCACTTTGTGTTGGGGCGTCTGTACTCAAGTTTCAAGAAAAATTTCTAAGTTTTTCTTACAATTTCTGTAGTTTTTATTCAATTTTTATCGATATCAATAATTTCCCAATATTTCAATTGAAATATTTGTGTTTTTGGACTATCGATATTTTACACATTGGCCATAAGCCAAATATAGCCCTAAAATAATCCAAAATCCATCTCCATCCATGGGCTAAAAATAAAATTTGGCCAAATTTAGAGGGCCACATTTTGCTCTTTAGCACTCCAACCAAGCTACTTGTAGCCTAGTGCTCCTAATGCCAAATCAGATTCTCAGGAACCCAAACGATTCCAATTGCATAAAAGGAGTGATAAATTTGTGCCACCACATCTTCAAGGAGATAGATACGTGCCACCCGCTCCATATGTTCCACCTATTCCATTTACAGGCCGTCTTCAGAAAGCAAAGCAAGATAAGGCTTTTAAAGATATTTATGATATTTTGAGTAAAGTTAATATCAATTATCCTTTGCTTGATCTTATTGAACAGATTCCTGAATATGGAAAGTTCATCAAGGACTTGAAAACTCACAAGCTCAATTTTGCTCCAAATGAAGAGGTAACGCTTGACAAGAATGTAAGTGCTGTGTTGCAAAGGAAGCTTCCACTAAAACTAGAAGATCCTGGCAGCTTTGACATTCCCATTATCATTGGAGACAAGAAGGTTGGAAGAGCCATGTTGGACTTGGGAGCAAGCATCAATGTAATGCCATATTCAGTTTATCAAAAGCTTGGCTTAGAAGGGATGAAGAAGACTTCAATTCGTCTTGAACTAGCTGATCATTCTATCAAATATCCAAAAGGTATTGTAGAAGATATTCTAGTTCAAGTTAATACACTAATTCTCCCTGCTGATTTTGTAGTGATGGACATGGAAGACAATCCAAATGGAAATCGATGTTTATCCCATTCTCCTAGGTAGGCCATTCATGGCCACTCAGACACAGTCATCAAAGTGAAAGATGGCTCCCTTTCCATGAATGTTTTGGGTGAAACTGTTGAATTTAAAATGCTTGATGCTCTTTCTCAACCTTCTATCTCTCTTGATACTTGTTTTTCAATTGATGTTGTGGATCATGAGGTTTCTTCCAAAATTTTGCAGAAAAAGTCTAATGATGCTCTGTTGAGTCCTATTCTTAACAACTAAAATGAGTTATTAAAAACAGCAACTTTAATTCTCGCAAGTGCACGAACCGTTTATAGTATAGCTTATGTAAATACGAGGTTCGATCCCACGGAGAATGGTAACTTGGTTGCAAGTTAAATTACTTAGAATGTTGGAAAACATAGAAAACAAACAAACTAAAGGCAAGGTCGACATCAACAATGCCTCTTGCTAAACTCAAGGTCTAGGACAGAATCCTAGCACCACACACGCACTCGAAATGAGGGGGGTTTTGTTGTTGAGATGAAAACAAGATAATGAAATGGAAGTGCTAGAAAGTAAACAATGGCAGCAATCAACAAGTTGTGAAACAATGATTGAGAAGTGTTAGAGCCTTGGAATCTACCACTAGTCTTCCTATCCAAGTTATGAATGCATAGAAATTGACTCAAGCTTCATTAACAATAGATTATCGCATACAAGCCTATGGTATCTAGGTGCAGGATGCATGATTCTCCTAAGGCATGTAATTGTGCATGGTATCTACACAACACATGATCTCTAATATGCAACCTAAGCATGGTATCTACTTAGAATAAAGCATACAAGAGTCATTAAGTTCCCTGAGAATATGATAATCACATAAGTCCTAGAACATGGTATCTGTCCTAGTCAACCTATGGTTATTAACCCCTTGAATGATTCTTAGGCCATTTATGTGTTGCTTGTGAAAGGAGAGTAGAATTGGTGAATCTAAACCCCTTCCTAACCTGTGCTAGATGCATAAAATCCTAGTTAGCTACTCCAAGAAAACATACATCAAACACATAATAAACTTGAGATTAACAACTTGGCAATGAAAGCAAGGAAATCAATTGACTATGAAATCATCCATAACATTGAATATTCATGACTAGGGCTTCATCCTAAGCCCTAACTAAAAGGATTAGTTACACATGACTAAGAATACAGAAAATAAGAAATACATAGATAGATTAAAGAGAAGAGAAGAAGAACTAGTTGGTGGCAGCAAGGTAGTTCCCAGGACAGCTCCAAGCTCTCCCTCTTGCAGCTCTCTCTCCTCACTTTGTGGTGAATCTGAATGTGTGTATGTGTGAGAGGGGATTAGTGAATCTAGGATATGAGTTGTGTGTCTTGAATGTGGAATGGGAGTGGTATTTATAGGGAGAGGGGAGGGATAAATCTGAATTTAATATGGTAATGACCTAACACACTTGCATTAGATAATGCCCAATTGGTTGGTGCACTTCACCAACAAATCCCACCAGCAGCCCTAGCTCATCAATATGCCAGCATGACCAAGCATCCATCCAGAAACCAATACCTCATGCCTAGCTCACCATGACCAAGCATTCCCATGTGCTCATCCTTATGTCAGCATGATGTGTATTTTCATGGGCTTACAAATTGGGCTTGGCTGAATCAAATGACAACTTTAAGATGTCCATTGTGAAGGTTCAGACAATGTCTCATTGATCCAACCACACAAGTATTGGCACCAATCTCAAGCATGTCTCTTATGAAGAAGACTTGTAAGTCGCTGAAATGAAGCTTCTAACTCAATCTCCAGATTTTTGCACGTTTTTGCACCATTTGCTTCAAAGGCCTCAAGTTGTAATCCTCTCATGCCAATCAGCCCTTAACATGCATGGATTGTACCAAATGTGATCTCTTGCTGCCTTAACCTACATAACACACAAACATAGGTAAGTGACTAGAAATAAAGAGAAACTAAACAAAATCACTAAGTAACGAAGGCATGCAAATGTGTGAAATTATGAACTTATCAAATACCCCCAAACTTAGATTTTGCTAGTCCTCGAGCAAAACAAAATAAAACTACAACTTAGAAAAACAGAAAATAAGCAGCTAGCCTCCCAAACAATATCCTCAAAGAATCACCAAAGTATATGGTTCCAAAGAAATACAACAATCACAATCTAAGTTCCACACATGGTTCAAGAGTAAGCAAAGCTCACAATGACATCCTTAAGTGTAGTGTGTGAATGCCAAATCAGAACAACACCTGCAACTCAAATAAGTACATGCGCACACACTTACAACACAATCAAGAATTTCGAACCCCATAAGCACATTATCAAATCAGCTCTCCACAGAATACCATACAATACCAAGGATCAAGAGGACTTTACAAGGGTTGTAATGAGGCTTAGGGTAGTGATTGAATGAATGAGAGGATATGGATAACAACATTTTGAGCACAACTAAAGCATAGGTAAAAGCATGAGAGATTACTGAACTTTGTAAACAAGCAAGGAACACATACATGAGCAGATTTCCAACATAATTTCAGCACATTCAAATGTGTTTATTTGGCCTAATTTTGTGGCTCTTTACCCTAGATCACCATGATCTTCTCCTTATTGTTCCCTAGGGTCGTGACTACATTGGTCACACTTCATTACCTCTTTTGATTAGTTACCAATACCCCCAAACTTATTTCTTTTCAACACTTGGGTTATGGCACTAGTGATTCACTTTTGCTCCAAAAACCTTGCATTCTTTATAACTCTCTTTTGAAGATAGCTTTAATTGCTCATAGAATAGGTAAGGATAAGGAACAGAGATTTATTATGTAGGAATGGTTTACACAAAGAAAGGCTTAACATAGGCTCAAATGGGTTGACTAGGGATGAATACATGTAGAGGGATGGTTAGAAAGGCTCAAACGATTTAAACATGGCCTAAATCACTTCCTAAGCATTGTATGGCAACGGAATGTCTCAAGAGATATTCAAATAAGTTCTAGAGTACGAAACCAAGATCATGAGATAAGTAGAATTGCATAACATCTCCAAGTAGCAAGAAATTGGACTAACTTGGCAAAGTGCTCAATAAGTGCAAGGATGGCATGAAAGACAAAGTTCACTCAGAATCACACAAAGACCTTAAACAATGACTATCAATTTCTGCAAAACCATATTAGAATTAAATCCAAGTCTTATCATAGGTGTTTGGAAGGATAACAAAACAACACACAAAATCCTGCCTTTAGAACACTAGACACACAAAAATTTTAAAATTTGACAATAAACAACTAAATCCTTTGACAACAACATAACTAAATCCTTCCCCCCAAACTTAAATGAAACATTGTCCTCAATGGTTAGAGTGTAAGAACAAGCAATGCCTCATAAATGAAAGGAAAGAAGATAAGGAAAAGACATAACCAAATGTTAGAGTTTAGAAAACAACTCCCCTTTGAAGCGATTAGGACGCAAGCAATGTCCTTGCACGTTCTATCTTCTCCTCATCACCTTGGGTTGCCTCCCAAGAAGCGCTAAGTTTCATGTCTTCAGCCGGACATCCAAACTTTGGTGAGCTTCAAGAGAGTGGTGGAGGCTCCTTGAGTGCTTGAGACTCAATATTGGCATCAAAATTGGCATCAAAGTAAGGTTTCAACCGATGTCCGTTCACCTTGAAGGTGCTGCCATCCTTAATGTTTTGAATCTCCACTGCGCCATGATCAAACACATTAGTAATAACAAAAGGGCCAATCCACCGAGAACGAAGCTTACCTGGGAAGAGCTTAAGGCGTGAATTGTATAAGAGAACCTTCTGCCCTTCCTCAAATGTCTTCCTAAGAATCTTCTTGTCATGATACTGCTTTGTTTTCTCCTTATAAAGCTTAGCGTTCTCATACGCCTCATGTCGCAACTCCTCCAACTCATTGAGTTGAAGCCTCCTCTTTTCACCAGCAGCTTTCATATCAAAATTGAAGGCCTTGATTGCCCAGTAAGCCCTGTGCTCAAGCTCCACTGGTAAGTGACAAGGTTTACCAAAAACAAGTCTATAAGGAGACATACCTATAGGGGTCTTATAAGCTGTCCTATAAGCCCACAATGCATCATCCAAACGCATGGACCAATCCTTCCTTGTGGTGTTCACTGTCTTCTCAAGTATGTGCTTAATCTCCCTATTGCTTATCTCAACCTGCCCACTAGTTTGGGGATGATAGGGTGTTGCCACCTTATGCGTGATTCCATATTTCTTCAAGAGTGCTGCAAATGCTTGGTTAACAAAGTGGGAGCCACCATCACTAATGATTGCCCTAGGTGTGCCAAACCTTGTAAAAATATTTCCTTTGAGAAAACTGATCACAACCTTAGCATCATTAGTTCTAGTGGCAATGGCTTCCACCCATTTGGAAACATAATCAACAGCAACTAATATATATTCAAATCCATAGGAAGTAGGAAAAGGGCCCATGAAATCAATTCCCCAAACATCAAATATATCAATGACTAAGATATTAGTGAGAGGCATCTGATTTCTAGCATGCAAATTACCCATCCTTTGGCATCTATCACATGAAGCACAAAAAGTATAAGCATCCTTAAAAATGGTAGGCCAAAAGAAACCTGATTGTAGCACTTTGTTGGCAGTCTTCTTTGCCCCAAAATGGCCTCCGCATGCATGGGAGTGACAAAACTCCAGAATGCTCTTAAAATCACCTTCAGGCACACACCTTCGAATTACTTGGTCCGGACAATGCTTGAATAGGTATGGATCATCCCAAAAGTAGTATCTTGCTTGCTTCCTAAGCTTGTCACGTTGAAACGTAGATAACCCTGTAGGGAGTTCGTTAGTGCATAAGTAGTTAACAATATCAGCAAACCAAGGCAATGGATTAAGAGAATTCAAAGCACAAATAGAAAAGAGTTGCTCATCAGGGAAGCTTTCACGCAATGGTAGGGAATCCTCCTCTTCATTAGATACATGCACCAATCTACTCAAGTGATCAGCCACCACATTCTCACTTCCTTTCTTATCTTTTATCTCCAAGTCGAAACTCTTGCAACAAGAGGATCCATCTAATGAGGCGTGGCTTGGCATCCTTCTTAGCTAACAAGTATTTCAATGCTGCATGATCAGTGTAAACAATGACCTTGTTAGTAATCAAATAAGATCTGAACTTTTCTAAAGCAAATATGACAGCTAACAACTCCTTCTCTGTGGTGGAATAGTTGAGTTGGGCATCATTGAGGGTTCTACTAGCATAGTAGATGGCATGTGGCTTCTTATCAACTCGCTGCCCCAAAACAGCTCCAATGGCATAATCTGAAGGCGTCACACATCAGTTCAAAAGGCAAGCTCCAATCCGGTGGCATAATGATTGGGGCAGTTGTGAGCATCATTTTCAAAGTATTGAAAGCATTTTCACAGTTTTGATCAAACACAAAATCCATGTCCTTGGCAAGGAGATTGCACAAAGGCCTTGCTATCTTAGAAAAATCTTTAATGAAACGCCTATAGAAACCTGCATGGCCAAGGAAAGAACGTACTTCTTTGACAGAAGTAGGTGAGGGCATAGAGGCAATCAAATCAATCTTAGCTTTATCTACCTCAATTCCGTTACTAGAGATGACATGACCAAGAACTATGCCTTGGTTAACCATAAAATGACATTTTTCCCAATTAAGCACAAGGTTACTCTGTTCACATCTAGCCAACACCTTAGATAAGTTATGCAAGCATTGATCAAAAGAATCACCAAAGACAGAGAAGTCATCCATGAATACCTCAATGAACCTTTCTACCATGTCGGAGAAAATGCTCATCATGCACCTTTGGAAAGTGGCTGGGGCGTTGCAAAGACCAAAAGGCATCCTCCTATAAGCAAAAGTGCCAAAGGGACATGTGAAGGTCGTCTTCTCTTGATCCTCTGGGGCTATGGCGATTTGGTTGTAGCCTGAATATCCATCAAGGAAGCAATAGTGGCTATGGCCAGCCAATCTCTCAAGCATCTGATCAATAAATGGAAGAGGGAAGTGATCCTTGCTTGTTGCTGTGTTGAGCTTCCTATAATCAATGCAAACTCTCCAACCCGTGGTCATCCGTGTAGGTACAAGCTCGTTTGCTTCATTCTTCACCACGTGTGGCCTGTTTGTTTGGGGTTACGTCTTAAGAAAGAAGGGTGTGAGGGCTTCTTTGTCTTCTGGCTATGGCGATTTGGTTGTACCTTATCATCAAGGACTAGTGGCTATGGCCAGCAATCTCTCAAGCATCTGTCAATAATGGAAGAGGGAAGTGATCCTTGCTTGTTGCTGTGTTGAGCTTCCTGTAATCAATGCAAACTCTCTAACCCGTGGTCATCCGTGTAGGTACAAGCTCGTTTGCTTCATTCTTCACCACTGTGATACCTGATTTCTTGGGGACAACTTGTACCTGGGCTCACCCATTTACTGTCAGAAATAGGGTAAATAATACCAACATCTAAAAGCTTCATTACCTCTTTCCTTACCACCTCCTTCATGTTTGGATTGAGACGTCTTTGGGCATCCCTCTTAGGCATTGCATTGTCCTCCAATAATATCCTATGCATGCATGATGTTGGGCTTATGCCTTTGATATCTGCAATGCTCCACCCAATTGCAGTTTTGTGCTCTTTTAGAACTCTCAAAAGCTTCTTCTCATCATCTGGTTCAAGGTGTGAGGCAATGATAACAGGTAGAGTCTCATCTTTCACCTAAATAAGCATATTTAAGGTGTGTCGGTAATTGCTTTAATTCCAACTCTGGTGCCTGCACAATAGAAGGTAAAACCTTATTAGTAGGTGCGGGTAATGATTCAAATTGGTTTGCATACCTCTTTCCAACTTCTATGTAGCTATCCATGCTGCAAACAAGCTCAAGAAGTAAAGGAGAGATCACAGCCTCTAATCTGTCCACTTCTTCTTTCCTTATGCTTTGTGTGATGCATGCTTCAATAGGCTCCAAATAACTCATTGGCAGTGCTTCTTTCACCATAGTATCAATTGCATCAAGCTGGAAAACTTCATGCTCATCACTTGGAAACTTGGAGGCTTCAAACACCTTGAATGCTATTGTCTCATCAAACACGTTCATGGTCAATGTACCCTTCTTCACATCAATAATTGTGCCGGCAGTTGCCATGAATGGACGACCTAGAATGAGTGGTAATTGATTGTCATGAATTGGTGCTTCTTCCATTTCCAACACCAAGAAATCAGCTGGCAAAATTAGCTCTTCCACTTTCACCAAAACATCTTCTAGAATGCCCCTAGGGTACCTGATAGTTCTATCTGCCAATTGAATGCTCACAGATGTGGCTTGCAACTCTCCAAGGTTAAGTTTCTCATAAACATGATATGGCATAAGGTTTATGGATGCACCAAGATCAAGCAAAGCTTTTTGAAACTTAAAATCACCAACTATACAAGGTATAGAAAACGAACCTGGATCCTTTAGCTTTGGAGGTAGCTTTCTTTGTAAGACTGCACTCACCTCTTCACTCAATGCAACATGTTCATGCTCTTTGAATCTCCTCTTGTTAGTGCATAGGTCCTTCAAAAATTTTGCATACTTGGGAATCTTAGCAATGGCATTGAGTAGTGGGATGTTGATTTGCACCTTCTTGAATATTTCCATTATCTCATCCAAGCCTTGATCTTTCTTTGACTTTGATAACCTGCTGGGAAAGGGTGCAATAGGCCTAAAAGCATTAGTTGAAATTGGAACTTGATCAGCATTAGATGATACCTTAGGGCCTGTGCTCTCTCCAGGAGCTTTGAGGTGCTGTTTGGGGGAACCTGTGGGCTGCCCTTGTGGTGGCTGAATGATCTCCACGTTTTCTCCATCTTCTTGCTCTTCATTGGCATCTCCAACCTTATTATCAACTTGTTTACCACTTCTCAAGATGTGCACTGCTTTAGCTTGCTCATGATGCCTTGGATTCACCTCCGTTTGGCTCGGAAAAGTTCCGGATGCTCTATTGCTCAAGGAGGATGCAATCTGCCCAACTTGCACTTCTAGTTTGTTCACTGCATTTTGAAGATTCTGATTGGTTTGCATTTGTTGCCCCATGAACTTCTTGAACATGTCTTGCAATTCCCCCATTTGATCACCCCTTTGCTCTTGCACTTGTTGGGGAGCTTGCTGGAATTGCCTTTGTTGTATTTGGAATCCTGGGGGAGGTCCTTGAGATTGTTGCACATTTGAATTATTGCTCCACCTGAAATTAGGATGATTTCTCCAACCTGGATTGTATGTGTTTGAGTAAGGATCATTTTGAGGATTCCTTCCTTGAAGTGCATTTGCTTGTTCTAGCATGTGGTCTGCAAAAGATTGGTTTTGAACTTCCACTTTGTTTCCTGGAGGGCCAGTCACTGCCCCGTTGGCAAGTTCGTTTTTTTTTTTGTTCCCCTTTCAAGAGCTCCTTGTTAAGCTCATAATTTCATACATATACATGCCCAATTTCCTTACTTCTTTTGCTCTAGTTTCCAATAGATTTCTGAGTTATTTGCCTCTCTTTGTGTGTGTTGTAGGCCATTAGAGCATGAGAGCATGAGAGGATTACAACTTAAGGCATTTGAAGCAATATGGTGCAAAAACGTGCAAAAAACTGGAGCCTGAGTTAGAAGTTCATTTCGGACTTATCTTCTTCATCCGAACTTGGATTGGGCCAATACTTGTGTGGTTGGATCAATGACATTCTGAACTTCAAAATGGACATCTTAAAGTCATCATTTGATTCAGCCCAACCCAATTCGTGAGCCCATGGAAACACACATCATGCTGAAGGAAGATGAGCTCATTGCATGCTTGGTCATGATGAGCTAGGCATGAGCTATTGGTTTCTGAATGGAAGCTTGGTCATGCTGACATGAGGATGAGCTAGGGCTGCTAGTGGGATTTAGTGGAGCAACCATTTCTGATTTTCTAATGCAAGTGTTGAGTCCATTAGCCATATTCAATTCAGATTTCCCACTCCCCTCTCCCTATAAATACCACTTCCATTCCACATTCAATTCATATCCTGAGATCCATCATTTACACTTCCATTGTACACAAAGAGAGGGAAAGTTGAGAGTCACAAAGGGAGAGAAGGGAGAAGGCAGGCAGCTGGGAGGCTTTGGCCTCCTAGCAGCCATGGAGATGATTCTTTTCCATCTCTAGCATGCTGTCCTTATCTTCTTCTCCTCCCTTTGTCTTTTATTTTCTTCTTGTATTTCCTTTGTTTTGCTTTGTTTTTCTGTTATTAGTTTTAATAAACATCTTGCTAGTCTTGTATCATGGTTTGAGTTTATAAAGTTTGATTTGATTCATGAATTCTTCTTCACTATTTTAATGGAGCTGTTTTGCATCCTTTGATTGATCACCTAAGGTTTTATGCGTTATGCTCTTGTTGGGAAGGTTTGGGGATCATCTTCATTCCATCCATTAGCAACTCATGTGATTTGGTTTCTAGGTCTCCTAATGTAAACACCATGCTTGGGGTCCTTGTGATGTTCAATGTAATTTGATCCAAATACCATGGACTTATTTGTGAGCATCTTCATGAGTGAATCAATTTGTTTACTTGCTGCCATAACATGATTAGAACAATTAGGGTGGATTCTAAAACAACACCATCTTGTCCTAGTTACTTTCTTTCTTCTTGTTTTGTTTCTTTTATTTTCATTTCGTTTTGTGTAGGAAAACTGAATTGGATCATTCAATCACCAATCCCTGTGGAATCGACCTCGCACTTACATACGCTAAACTACCAACGGTTCGTGCACTTGCGAGTATCACAAGTTGAGGATGCAGCTGAACCCATTTTGGTGCAGCTAAATCTATGCAACAAGTTTTTGGCGCCGTTGCCGGGGATTGGTAACATTGCTTGATTCTATTTGGTTTTCCTACTTTTTATTTATTTTTATCTTTTTTATAACTGGACAGTTTCATGTTTTAAAGTTAATGAGGTTAATTGATAAGTTGTGTTTGTAGTCCAACGGACAAGGACAATTGCTTGACAAGCAAGAGAACTGGGTTTGAGTCCCAGCTTACACAACACAAAAAGAAAAAAATGTTCAAGTAGCATGTTGATTATTTCTAGTTTATGGTTTCATTCACTTGCTCTTAATTAAATATCTTGTTCAAGTTTACATAAACACCATATGACTCTTGGACTGATTAGTGAATGGATAGGTAGATATTGAAGACAAACACCATGTTTAAATTCTACTTGGTTCTTTATTGTTCTTCTTGTTCTTAATGGGTTTGGAATTTGTGTTTAGACTAAACACCATAGCTAAATGCTTGTTCTGAATACTTGATTACAACCACACACCAAATGGATAATCATATTTGAGAAAGAACGAACTCCATAAGCTAGTTTGATTTACTTTGATGCTTGTTACTTTGAAGCATGGAATTAGATGTTTGTGGTGAAGTTGAATCCCTAATCTTGATGTTTTAGTTTAGTTTATCCTTTTCATTTATCTTATGGTTTCCTAATCCAACAAATCTGAAATTTTGTTTCAAGTTTCCTTGTCTTTCTTTAAGAATTTCTGAAGTAGCTCAATAAGAAAGAGGGAGAGAGAGGAGACAACCCAATCCATAGAAGCATGGAGTATGGAGCAGTGGAGAAGTCGACCTCCAGCTGCTATGGCCAACCACTCTCCAGCTATCACTTCAAAGGGAAGCATTCCAATCATATCTCTTTCATTTGTATAATAATTGCTACTCTTTTTTTTTGGAAAATTTATGCTTAGTTTTTTCTCATTTTCTGTTTTGTTTTTGTTAGGGTTTTCTTTTCCTTGATGTGGGAGAAACATGATGAGCAGCTGACCCAAATACTCTAAGAAGAACATGTGCTGCCATACTATGTGCATTTCCCTCTCATTGTCTTCAAGGGGAAGTTCTAAACTCTCTTTCTTTCTTTATTTCTTTCATTTCATTCATTTACCCTGGATTTCATGTCCATTGCATGCTTTACATGGATTCAAACATTGAGGACAATGCTTCATTTAAGTTTGGGGGTGCTGGAAATTGTTTTTAGTGGAAAGTTTTTTTTAGTTTTTGTGTTTGTGTTTGAAAACGTAGGCTTCTTCATTGCTACAAAAATTTTATTTTCTGCTTCTGTTTTGAAAGTTTGGTCTGCGTTGTGTTCTTCATTTTTTCATGCTGAATCCAATGACATAAAGAACGTTAAATTTGACCAAGTGGTTTGAAAGTTACATGTCAAAACAGATTATATGTTGAAATTGAGCAAAACAGCAATTTGAAACCTAACGTTTTTCTTTTCCGTTTCTTTTCTTTGAGTCATTTTCAGTTTTCCTTCCCACACCAATGATAAATCTTGTGTCTAACTTCTAATATGGCTCTTAGGAATTTGATAAGCATTGTGTTAGGTCTGAATCTTATTCTTTTGCTAGCTAAGTCTCACATAATTATGTTTGAGCTTTCTATGCACTTTAGCCATGATTATACAACTCTTGCATGTCTTACCCAATTGTATGCATTTTTGCTTGTGTGATTCACTGGAATGTTAAGTTTATAACCAAGATATGATTTAGGCCATCTTTGTTAAGCCTCTTTCTTTTTCCTCCATCAACCCATACAATACATATTCCATTGTAAACCCATTTGTGCTCAAACACTTAGCCATTTCTTTCTATCACCTTATCATCCATTAAACATCCTATCATCTAGGGGACATGTAGAGTATGATTGTATTTGAGATTGTAATGTATTCAAGGCAACAAATGAGCTGAAAAAAAAAAAATTAAAGAAAAAGAGAAAAGAAGTGTGGCCAATGTAGTCACGGCCCTAGGGTGATATAAGGAGAAATCAAGGTGGTCTAGGGTGAAGAGCCGCAAAATTGGGCCAAATATTATACAAAGTATGTAAACGTCAAAATCAAATTGTGAAGTGATTCAATTGCAAAATCTGGTGTTGTGAGCTCTTCAATTTTTGTGCCTTACATGTCAAATGTCAATGATCTTGTTTACAAGATATGCTCTACTTTGTTCCTTAGACTTTGTGTTTCAATATCCATTACTTTTCTAACCATTACATTACATCCATGAGTAAAGTCCTATTGATTTTGGTTTAGCTTGGCAAACTTGTGTTCATTCTTGCAGGAATTCATATCGTTGTTTGAGAAGCATGAGTTGTATCTTCATGGCTATTTCACACACACACCTTGAGCATGATTTTTGTGAGATTGTGGTAGCACTTGAATAATGTTTAGAACTTCCTTAGTGCTTGTTTTGTTCCTTGTTGAGACATCTCTATGAAGTTTAAAATTTCTGTTCGGTTGGAAGGTTAACGTTTTTGTTTTTGTTTTGTTTTTGTTTTTTGTTTTGTTTAGACTAACAAATCTATTAAGTTTTTGACTACTTTGTTTTGTAGAGTCAGTAAAAACGTTTGTGGGTATTCGTAATCTGTTAAACCCTCAGGAGACACAACTCCTCCTACTAGGGATGCCTAGAGGTTTAAAGGCTTGTTGCATACGCTCAATGCAATCGAGTTACCTACGAAAGTGGTCTAGTTAACTTCTTATTTTGTTTTGTTTTTCTTTGTTTTCCTTTTGTTTTGCTCGAGGACTAGCAAAATCTAAGTTTGGGGGTGTGTTAAGCTCATAATTTCATACATATACATGCCCAATTTCCTTACTTCTTTTGCTCTAGTTTCCGATAGATTTCTGAGTTATTTGCCTCTCTTTGTGTGTTTGTAGGCCATTAGAGCATGATTGAGCATGAGAGGATTACACTTAAGGCATTTGAAGCAATATGGTGCAAAAACGTGCAAAAAACTGGAGCCTGAGTTAGAAGTTCATTTCGGACTTATCTTCTTCATCCGAACTTGGATTGGGCCAATACTTGTGTGGTTGGATCAATGACATTCTGAACTTCAAAATGGACATCTTAAAGTCATCATTTGATTCAGCCCAACCCAATTCGTGAGCCCATGGAAATACACATCATGCCTGAAGGAAGATGAGCTCATTGCATGCTTGGTCATGATGAGCTAGGCATGAGCTATTGGTTTCTGAATGGAAGCTTGGTCATGCTGACATGAGGATGAGCTAGGGCTGCTAGTGGGATTTAGTGGAGCAACCATTTCTGATTTTCTAATGCAAGTGTTGAGTCCATTAGCCATATTCAATTCAGATTTCCCACTCCCCTCTCCCTATAAATACCACTTCCATTCCACATTCAATTCATATCCTGAGATCCATCATTTACACTTCCATTGTACACAAAGAGAGGGAAAGTTGAGAGTCACAAAGGGAGAGAAGGGAGAAGGCAGCAGCTGGGAGGCTTTGGCCTCCTAGCAGCCATGGAGATGATTCTTTTCCATCTCTAGCATGCTGTCCTTATCTTCTTCTCCTCCCTTTGTCTTTTATTTTCTTCTTGTATTTCCTTTGTTTTACTTTGTTTTTCTGTTATTAGTTTTAATAAACATCTTGCTAGTCTTGTATCATGGTTTGAGTTTATAAAGTTTGATTTGATTCATGAATTCTTCTTCACTATTTTAATGGAGCTGTTTTGCATCCTTTGATTGATCACCTAAGGTTTTATGCGTTATGCTCTTGTTGGGAAGGTTTGGGGATCATCTTCATTCCATCCATTAGCAACTCATGTGATTTGGTTTCTAGGTCTCCTAATGTAAACACCATGCTTGGGGTCCTTGTGATGTTCAATGTAATTTGATCCAAATACCATGGACTTATTTGTGAGCATCTTCATGAGTGAATCAATTTGTTTACTTGCTGCCATAACATGATTAGAACAATTAGGGTGGATTCTAAAACAACACCATCTTGTCCTAGTTACTTTCTTTCTTCTTGTTTTGTTTCTTTTTATTTTTGTTTTGTGTAGGAAAACTGAATTGGATCATTCAATCACCAATCCCTGTGGAATCGACCTCGCACTTACATACGCTAAACTACCAACGGTTCGTGCACTTGCGAGTATCACAAGTTGAGGATGCAGTTGAACCCATTTTGGTGCAGCTGAAAGCACTATGCAACATTTTTTTTGGACTCCTCTTCCTTTATTGTAGCTCCATTGTTGGGAGTTAGCACTCAAAGATTCAAAGAGAGTAAAAGCCTCATCTGCTTGTTTTGTTCATCAATCCTTCTCCACTTGTTGCATCTACCATCATCCTTTCGGAATCAAGCAAACCTTCATAGAAAGATTGCATTTGCATCCAACTCTCTATATTGTGGTGTGGGCAAGAACTCATCATCTCCTTGTATCTCTCCCAACATTCATGAAAAGCTTCTCCTTCTCTTTGTGTGAAGCCAAGAATTTCCTTTCTAATCTTGTTAGTCTTTTGAGCTGGAAAGAATTTCTGCAAAAACTTATTAGAAAGCTCTTCCCAAGTACGAATTGAAGCATTAGGCAAATAGTATAACCAAGACTTAGCCTTATCTTTTAAACTGAATGGGAATAGCCTCATCTTAATCTGCTCATCATCAAGGCCTTGAATTTTGATTGTAGCACATATTTCAAAGAATTGCTTAACATGCATGTACGGATCCTCAGTGGTATTACCATAATAAGTTGGAAGAAGATGAATCATACCACTTCTAAGCTCAAACCTGTCAATTGTGAGTTGAGGATAGACGATGCACGAAGGTTGATCAGTGACTTTGAGAATGGAAAATTCACGCAGGGGTTTCCGAGGTTGGACAACAAGCGCACCACCTTCTTCACCATTATTTTGTTATTGTTGGGAATCTCTGCCATCTTGCTTGAACCTTCAGATTCGTAGCTCTTAGATTCAACGCTTGAAGAACTATAATTCCTCCTCAAACCAGCACGTATAGCAAAACTTCTTGGTGATAGTGGCTCAGGTTCTTTGCTTTTCAACTTTCTGACATACATGCACACACAAGAACCAAATTAGTGCCTTCAAATGGAGATAACAAACAAAAACAAAACTGAATACAGAAAGAAAAACCAACGTAATGAAAAAAATTAAAACTTAACAAAAACAAAAAACACTCAAAGTAATCTAACTATAGCACCATCGTTACCGGTTCCCCGCAACGGCGCCAAAAACTTGTTGAGCCTATTCTTAACAACTAAAATGAGTTATTAAAAACAGCAACTTTAATTCTCGCAAGTGCACGAACCGTTTATAGTATAGCTTATGTAAATACGAGGTCGATCCCACGGAGAATGGTAACTTGGTTGCAAGTTAAATTACTTAGAATGTTGGAAAAACAAAAAAAACAAACTAACTAAAGGCAAGTGAATCAACAATGCCTGCAAACTCAAGGTCTAGGACAGAATCCTAGCACCACACACGCACTCGAAATGGGGGGGGGGGTTTTGTTGTTGAGATGAAAACAAGATAATGAAATGGAAGTGCTAGAAAGTAACAATGGCAGCAATCAACAAGTTGTGAAACAATGATTGAGAAGTGTTAGAGCCTTGGAATCTACCACTAGTCTTCCTATCCAAGTTATGAATGCATAGAAATTGACTCAAGCTTCATTAACAATAGATTATCGCATACAAGCCTATGGTATCTAGGTGCAGGATGCATGATTCTCCTAAGGCATGTAATTGTGCATGGTATCTACACAACACGTGATCTCTAATATGCAACCTAAGCATGGTATCTACTTAGAATAAAGCATATAAGAGTCATTAAGTTCCCTGAGAATATGATAATCACACAAGTCCTAGAACATGGTATCTGTCCTAGTCAACCTATGGTTATTAACCCCTTGAATGATTCTTAGGCCATTTATGTGTTGCTTGTGAAAGGAGAGTAGAATTGGTGAATCTAAACCCCTTCCCAACCTGTGCTAGATGCATAAAATCCTAGTTAGCTACTCCAAGAAAACATACATCAAACACATAATAAACTTGAGATTAACAATTTGGCAATGAAAGCAAGGAAATCAATTGACTACGAAATCATCCATAACATTGAATATTCATGACTAGGGCTTCATCCTAAGCCCTAACTAAAAGGATTAGTTACACATGACTAAGAATAAAGAAAATAAGAAATACATAGATAGATTAAAGAGAAGAGAAGAAGAACTAGTTGGTGGCAGCAAGGTAGTTCCCAAGACAGCTCCAAGCTCTCCCTCTTTGCAGCTCTCTCTCCTCACTTTGTGGTGAATCTGAATGTGTGTATGTGTGAGAGGGGATTGTGAATCTCAGGATATGAGTTGTGTGTCTTGAATGTGGAATGGGAGTGGTATTTATAGGGAGAGGGGAGGGATAAATCTGAATTTAATATGGTAATGACCTAACACACTTGCATTAGATAATCAGAATTGGTTGGTGCACTTCACCAACCAATCCCACCAGCAGCCCTAGCTCATCAATATGTCAGCATGACCAAGCATCCATCCAGAAACCAATACCTCATGCCTAGCTCACCATGACCAAGCATCCATCAGCTCATCCTTATGTCAGCATGATGTGTATTTTCATGGGCTTATGAATTGGGCTTGGCTGAATCAAATGACAACTTTAAGATGTCCATTGTGAAGTTCAGAATGTCTCTGATCCAACCACACAAGTATTGGCCCAATCCAAGCTCGGATGAAGAAGATAAGTCCGAAATGAACTTCTAACTCAATCTCCAGTTTTGCACGTTTTTGCACCATTTGCTTCAAAGGCCTCAAGTTGTAATCCTCTCATGCCAATCAGCCCTTAATATGCATGGATTGTACTAAAAGTGATCTCTTGCTGCCTTAACCTACATAACACACAAACATAGGTAAGTGACTAGAAATAAAGAGAAACTAAACAAAATTACTAAGTAACGAAGGCATGCAAATGTGTGAGATTATGAACTTATCATGCTCTAGAAGCTGTCCTAACACAAGAAGAGGAAAATCTTTGTGAACCGGAGTTCCAAGAAGTGGTGGCTGCCTTAGAAGTGTTTCAGCCATACCACCAAACTTTAGGCTACCACTCGAGCCTCTTGGACCATCATCCACAAAATTGGAGTCATCCATTATCATCCCACCAAAGCTAGAACTTAAACATCTTCCCAATCATCTTAAATATACATATTTGGGTGCTAACGAAACTCTCCCTGTTATAATTGCTGCAGGTCTCACATCACATGAAGAAGAGAGCTTAATTAAGGTTCTAAAAGAGCATAAAACAGCCCTTGGGTGGACCATAGCAGACATCAAAGGAATTAGTCCGAGCATGTGCATGCACCGAATTTTAATGGAAGAAGACAGCAAACCATCCCGTGATGCCCAAAGGAGGCTAAATCCCAACATGAAAGAGGTGGTTAGAGTTGAAGTTTTAAAGCTACTCGATGTAGGAATCATCTACCCAATTTCATATTCTAAGTGGGTGAGCCCTGTGCAAGTTGTTCCAAAGAAGTTCGGAATCACCGTCGTGAAGAATGAGAAGAATGAGCTAGTTCCTACAAGAACTATCACCGGTTGGAGAGTTTGCATTGATTACAGGAAGTTGAATACATTCACAAGAAAGATCATTTCCCCTTGCCTTTTATTGATCAAATGCTTGAACGTTTATCTAGCCATGCTTACTACTGTTTTCTTAATGGTTTTTCAGGATATAAACAAATTCCCATTGCTCCGAGGACCAAGAGAAAACCACCTTCACATGCCCATTCGGTACGTTTGCTTATAGAAAGATGCCATTTGGTTTGTGCAATGCTCCAACAACCTTCCAAAGATGCATGATGGCAATCTTTTCAGATATGGTGGAACGATTCATTGAGGTATTTATGGAGGATTTTTTAGTTTTTGGTTCCTCTTTTGATGATTGTCTTCACCACTTGTCTCTAGTGCTTAAAAGATGCCAGGAAACAAATCCGATTTTGAATTGGGAGAAGTGTCACTTCATGGTGAGACAAGGCATTGTGCTAGGCCATGTGATTTCAAGCAATGGAATTGAAGTGGATAAAGCCAAGATTGATCTCATCTCAAATCTGCCACCCCTACCTCTGTTAAAGGAGTTAGAAGCTTTCTGGGTCATGCTGGATTCTATAGAAGGTTCATCAAAAATTTATCAAGCATTACAAGGCCACTGTGTAATCTCCTTGTTGAGGATGCTGTTTTTGAGTTTAATGAAGCTTGCATGGAAGCATTTACTACCTTGAAGAGGGAGCTAACTTCAGCCCCAATTATCATAGCTCCAGATTGGTCTTTACCATTTGAAATAATGTGTGATGCCTCTGACTTTGCTATTGGTGCAATTTTAGATCAAAAGAAGAATAAGCTCCCCCATGTGATTTATTATGCTAGCTGAACCTTGAATGATGCTCAATCAACTACTTCACAACAGAGAAGGAGTTGCTTGCTGTGGTTTTTGTTTTAGAAAAATTTCGTTCTTACCTTGTTGGTTCTAAAGTAATTGTTTATTCTGACCATGCAGCTCTTAGCTACTTGCTCACTAAGAAGGATGCCAAACCACGCTTGATTAGATGGATTCTCTTGCTACAAGAGTTCGATTTGGAGATTCGAGACAAGAAGGGATGTGAGAATGTGGTAGCTGATCATTTGAGCAGAATTGTGGTTGAAGAACAAGGAGAAGTTGTGCTACCCTTGAATGAGACTTTCCCTGATGAACAACTATTTGCTGCCCAAGTCAAAGAGCCATGGTATGCTGATTTTGTTAATTATCTTGCTTGCGGTGTTCTTAGAAATGATCTAATTAACTTCTCAGGACAAGAAGAAGTTCTTTTCCATGGTGAAACATTATGTCTGGGATGAACCTTTCTTATTCAAGCATTGCCCGGATCAACTCATCAGAAGATGTGTTCCAGAAGAAGAGCAAGAAAGCATACTTAGGCATAGCCATGAATTGGCTTGTGGAGGTCACTTTGGAGCTAAGAAAACAGCACTTAAAGATGCGTTTCTTTTGGCCCACTCTATTCAAAGATGCGTTTAATTTTTGTGTTTAAGTGTGATAGGTGTCAAAGGATGGGGAACATAAGTCGCAGGAACGAAATGCCATTGAATAACATACTCATTGTGGAGCTCTTCGATGTGTGGGGTATTGATTTCATGGGACCATTCCCATCTTCCTTTGGTTGTACTTACATACTTGTTGCTGTTGATTATGTGTCTAAATGGGTGGAAGCCATAGCCACCAAAAGCAATGATCATAAGGTGGTGCTAAAGTTCTTGAGGGATAATATTTTCACAAGGTTTGGTACTCCAAGGGCTGTCATTAGTGATGGAGGCAGCCATTTCTATAACAAGCCATTCAAAGCACTCATGAAGAAGTACAACATCACCCATCGAGTCTCTACACCATATCATCCTCAAACTTCTGGTCAAGTAGAAATAAGCAATAGAGAAATTAAGCACATCCTAGAGAAGGTTGTGAACAGTACAAGGAAGGATTGGGCTGCCAAGCTCAATGATTCATTATGGGCTTATAGGACTGCATATAAGACTCCCATTGGAATGAGCCCCTGTCGTCTTGTGTTTGGGAATGCCTGCCACCTGCCAATGGAGCTTGAACACAATGCTTTTTGGGCCATCAAGAAATTGAATTTTGATCTGGATAAGGATGGCCATGTTAGAAAATTTCAGCTCAATGAATTGGAAGAAATTAGACATGAGTCTTATGAGAATGCAAAGCTTTACAAAGAACGAACCAAGAGTTACCATGACAGAAACATTCAACGGAAAGAGTTCTCCAAAGGTATGTCAGTTCTTTTGTTTAACTCACGTTTGTGTCTCTTTCCAGGAAAATTGAAGTCTAGATGGCATGGCCCATTCACCGTGGTCAATGTTTCTCCCTATGGAGCTGTGGAGATTCAAAACCTTAAAGATGGCTCGACTTTCAAAGTAAATGGACAACGTTTAAAGCCATTCTATGAGGGAGTTTCAGCTGGCATCCAAACTGGCCATGTGGTAGATCAACTTCCCTTCGTACCATCAACTTAGCTAAGTGCATAATGTCTTGCCTAGACAGTAACTAAGGCACTTCTTGGGAGGCAGCCCATGTGTTCAAGAAGAAGGTGCTTGGTAGAAATTGACCTAATCGCATCAAGGAGGAGTCTTTCTAAACCTTTTTCTTAACTTTTCCCTTTTATCATTTACATGTTCTCAATCATCTTTACTTTGCTTTAACATTGAGGACAATGTTCAATTCAGGTCTGGGGGGAAGGTTTTCAAATTTCATTCATTTGTGTTTTCAATTTTCATATTCATTTGTGTTTTCAATTTTTGTTCATTTGTCATTATTTTTTTAGAATGTCATATAATCAATGCTATGGAGCTGCCATTGAGGTTTTCATATCAGAATTTTTGCACTTCACAAAGCTTTTGCTCTTAGAATTCTGATAGCTAAAGTACCTTGCTCAAATTCTTGAAGGAGAATAGTGGAGACTACCCTATTGAGCTATATCGAGCCTAATTGCTTTCTTGAGAGAGTTTAAACTGTTTCTATTTCTCATCCCTACTTACTTTCTTCAATTCACTCTAAATGATCTCATTGTTCCATTTTGATTAAATACTAAGGATGATTCTCTTTTGCAGATATCATGTGCTTGCTCTCATTCATGAATGAACTCATTGAAGTGATGCTAGGCTATGTGTGCATAACCATTCTGTATGTTTCCTTTTCACCCTACCCATATGTGTGTTCCATCAACCCTTTTGAAGCCAAACACTTCAAGCCCTTTTCTTCTATCACCCCATCATTCCCCTACCTGTGTATCTTAATATGAGATATTTAACTTGTTATAGCCATACCTTATAACTTAGAAATATACCAAGGTGTGCCAAGATAAAGTTTGAAGCAAGGAAGTTGCTGCCATGTACTTAAATAAAAGATGGTGTGAATCTGTGCAATGAAGTTAAAGAAGAAGCAGATCAAATCAACAAATAAGAAAGATAAAGAGAAAGTGTTTCTATTTGATCTAAGTGTGAAAAATAAAGTCTATGCCAGGTGATACCATGAAGTTTGCAGCCATGCCATTCTAAACCAATGATACCTTGCAGGTTAAAGAAGAATGCAACCTTGGTATGTTCTTAAGTTACTTGTTTTTCCTTCCAATTCTTCCATTTCCCTTAACCTTACCTTTCATTACAACCTTGTGAAAGACCTAGCTGATCTTTGAGGATGTATTCATGGGTACTGGTAAGTATGTGTGTATCTCTATTCTTAGTATTTGATTCCCTTCATGAGATCTAACCAAATATTGTGCTTCTATTTCATCTACTCACTTAAGCTTGTTTGAGAGAATAAAACCATCGATTCTGAGTGGTTGAGTATTATCCGTGAGAATTAGAGTCGAAGCATGTTCTTTATTCAAGGTTTGAGCGTGCTTGTTGTTCGCACCACTTTGCAAAACCCAAGGGAGGTGTCGTATATAGCAGTGTAGCTCGGAAGTTCCAGTGTCGTATCCACAGAGAGCAGTGTAAAGAAAATAACAGAGATGAAAAAGAACAAGTATGATTGAGAGGTAGATTTATGCAAGATTTGATTTAGAGAAAATTTAATTGATTAAAACACTAAGGCATTGGGGTTCCACTTTTAACATAAGCATGCAACTCTTATTAATTTGATCCACAAAATATTTTCCATTGTAGTTGTTCAAAATAATTAAAGCTCTTTTTAATTTCCTTTAGAAGTATTCTAAGCATAACTTGTACCATTGGCAACAAACTATCAAAAAATAATCTTCATCAAAATTCTATTAATCTTTAGTAATTCTCTTCTCTTTTAAAAGCATGAAAGTTTTTACTACACAATGGGGAAAACATGATTGAACCCATGAAATAGATTATCAAACATTCATCAATTAATTAAAAAGAAAACTACAAATTCCATTTGAACAAAAACTACAAATTCACATTAAAGCTTAAATTTGGATCAAACTAATAAAAATTACACACTTATATTAAAAGCTTTCTCCCTAGCCTTAGCTAGGGAGTTAGTTCCCCATAAAATAAAACTAAAACAGAAATTTAGAACTAGAAGAATTGGAGGAAGGAGAGAGAGCTCAAGAGAAGATTGTGAGCTTGGTATGTTTACAAGCTTGGGAAACCTCACTATTTATAGGTTTAAGGAAGTTGAAAATCTGAATTAAGTATGGTTAATGCATACAACACTTGTATTATAAAATCTGAATTGGTTGCTGCACTTCACCAATAAATCCCACCAGCAGCCCTAGCTCATCTTCATGTCAGCATGACCAAGCTTCCAACCAGCTCATCCTCATGTCAGCATGACCAGCAACTTCAAGGGCTTACGAATTGGGCTTCTCTTAAGCAAATGATGACTTTAAGCACTCCAAATTGAATTTCAGAATGTGACTAATCCAACCACACAAGTATTGGTCCAATCCAAGCTCGGATGAAGAAGTTAAGGCCAAAACAAAATGCTAACTCGTTTTGCTCGCTGACAAAATCCATCCTGAGCATGGTTCAGTGTTTGTTAAGTAACGGACTCCAGATTTATCCAATGGGGCTGAATTCTGGATATGTTATAGTATACACCCATTGGAACAACTTTCATGAAGAATGTTGCCTCATCCGAGCTGTGTAGGTTGCTGAAACAAAGCTTGCAATATGACCTACGAAACTGGACTGGCAGGGGGCTGTAGCAAAAATGAGTTTGTCTTTAAGCTCTTCTTCCCTTCATCCAAATCAGGCCTTAACATGCTTGAATTGCATGAATTATGCTCTCTTGCTCTTTTGGCCTACAAAACATACAAAGGGATGCAAATAACTCAGAATTATAGGAAACTAAGCAAAAGAAGTAAGTAAATTGGGCATGTATATGTATGAAATTATGAGCTTAACAGTAAGCAAGTGCAAAAGTGAAAAACAAACCTAATTAACTAAAATTGTAAGAAAATTAATTACTAACAAATATATTTAGGGATAATAAATGTGATAGTTTATGTGCTCATCACTTGCTTTGAAGCCGTGTGCCTTTGAGCTATAGCTTCCACTTTACCCACTGATTGATCACTTATCTTGGAAACTCTATGGTGTTGGAGGTATGACTAAAGTTTTCTTTCATTTTCATTAGTTGATTTCAAAGTTTTTCTAACCACTTTGTTTTGTAGAGTCTGTAAAGCGTTTGGGGGTATCATTTCTGTTAAACCCTCAGGAGACACAACTCCTCCTACTAGGGATGCCTAGAGGTTTAAAGGCTTATTGCATATGCTCAATGCAATCGAGTTACCTGCGGAAGTGGTTTAGTTAACTTCTTGTTTTGCTCGCGGACTAGCAAAATTTAGGTCCGGGGGTATTTGATCAATTCATAATTATATATCATTTTGTACCCTTCTAGCTTATGATTTAGTTATGTTTTTGAGTTAAACTTGTGCTTTTAACCTCCTTTGTGTTTGTCATTCAGTTCATTGAGCTCTAGGTACCACTTGAGGCATTTGAAGTAAAATGGTGAAAACAATGTGTAAAATCTGAAGACTGAGTTACAAATTCATTTTGGACTTATCTTTTTTATCTGAGCTTGGATTGGGCCAAATCACTTGTGGTTGGAAAGAGGAGATTTTGAACTCAGGATGGACTGCTTAAACATATCAATTGATGAAGCCAAGCCCAATCCGTGAGCTCATCCAAATGCACACCATGCTTAGGTTTGCAAGTTGCCAGCTGTGTTCCAGCAACCAAAAGAAAACCCATGTGAAGAAGAGGTGCAGCAGCAAAAGAAGTATGGGATGAAATTGATTCCAACCACACTAACATAGACAAGATGAAGTGAGAGTTATGGGTTGTATTAAAAAAGGAATGGTGGTGTTGGAATTCATCATGATGTTCCTCCCTTTTAGCCCTATAAATAGAGAAGTCCACAACCCCAAACACCATCAACCCCCACACAATTCACTCCAGCCATCCTCCACACTTCCATCATTCCATCAACACATCCAGAAATCATCCCCAAACATTTCCACAACCCCAAACACTCCAGAAATCAACCCAATACTCTAAACTGCCCCAAATCACCAAAACAGCTCTAGAAAGCCTCCCTTCCATTTCTCTACGAATTTCCTCTTTCTCAGCCATCATCACTCACCCAAACTCATCCCAAATCACCTACTAACTGTCATACATCATTCTAGACGTGGGGAAGCTCTTGGAGAAGCATTCAATGTGGAGAAGCACTTGAAGAAGTCTTGTGGTAGAACTTCGGAAAATGGGTTTTTCTACTCTTATTGCATTCCTTATGTTTTCTCATTTCTATCTAAGGTTCTTTTCCATTATAAGCAGCTAATTTGATAACTAGGGCTTTGATCACTACTACAAAAAACGAAATAGACGACGGGAATCCACCATCGTCTATCATGGTTTAAAACCGCCGAGAAATCGACCGCCGTCTATTAACACATGAAATAACGACGGTAAATAACCGACGTAGTTAATATTTTAAACGTCATTAAAAAAACTAAAACTGACGTAGATTTCATAAATAAAAGCATAAAAAGAGACCTTTCGACTATAATAGACGACGGTTTAGTAAAACACAGACGTTTAAATAATGTTAAATGTAAAAAACAACTACAGAACCGACGTAAATATTATTATCAACGTCTCTCAATCAAACAAACTCGGCGTGTAAAACATACAAACCGTCGTGGTTAATAAATATTACGTTCACTAAATTAAAAAACTGACGTCTGAAACATATAACATGGCATATATTTACTTTCACTGACGTAAAAAGAACAATAACCACGACCCTTTAGGTCACCACAGATGTTGAAAATTATTTTGACGGCTTGAACACCAAACAAACGACGTAGTTTACATATTACACGTCATAAAGAAACTAAAACCGTCATCTATTATAGAAATAAAGCATAAAAAGAGCACTTTCGACTGTAATAGACGACGACTTTAGTAAAACACAGACGTTTAAATAATGTTAAATGTCAAGAACAACCACAAAAACGACGTAAATATTATTATTAACGTCTCAAAATCAAACAAAACCGACGTGTAAAACTTAGAAATCGTCGTGGTTAATAAATACTACGTTCACTAAATAAAAAAACTGACGTCTAAAACATATAACATGGCATATATTTACTTTAACTGACGTAAAAACAAAACTAAGCACGACCCTTTATGTAACCACGGACGTTGAAAATTATTTTGACGGCTTTAAAATTATTTTCGACGTGGATTTGATATTACACGTTGGTTATTTAAAATACCTGTCATGTTTAATTATTTACTACGGCCAAGGAAGCACATTTTAGGACGTTGTTAGTTCTTTACAACGTCGATGGTATTAGACTTTGACGTGGTTGGCATTTTAAAAGCCTCTTTTGTGAGTGACTGAGACGTGTGTAAAATCTGAGACGTCATTATAAGTAGGGAAACGCCTTGAGTTATGCATTTGACGTCGGTAATTATAAAATGTAGGTCGTGGTTATACTTTACTATGTCCCAAGAATATAATTATTTGACGTTGTTATTTCCTTACTACGTCGGTTATTTATTTATTCCATGACATGGCTAGTCTTTGTTAAGTCTCTTTTATAACCTTTTTTGACGTGTGTATTCTCCGAGACGTCAATTGTTTAATTATAACTGACGTGCAACAATATTTTTACGACGTTAATCATCATCCCTAAATTCGTCGGTTTGAACTCTGCGTCGTGTTATACTTTATTGTTCGTCGTTGATTAGTTTATTTACCGTCGTTGTTTATATATTTAGTAAACGTTTTGAAATGAATTTTAATTAACCGACGTGTTTTCCTTTTCAAATGGCGGTTTTTATTTCATTTTTGCGTTGTCATTCCACGTCGGTTGTGAAAACCCGACATTGGTTGTTTTGTAGACGTCTCTTTTTGCGATTTTTGTAACTTGACCGTCGTATTTTCAGCTTTCACCGATTATTTTTGATTTGTCTTGCCCAAAGCCTGCAGAATGAAAATGTGATCGGAATGAAAATGATATACAGAGCTATTAATTAATGTCATACAATTAACTGCATAACTGATGTCATACATTACAACAATCAATCAATCCATATATCTTCACACCCATCTCTAATATTCTCACTCCCAAACTCACCCACTAGGTCATCAAATGTGTCAACATTTGGTATCCCTCTAGAAAATGGCTCACACTCAATTCTAATATCACCTAGCACATCATCACCAATAACATCATTATATTCTCTATTAGGCATTGATAACACTACCGACCAACCACGATGCATTGGGTCGTCAACATAAAATACTTGTTTGACTTGAGAAGCCATAACAAATTGGTCATTCCTATGTCCAATTTTACTCAGATCTACAAGGGTAAATCCAAGTTCGTCGACTACAAGGCCCGAAGTGTTATCTATCCAATTACACCTCAAGACTGGGATCCTAAACTTTTGGTAGTCAAGATCCCAAATTTCTTGAATAACCTCATAAAAACCCATATTGGAGACAATAGGGTTTTTATCCTTGGCACTAGCAACTTGCATAATATGTGCAAGTAAATAAACTCCACTATTTTGGACAGTTCGCACATCATCTTGTGCCTTGGTGTTAAATTTGACACCATTAATAAGATAGCTCCTATATGATGGCACTGCCATGCTTGGACCAGCTGCTAACCACCTCAAATTTTCTGATATGCCATTATAGTCTTCCCCATTAAATTCACTTTGAACCTGTAAATTAAACACATATATTAATTCAATCTAACATATATATAGAAAGAAAGAAAAGTAAAAAAAGTTCAATATGTCATTCAATAACATGTATACCTTAAAGCGTAGCCATTGAATGAAAGTGCTATTGTGCTTATCTTGTAGCCACTTTGTTCTCTTTCTAAATTTCGGATAAGTGGTCTTGATGTGGATCATATGTTCCCTACAATTGACACGAAAAAAACACACATTACGATCCCTTGTATATAAGATAAACATAAGGAGTAATAATATTTAAAATGGCTACATATGAAAAATTAAACTCATACGTACTCGATATAAGGTAGGACTTCCTCCGTATTCTCCAAGACATATAAATGTGCCTGGTTCAACAAGTCCATATCAACTAAGCTCACTGTGCAACCTGATAATGGCTTTGAAACTTCCATATTCTTGCTTGAAGGCACTCCAACTGTACTAACATCAGATAAATGCTCGGTACAAAACTCTACAGCTTCTTCAGCTATATACCGCTCAGCAATGCAACCTTCGGGACGAGTACGATTCTGAACATACCCCTTTAGCACTTTCATATATCTTTCAAACGGATACATCCATCTAAAATATACTGGCCTACATAGACGAACTTCTTTGACAAGATGTACTACTAGATGAACCATGATATCAAAGAATGAAGGGGGAAAGTACTTCTCAAGCAAACACAAAGTAACTACTACATCTTCTTCCAACTCATCTAGCTTGGAAACATCTACTGTCTTTGCACATATAGCATTGAAGAAGAAGCACAATCGAGTTATTGCATACCTTGCAGGCTTCTCCAAAACAGAACGAATTGCCACAGGGAGCAATTGTTGCATCAAGGTATGACAATCATGAGATTTAAGGCCAAGACGTCTTGAATCTTTTAAAGATACAAGATTTTTTATATTTGAAGAATAACCTTCAGGTACCTTCATACCATAAAAAGAATTGCAAACCGCTCTCTTCTCTGCTCTTGACAAATTCCAAGGCCCTGGAGGCAAGCGAGTACGTCTTTCTCCATACTCGGGTTGCGAATCAATTTTTACCCCCATATTCAATAAGTCTAACCGAGCAGCAATGCCATCTTTATTTTTTCCAGGGATCTCTAGCAATGTACCAATGATACTATCGCAAACATTCTTCTCAATGTGGATAACATCTAAGGCATGCCTCACAGAGAGGTATTTCCAATACTCGAGATCAAAGAATTTTGATTTCTTCTTCCAACAAACTCTGTCACCATCATTCTCACCAACACTTCCCCCATTTTTTGAGCCCCATATGTATCTAATATCTTCAACCATATGCAGCACTTCTTCTCCTGTTAATGGCTCGGGAGGCATGCCATATTCAGGTTTCCCATTAAAAGCTGCACGTTGCCTCCTATATGGATGATTGATTGGTAACCACTTTCTATGCCCAATGTAACAAATTTTGTGGCCATTTTTCAACCTGTGACTAGGCATATCATCGCCGCATATTGGACAAGCTTTATATCCTTTAACAACACAACCAGATAAGTTTCCATAAGCAGGAAAATCATTGATTGTCCACAGTAATGCAGCTCTAAGTGTAAAGTATTCTCCTATATGGGCATCATACACTCCTCTAATCCCATCCCACATAGATTTCAAATCATCAATCAAAGGCTCTAAGTAGACGTCTATATCATTTCCGGGCTGTTTACCGAACGGCTCGTGCACTTGCGAGTATCACAAGTTGAGGATGCAGTTGAACCCATTTTGGTGCAGCTGAATCTACGCAACAAGTATCAATAATTCTGTAAAGCAAACATCACTCATCCCATGTTTTTCTTTCAAATTATATAACTTCACCAAAGCCGACAACTTCGTGTACTTCCTGCAACCAGGGTACAAGGGTTGATCGCCATCCCCAATCACATTGACAAACTCATAAGGATCAGATCCAATATTGGCAAAATCATTATCATCCATCCCTAATTCTTCAGAAACATAACTGACCCTACTTTGCTCATCTTCTTCCACATTTATACTAGCATTGGTAGTCCATTCCCAAGGTTCTCCGTGCCATGTCCAAATCTTATAGCTTTGGTCAATTCCATTAAAGTATAAGTGTTCCTTTATAATTCCAACCCCAAACAATCGAATATTCCCACATTTAACACATGGACAACGAATCTCAGTTGTATTTCTAAGATTTTCTGACGCAAAATTCAAAAATCCTTCCACCCCTAACTCATATGCCTTCGATCTTCTATCCGCATGCATCCATGACTTATCCATCTCACACTCTATAAAATTCATATAAATATATATATATATATATATATATTAAAGTGGAAAGACCATCAATGAAACACTACCTCATTCAAATAGCAGAGAACAAAATGAAAATTAAATATAAAACATAGACAAGACGACGGTTTGAAAAAAAAATCGTTGTTTTATATTCATTCAGACGACGGCATCTATAGTCACCGTCATCATTAAGACACCCAAACCCAAAAATTTCAACGATGTTCTGGTAGCCTAAAGACGACGTTTAATGGAGAAATAGTCGTCTATATGCTACTAGTTGCGGCTTAAAAATCAGATGACGGGACAAAATTAACAACCGACGTATAATAAACATTTGGACGACGGTTTGATTATCCAACCATCGTCTAAGTAAAAAAAAAAAATATATAAATCCCCATTCCTTTTCCAAGAACCCATGGCCAAACAAACATAAAAGAACCCAAACAGAGAGCAATTATTACAAAAATGCAAACACCAAAACATAAAAGAACCCTAATATAACAACTGCAATTATTACAAGGCTACCAACGAAAACATTTATGGATTTTAGAAGATATTAGGGTTGTACTTACATGGATATTGAGAGAGAGCTGCGAGAATATAACAACTGCTTGAGAGAGAGCTTGGAGAATCTACGTACCCAATGCTTTGAGAGAGATCTTGGAGAATCTACGTACCCAATGCTTTCAGAGAGAGCTGAGAGAATATAACAAAAGCTTGAGAGAGAGCTAAGAGAATTAGGGTTAAAGGGACTAGAGAATCTACGTACTTACATGGATATTGAGAGAGAGCTGGGAGAATGAAAACTTTCAGACAAATTTATGTTGAAGAGAGAGAATGAACTATATGAGGGTTGAAGGGAAATTCTGAAAATTTTAGGTCGCGGTCAAAATTTTTAAAGTACCGCGTTTTTCAACGACGACGGTCAACACTTATAACGGCGGTCTATATAAACGACCGACGTTGTAAACACAAAGGACGTCGCTATTCAATAATCGACATCGTAAACCGAATACAATTAGTCTTCGTTATGTAGTTGACCAAAAATAGCTGGAGAAAACCGGCGTCGTTTCAAATAAACCCTAAACCCTAAATCCTAAATTTTACAATAAATTTTAAAAAATACACAAGTACAAGAAAAATGAACCGAAAATTGCTATGGACTCCTTACAACAATGCCTTCTACAATAGTAGGCTAAAATATGGATTTCATAATTTTGAATTTATGGGCACCAATGGATTACATAAACTTTAGGGTTATGTAATGTAAAGTACAAGGAGTACCATGCTTTGTCTCTAAATATGTTTGAATTTTGTTATCATTCGAACTTTGAAAACTAAAATTACATTTTTCATGCCTTAACGGGCAAGATATTGTCACAATCAGTGCATAGAATTTGTTTTGAATATATTTTTCGGATTTTGTTTTGAATATATTCTTAATATTAGTAATTAAATACAATAAAAAAATATATCCAAAAATATATTTTTTAAAGCTTTAGGATAGAGACAATATTCCAATACTTGGTAGTTTTCAGTTTAATTTTTGGATTTAGTTTTGAATTTAATATGGAATTAAATAAAAAATAAAATTTATTAAAAATTAAATTAAAAATGACGTACCGACGTTGTATCAACTTACAACGACATTAAACATCACAAAATGACGTCAAAAATAATATAAAACGACGTCTTTTTATAACAGACATTATTTAATTATACAAATGCGGATATTTAATTATATCCGCCTTCGTATATTATTACGACGTCGTAAGGTTATACTAACCGACGTAGTATATGACTACAAAATTCATTTATACAGGATGAATTAATTACAAACGGTCGTTGTTATGCCTATTAAACGTCATTATAATGGATATAACCGACGTTGTTTACATATAGAAAGACGGATATTTAATAGTACCCGCCTTTGTATATTATTAAGACGTCGATAAGGTTATACGAACCGACGTAGTATATTACTCCATTTATACCGGATGAATTAATTATAAACGGTCGTTGTTATGCTTATTAAACGTCATTATAGTGGATATAACCGACGTTGTTTAATTATCCAAAGGCGGATATTTAATAGTATCCGCCTTTGTATATTATTAAGACGTCGATAAGGTTACACTAACGGACGTAGTATATGACTACAAAATTAATTTATACCGGATGAATTAATTATAAACGGTCGTTGTTATGACTATTAAAAGTCATTATAGTGGATATAACCGACGTTGTTTACATATAGAAAGGCGGATATTTATTAGTATCTGCCTTTGTATATAATTAAGACGTCGATAAGGTTATACGAAGACGTAGTATATAAGTACAAAATTCATTTACACAGGATGAATTAATTATAAACCGTCGTTGTTATGTCTATTAGATGTCGTTTTTAAGAATTGCCGTCGATGTTATATTCCTGTTACTGTTAGACGACCATTGTGTAAACGTATGAGACGTGTAAAGTAGAATCAGACGTCGGTTTTTGGGATCTAAACAAGTTTTAAATCAAAATTTAATTTTTGTGATATTTGTTCGCTTGATTGCAACAAAATATTTATGTACATTTTAAATAAACTAAAATATTGTTCATAAATATTTATCTACAACAATATTTATCTACATTGTTCATAAATATTTATCTACCCTAAACCCTAAACATTGTTCGTAAATATTTATCTACGTCAATTATCCTTCGGTAATAAGTTGTTCACGAATTCTGCCCATTCATGCCTAACTTCGTCAATATCCTCTTGTTTATACCTGAAGTTTTTCTTTTTTCTTCTCAAACTGCAAAATAAACCAAAAAGCCGACGTGTTATAAAGATACAAACGACGGTTTTAAACAAAAGTATATCTAAAATGGTGCGTTTTACCTTCTTCTCGAAATTTAGGTCTGGATCATGAATTATATCTCTCATGAATCTCATCACGTAGTAGCCACACTCGACACTCGTTGGTTGTTCAGGAGTGCCGTGTAGATTCTTCCAAATGGCCTGCTGTTTACGTGAATTTTTATTTATATGAATGTTATACATTTTAATTGACCTGTTACAAGAAAAGGCCAAGGGTGTTAATGATAAAACAAAATATTTAAATACAAATAGTAACCGTCGTGGTAAATCAGTCAAAACGACGGATGTTTTTAAAAAAAGAAGTGATATTTATTTGAAAACGGCGGTAAAAAATTACCATCGTTGTGTAACATTATAACGTCGGTAAGAGTAAAACGTCGTATAACAAAAAATTGAGCAATAAAATTAAAACGTTCTTAAATAAAACCCAAATGACGTGGTAGTTAAATTAAAACGACGTTTTTAAAAAAATACTGACGTTGTAGTTAAAATAACACGTCGAAAAATCTTAAATCAGCAGAAATCAACTTACGTATTCACTATATTTTTCATGTTGTCGTCAACCATGCGTTTTGGCAGTGAATTCATGTAATAGGCAGTCTCCGTTGATGGTCTCACAATGACCATCACCCAATGACCCCTGCACATAATGATTCATATCGGTTAAATATACTACAAAGAAAAATATTAGAAGCTCGGGAAAATACTTTAAATGGTACTAACCCTGGATTATATGGGACCAAGAAAAATTGATTCCCATCTGCTGTATTCAGCCGTTTGACAAGTTTTTTTATTCGATCTGATATTGTTCCAGATCCAGCGCTCACTAATCTAGGGTCCACCAGGCCAACCAGGTTTACCATATTTGCCATTTTTAAATAGTCAAATAGGAACCTAAATATATGAAAGTCAATTAAAAGAGATTTTAATTTAAAAGAAAGGAAAATGTAAAACAAAATGGGATTAGGGAGAATTACCTCATGTAAACTGATATGACTGTGGTTCCAATCTCCACCATGGAACAAAACTGCAAAATATCTTCAGGTAAGAGGAAGGTATCATGCTCAAAGCTAAACACTTCCTTGGGCATGTGAACTGCCACAGCCTCATTAGTAGGCAACAACTTGGTTCCGGACGTGTTGGCATAATGCTAAGAGAGGAGGTGGCATGTCTAGCTTTGAGAGATCCTGTTACACGAAATAAATAAAGAAATATAAGTTATACACGACTCTAATTAAACCAAAAAAACAGACGTGGTATATAATATAAACGACGGTTTCTAGTAAATACCGACGGAGAAAAGGTTATACACATCGGTAAATACATAACCGTCGTCGTTTTGAAATTATAACGTCGCTATACTATACAAAACATAGTCGTTATTTTTAATGTCTAATAATTTGCAAATCAAGTAAAAGCGTCGTGGTATTTAACTAAACACGACGCGTCCTGGAAGAAAAAGACGTATATGACGTCGTTATTTTAAAATTTAACGTCGGATATTAAAAGGAGCGACATCTATTTATATTTTAAAGGCAGAAATAGATCATAGCAGAAATTTTACCGTGTCCTCTTCCTGTTTTCCAGCGGTATCAGCTTCAGGCTTTGGATCTTCTAATCCCAAAGCTAGGGGTCTGATACCAGTGGCCCTAGAGCAGCTTGCCTTATCAGACATTGGATTTTTGGGGCTTTGATCTTGAGGGGGTAAAGTCATTGGAGTAATTGGAGAAATTGGAGTTTTGGGCATCTGGCTGGGATCAAAATTAGGAACTAGTTGACGGAACATTCCCATCATAGCCTCCCTCTCAGCTCTACGGCGGCCATTGTAGCTTCCCTTGCCCTCGCCTCAATTTTAAGGGTCTCTTCTCTGAATCGCCTGCTTCATACTTTCCTTCAATTTGTCCTCAAATTTGACTCTCTCCTGTTTCGGCAAATTGAAGAACTGAGTGGGGGTAACTCCAGGACCAGCCGCTCTGACTCTCCCACCATGCTCGGGGGTTCCCAAAGCGAGAGTCAAGACATCATTGGTCCCGAACAGTCAGAGTGCCTTCGGAGACCTGCTTTTGCAAATCATCCTAAAAGAGAGAAGGAGAGATTGTTAGAAACTGAGAGGGTGTAAAAGATATAAATATACCGACGTTGTAAATAATAAACAACGACGGTTTTCTTAACTTCCTGACGTAGTTTTAATTTACAATGTCTGTATTTAACTACCGACGTTGTTTACATTTTACAACGTCGGTATATAAAAATACATCGTATATTCAAAAACCGACGTCCTATTTATCTTTAAACGTCCGTAAATTAATCCCGTCGTGGTGTTCAATTTATAACGTCGCTTATTTAAAGATAAAAAACGTCTATAACAAAATAAAACACTCTCTTTTTCAAATTTAGAACAGAGTTAGTTAGACTTACGATTAGTTTTGCCTTCTCTGCAACCTTTGGATCAGGGATGTTTCCTGTTTTATCTTCTCTTGCCTTCTTCCATAGAACAGGCTCGATCGATTTCTTCAATATCGGGCATGGTTTCTACCATTTGCTCCTCCAAACCAACATACCCTTTTCTAGACAACCTATGGTTGTACACCAATTTCTCCCTCCTCTCTTTCTGCTCAGCATGCTTAGCCTCAAAATCTGGGGTTAACCTTGAAGCTACGAAGACATCCCATTGCGATTTGTCTATGAACTTATAAAGCGCAGGGGGTTCTTTTAACTTCTCCTTGTCATTTGCGAATGGAAGGATATACCTGCCTAGTTAAGTTATACTTGAAATCCTTCCATTTTCTGGCGGCAGGCGACAAGACCATGTCTTTGTACCTATCCCCAATAACATAGGACATTTGAACAGCTTCCCAAATCTGTTCCTTCACATCCTTGGGTATTAGTCTCCATTTCTTGTCCACAAGAGGGACTCTGGTGCGTGCCAAAACACCAATGTAAGACTGCATCTCAATAGAAGCCTTGCCAACTGGTTTGCCCTTTTTATTGAACTCAACCACAGGCTTAACATTCTCAATTCTCCTCTTCACAACACGGCTCATTGTGCTCATACCGAGGCCAGATTTTGGCTCCACAACAAATGTGGCTGTGCTCGAGTCTTTCTCTGAGGCTGAGGAAAATCTCATAATCTTCGAGTGTTTGCTTTGAGTTGATTTTTCTCTTTCCACTTGAGCCTTTGCCGCTTCAGCTTCCTTGTTTTGAGATTTCGAAGACATTTTTAATTAATCTGCAAGGTAAACAACGTCGGTTATAAAAAAGAAACGACGTAATAATACCAAACAACGACGGTAACACTAAAAAAACGACGTCCTATTAAACAGTCTCTTAGACCATGAATGGAAATAAGACGACGGTGTTATATATTTCATGACGTAAATGTGTATAAAAGACGACGGTTTTATCTTGTTTCCGACGTATTAACGGAAGTCGTGGTCTGTCAATTCCTTCGTCGAAACAAGACAGAACTGTCGTTTTTGGCGTCGTGAGAGAATCTATAGATATATTTACTCAAAACCAGTGAAAGATTTCTTCATTTTGACAGAATCTTGTTTCCAGACAACTACGGCATTCAAATGAAATGTAAAAAAAGGGAAGAGAGGCAGAAAAAACCTTTGGCGTGCCAAGAAAGTTTCCTTCCGACGAAGAAGAAGGCGAAAATGGTGATTTGGAGATGAAGCCGAAGATTTAGACGATGATCAGATGCTTCTTTTTAAAATGAGAAGTAAACTAAGATACTTTATCTGTGAGAGAAAACCGTAGAATATTAGGTCAGGTGACAGAAAGTTTATATACATTCCCAGAGTTCAATACCACGACGTTGTTATTACAAAACCGCCGTATTAGTTAGTTATAACGACGGTGTTATCATAGTTGTCGAACGCCTTTTGGAAGTCCGATGTGTTTATGACGGCGCTTTTTTTTCTAAACTGACGTTGTACTTTGAAATCAACGACTGTGTATTTTAATAAACCGACGTGTTTACTATGTGTTTATGAAAACGACGTCGTTCTCTTTTTAATTCGCGCCATATGACTTTTGGATTTCCCAAAACAACGTCGTTCTCTTTTAATACGCGCCAAATGGCCTGCTGTTTCCGATGCAGTTATGACGGCGCTTTGTTTATCTAAACTGACGTAGTACTTATAAATTCAACGACCTTGTATTTTAATAAACAGACGTGGTTACTTTGGGTTCTGAAAACGACGTCGTTCTCTTTTAAATACGCGCGGGATTTCCGATCCAGTTCTGGCGCTTGTTTATCTAAACTGACGTTGATTATTAATATGACGTCGCTATGTATATTGGAACCGACGTGGATATTTACGGTAATTTGTTTAAATATGATTTTTTCACGCGTATTTTAACTCTCAGTTTTCAATTAGGGTTGCAGAATGATTTCTCACAAGAAATTGCCTTTCTGAAAGCAAATGGGTTTGCAGAATGATTCCTCACAAGACCAAGCATGGGTTTGCTACATCCTCCTGTGTAGCAAGGGTGGAACCAGCTTTAGAACCCTTGTGGGTTTGCTACATCCTCCTTCCTCTTCTTCCCAACTTCTTCCCAGCCCCCACTCTCCCCACCCCAAAGGCACAACCCACAACAAGTTTTAAGGCGGTTCCACCCTTGCTACACAGGAGTTTTCAAGTTGATCACTGTGGAAAGGGGGACTACAATGTAACCAGGAATCGAGGAGTGATCTTTTCATACTTCGTTGATTTTGATTTTCTGAAATTATTAGATATTCATCTGTGGCTGTGCAGGAGCTTGAGAACAAGAGGAAGGAGAGGGCCCAGCTTGCATATGAGAGGAAGAAACAGTTGAACAAGCTGAGTGTGAAGGCAGAAAAGAAACCATGATGTATTTGCCAAATTTGTGTACATATATTGTGTAAATATTGATCAATATTTAACACGAAGAGATTTGCCTTTTAAGATGAAAATGTTGTTGAGGATTGAGAATTAAATTTTGTTTTGTGTTAAGAAATATATTACCAAAATAAAAGAAAAATTAATTAATTTTAAAAAGCTATAAAAATAAGACGGCGGTTTAGAGAGAAGACGAGACGTATAAATTGAACAAATACGACGGTAATTTGAACTTAGGACGTGGTAAATAAACACGACAGTAGTGTTGTAGGTACCGTCGTAGTATACTCCAAAATAATAAGTCGATAAATTAATCTCTCGCATCATGGTATATCATTTAACACGTCGTTTTTTGGTAATATACCGACGTTTATTGCATTACATTATACGACGTGGATTCCATAAAATTATACGACGTGGATTCCATTAAAGAATATTTATTGGTAATATACCGACGTGGATTTTTAAATTACACGGCGGTATGTATATAAACACCGCCGTAAGTTTAAAATATTTATTGTATAAATTTGTGTCTTTCTTTCAGTTTAAGTTTTCATTTAGGGTTCCAAGTTCTTCTGGTCTCTCTGGAGGCTCATCTTCCTCTCTCACATACACACATACATCATCACTCTCTCTCACATCTCAAAGACAATAATTTGGATGTTAATGATGTATGCGTTTTGGTGTATCTCAAAGACACCAAAATGCACACATCATTAACTTTCAAAACATTGTCTTTCTCAAAGTCTGCAGTAGTCAGTTCAGTTCTGGTTTCTTTTTGGATTTTGTGTATTTAAAATATTGTCTTTCTCACTTTGGTGGTTCGATTATGATCAGGATCCAAACATCTCAAAGGTAAGTTATCATACCTCTTGGGATCTCATTTTAATTTTCGTAGGCTTCCAAAATTAAAAAATAACTAAATCTTAAAAAGAAATAAAAATTAAGACGGCGGTTTACAGAGAAGGCACCGTTGTAGTATACAGACGTGGATTCCGTTATGTATACGACGGAGATTAAGAACAGTTGGTCGTGTTTAGTTAGGAGTTAACACGGCAGGTTTTTTCGTGAACTGTCGTCTTTATTTTCTACGTCGGTGGATTCATACCTACTGTCGTTTTTTGGTCAGATTTTAACTTTGAAGAAATCCTTTTTAAAAAATGACGCTTTTTTATTTGTAAGCGTCGTCTTTTAAAAATTTTCAACAGTAAGGCACTTATCCACGACGGTTTTTGTTTATACCGTCGTCGATTTAAATACAACGACGGTTTTATGTTCTGCGTCGTTTTTTTATGGTCGTCTTTTCCACTTTTTGTAGTAGTGGATGTAACCTAACATGAATATTATGAGTTTATAAGTTTGAAGTTTGGAGTTTCAAGTTTGATTCATAATTCATGTTCTTATTCATTATGTTTATCAGTTAATATGCTTGTTTGAATGATTGATCACCATTAGAACTTGTATGTTAGCTATCTTGGTTTGAATCAAGAGTAGACACCATGCTTTGATTCAAATTGATCTATGAATAGGAAGAGTATGTATGGACATTCGACAACAGGGATTAGATACATGCTTGGTTGTTTAAATTGTTCTTCTATGTTTAATGGGTTTCTAATGCTTAATTTTAAGGTTAGACAACAAATGATCAAATTAGGGAATTAGGAACACAAGGGTAGAACTAGACACCATGGCCTAATCATACTTTAGCTAGAATCAATATTTGAATATGAATTAGACTTGTTACTTGACCTCTTATAACCCAGGATTGAATTGTTATGGTGATTCGAATGCCCTAGTCTCCAAATCTGTTTTTCAACCCTCAAAACCACTCTTTGTTACACTTATTTACTTGTTTTCGTTTGCAATTTCAGTTTGCCCATTTCCTTTCACAATCACAATCACTCTCACTATAAATTCTGTTTTAGACTTAACTCTCTAGTCTCTAGAATTCGGTAATCTAAGTACATAACTAATTTTAACTTCTCAGTCCTGGTGGGTACGACCTCATACTTGTCTTGCTATACTACTAATTGCCCCGTACAATTGCGAGTTAACATAATATTAACAACACCTAGCTATAGCCTATGCCAAATTTTTTTGTGGGCATAGCGCATGTGCTTTCTAAGAAGAGAAAGTATCATGTGTGGGTGTGAGCACGGAACATCTCGTGCAATTGCATATCCAAATGCTAATATTAAAGGTGCGCTGACGTTAGCGATGACATCAGCTAGCCGTTAGTTTTCTTTTCCTTTTAACCCTTTTAAATGTATTAAAATTCATTTTGTTTTTAAAAATATATATATATACAGAGAGCTTCAATAGAGGGTTCCCTCAAATTAGCTTATTCAAGGGACACCTTTGTAGGACCCACTCCACATTGTATTTCACTAATCCAAAAGTGTATGTTTTAGATAATCATTCAAAGATCATCTCTACAAAAAATCACTTGAATCCGATATCATTTGACCACTCAATTGTGTTATTGAAATTTTAGTACTTTCTTGAAGCACCGTGTTCATTGATTTTGTAGGATACAATTGGATGTTGAAACAATTTCCGATTTGTCTAATTTTTTGCAAGGATGATCTATGAATGTAGACTTAAAAATTAGATGGGTTCGGATCGTTGGAAAAAATTCGTAGGGTACCCTAAATGGTGTCCCTCAAATAGAAGGGGACTGTATATATATATTGGATTTGAAACATTACCTTTTTTTTTCTTTTTTTTTCTCTCTTTACATTTTAAATGTATATAAAATTCTAAAATATAGCCCTGAATGGATGAAGATGGAAAAATTTAGCCCTATACTATTCTTTAAAAACTTAATATTTTGGAGGGATAAATTTATAGCCCTAAACTACATTGAACCCTATGCCTAGAGAGGGCCAATTCCTAAATTATAGCCCTAAATCATGATCGGCTCATAATTGTATATCATTTTGTACCATTCTAGCTTATGATTTCATTATATTTTAAAGTTAAACTTGTGCTTCTAATCTTTTTTATGTTTATAATTCAATTCATTGAGCTTAAAGTAGCAATGGTGGCTTTGGATAGGAAAAGATGCAAAATAGTGCAAAAATGTGTAGGCTGAGTTAGCAATTCGTTTCAACTTTAACATCTTCATCCGACCTTGGATTGGCCCAAATGACATGTAGTTGGAAAGATGACATTTTGAACTTCAAGATGGATGGCTCAACATCATCAATTGCTTAAGGGAAGCCCCAATCGTGAGCCCATGAAGTTACTACTAATCCTGCTAGCTAAGGATGAGCTGATAATTGCTTGGTCATGATGAGCTATGCATGAGTTATGGTTTATAGTGAGATTTGTTGGCGAAGTGCTGCAGCAAAATTAGAAAAGAAACTGATTTTCTATTGCATTGGTGTGTTTGGTAAGATTGGTGAAGCGAGTGTTGTTGGTGAAGGCATAAATTGATTCAAAATTCTCCTTTCATTCTCCCTATAAATACCACATCCATCCCACACCAAAAGAAGACACACATTGTGGGATTCACACTCCCACAATTCATCCATCCTCCACACTCCCATCATTTCCTAAACACATTTAGAAATCACCCTCAAACACTCCTACAACCTAAACAATCCAGCAATCAACCAAAAGCTCTAAATAGCCCCAAATCACCAAAACTGTCCCAACAAGCCTCTTCTCCATTTCCCTACGAATTTCCTCTTTCTCAGCCATCACCACTCACCCAAACTCATCCCAAATCACCTCCTTAACTTTCATACATCCTTCTAGATGCGGGGAAACTCTTGGAGAGGTGTTGGACACCAAAAGAACTTTATAAAAGGGTTTTTCTACTCTGATTGCATTCATTATGTTTTCTCATTTATGTTTAAGTTTCTTTCCCATTATGAGTAGCTAAATCTATAACTATTGCTTCGATGTAACCTAACATGAATATTCAAGGTATGTAATAATCCGATCATAAATTAATATTTAATTATTAATTTATTCAAGTAAAGGACAATTTTACCCTCGAATATTTTAATGGTTTAAAAGTTGACTTTTTGGTAGGGAAGGAATCTAGGGATTTCAGTTATACCGTTGCGTAGAGCACGTTGAGATGACTCCGTAGACACATAGTGGGCTCAAATCGAAGTTATAACTATGATCTCCAGAAGCTCAATGGCATAATCGTAAATTTTTCGAAGCCGTGTGCCTTTGGGCTATAGCTTCCACTTTATACATTGATTGATCACCTATCTTGGCAACTCTATGGTGTTGGAGGTATGACTAAAGTTTTCTTTCATTTTCATTAGTTGATTTCAAAGGATTTTTCTAACCACTTTGTTTTGTAGAGTTGGTAAAGCGTTTGTGGGTACCATATCTGTTAAACCCTTAGGAGACACAACTCCTCCTACTAGGGATGCCTAGAGGTTTAAAGGCTTGTTGAATATGCTCAATGCTATCGAGTTACTTGTGAAAATGGTTTACTTAACTTCTTCTTTTGTTTTAATCTTTGTTTTGTTTTGTTTTGCTTGAAGACTAGCAAAATCAAAGTATGGGGATATCTGATCGGCTCATAATTGTATATCATTTTGTACCATTCTAGCTTATGATTTTGTTATGTTTTTGAGTTAAACTTGTGCTTTTGATATCTTTCGTGTTTATCATTTAGTTCATTGAGCTTAATGTAGGAATGGTGGCTTTGGATAGGAAAAGAGGCAAAATGGTGCAAAAACATGTAGACTGAGTTAGCAATTCGTTTCGGCTTTAACATCTTCATCTAACCTTGGATTGGCCCAAACGGCATGCAGTTGGAAAGATGACATTCTGAACTTCAAGATGGATGGCTCAACGTAATTAGTAGCTTATAGGAAGCCCAATTCGTGAGCCCATGAACTTGCTAGTCATGCTTACCTAAGGATGAGCTGATTGTTGCTTGATCATGATGAGCTATGCATGAGCTATGGTTTCTGGTGGGATTTGTTGGTGAAGTGCTGTAGAAAAATAAGAAAAGAAACTGATTTTATATTGCATTGGTGTTTTTTGTAAGGTTGGTGAAGTGAGTGTTGTTGGTGAAGGCATAAATCAATTCAGAATTCTTCTTTCATTCTCCCTATAAATACCACATCCATCCCACACCCAAAAAAGACACACATTGTGGGATTCACACTCCCATAATTTCCTAAACATATTCAGAAATCACCCTCAAACACTCCCACAACCCCAAACACTCCAGCAATCAACCCAAAGCTCTAAACAGCCCAAAATCTCCAAACTGTCTCAGCAAGCCTCTTTTCCATTTCTCTATGAATTTCCTCTTTTTCAGACATCACCACTCTCCCAAACTCATCCCAAATCACCTCCTTAACCTTTATACATTCTTCTAGACGTAGGGAAGCTCTTGGGGAAGCATTAAACATGGAGAAACTCTTGGAGAAGCATTGGACACCACAAGAACTTCTGAAAAGGGTTTTTCTACTCTTATTGCATTCATTATGTTTTCTCATTTATGTTAAAGTTTCTTTCCCATTATGAGTAGCTAAATCTATAACTAGGGCTTCGATGTGACTTAACATGAATATTCAGGGTTTATAAATTTCAAGTTTCAAGTTTGATTCATGATTCATGTTCTTATTCATTATGCCTACTTGCTTATATGCTAATTGAAATACCTAGCTACCATTAAGATTTGTGTATCTTGGTTGGAATTAAGAGTAGACACCATATGCTTTAATTCCAATTGAACTATGAATAGGAAGAGTATGTACGGACATTCGACAATAGGGATTAGATACATACTTGGTTGTTTAAAACGTTCTTATATGCTTAATGGATTTCTAATGCTTAATTTAGGTTCGACAACAAGGATCTAATTAGGGAATTAGGAATATAAGGTTAGTACCAGACACCATGGCTTAATCATACTTTAGCTAGAATCGATCTTTGAATCTGAATTAGACTTGTCACTTGAATCCTTATAACCTAGAATTGAATTGTTATGTTGAATCGAATGCCCTAGTCTCCAAATCTGTTTTTCAACCTTTAAAATCACCCTTTGTTGCATGTACATACTTTGCCTTTGTTTGCAATTTCATTTTGCTTCATTTGTTTTGACAATTACAATCACTCTCACTTTAAATTCTGTTTTAGACTTAACTTCCTACTTTCTTGAATTCAGTAATCTAAGCACATAACTAAGTTTAACTTCTTAGTCCTCATGGGTACGACCTCGTACTTGTCTTGCTATACTACTAATTGGCTCGTACAATTGCAAGTTAACATAACAACAAATCCCCGAAAATCATCTCCAAGTGAGGGTTACACAAAGGGCTACAAAAACAGGGAGGGCAACACAAATGGCCAATTCCTAAATTGAGGGCCACATGTGCCCAGGCTAAATATTTGGATGGGGCCCAGCTCACGTCACCTAGCCGTTAGATGACGTCAACCATCTTTTTTAATTTTTATTTTTTTATAATCCAATTTTTTTTTTTTTTGGGTATGAATACCTACCTCATTCTTACATAATTTCTCTCAAACTATCTAACATCTTTTTCTATTTAAATCAAATTTTAAGTTGTTTTTAAAACAAGACAAAGACTTGAACATGACAATGTATTGTCAATTATTATTAGTTACAATGACCAAAGTTATTTTTAAAACAAGAAGAAAACTTGAACATGACAATGTATTGTCAAATTATTAATAGTTACAAATACCAAAGTTGTTTTTAAAACAAGACGAGGACTTGAACATGGCAATGTATTATCAATTATTATTAGTTGCAAACACAAAAGAATAGTGTTAGGGTCTTTTTCCGTAGGAAGGCTCGTCCGGGCTTGTTGATTCTTGGACCGTCATAGAGTGGTGAATCAAGTATTCGTTGCCCCTTTGTCTAAGTTAGCGAGAACTAGGCCCAAAGCATCCATAGGAAGAAGCAAGTCCTATGGGAGTACTCTGTTCTTCTTCCAGCGGCTGCATGTTTGGTGTTGATGTTTCCTGGCAGCTTGACGAAAAGTTGAAGATGACTTGTTGATGTTTCCAGCAGCTTGACGAAGAGTTGAAGATGACTTCCTGATGTTGATATGAGATTATATGAGATTATATGAGCTTGGCATGAGAGCTTGGAGTGTGGGAGCTAAAGACCCACAAGTTTAGCAAATATGAATGCTTGTGCTTGGCTTGGTGTTTGATATGCTTAAGTTTGGGTGTTGAGAATTTATTGTTTGTGGCTATGGCTATGGGGATTTAAGAGTTTCAAGAGAATGAGGATGGGAGGAAAAGTTTGAGGTTTGAAGGCTATGGTGTTTATAGCTTGGAAAAAAGGAAAAGCTTGGAGTTGTGCTTGGTGAGGCTTTACAGAGAAGATGATGGATTTCAAGGAGAGGAGGTTATGGCTGGGTGCTTACAATAGCTAGGAAGGAGGTGTGATGATTGAAAAAGGGGGTTGATGGCTGCTAGGATGCTTGCAGTAGCCAAAACAAGAAGTTGTTGTATTGCTCCAGCAGCTAAAAGAAGGGCTTGATGGCTGAAGAAGGGGGTTTATGACTGCTATTTTGCTTGTAGCAGCCAAATGAGGGGGACTTGATGGCTCAAGAATGACTGTGATGACTGCTGGAATGCTTAGCAGCTGAAGAAAGGTGAGTTCTCATGGTGGCTGGGAGGCTTGCAGCAACCAAAAGATGTTGGTTTTGCTTGGGCAATGCCTCCCAATTTATAGAAGGTGAAGGCTCTCTTTGGTTTCCAATATGTAAAAGGAAGTGTTGGAGCTAGGCTATTTCCAACGGGTAAAAAGGAGCATTGAGACATTCTTATTTCCAATTGGTAAAGCTAGGCATTGGAAAATGACTATTTCTTATGGGTAAAAGAGAGCATTGGGAGATTATTATTTCCAACAGGTAAAGCTAGGCATTAGAAAATGACTATTTCCTATGGGTAAAAAGAAGTGTCGAAATTGGCTTGTTTCTAGTGGGTAATAGGGAGTGCTTGAAGAATATTTCATTTACTTACCCACATTGGAGAACTTCAAGTAATGTGCTTGGACTTTGGTGCTCCCAAGTAGCTAGCCCAAAGTCTCCATTATCCAAGAGCTTTCGTGGGCCTTGTGGACCTCTATAATCTTCCACACCACAATCCCTCGTGCAAGCCCTGTAAACCACATGACTTGGGTTCATATGAGCTTGGTAGGTGATTAACATATGAAAAATGTATTATTGGCTTGGCATGGCATGCACACTATTTTTATATTTATTTAATGAATTAATTCCCAAAATACAACTTGGATTAATGCATGACCAACATTATATGTTATATTGGGCTTTAAATGTCTTTGGGCTTCTCGTGACTTTTTTGGGCCTCAATAACTAGCTAATAATGTCACAAGGCCATTGATCATTTTAGTGCTCGTTTGGCCCAAAGATGTGCAACAAGATCCTCTTGTAAGTTGTTATTTGCGGTACAAGAGCGTATCAACCTATGACAACACATGTATTCCTCTATGGGGATCCTACCAGTTCTAGGTCTGAAATCATCTTCTTTGTACATTGGATTAGGATTGAAGTAGTTCTTCATTAGTGTTTGGTGTGCAATCTCTTGCTGTCGGGGTTTGATAACATGACCAACAACAGAGCACCCCACTAGGGTTGTTGGGAAGTTTCCTCACACACCCAAGATGCAGCGGTTTTGCCATAAGGTCATTTCTGCGCCTTCCGGGTATCATCTTCTTCATCATCCTCCATAAGTTATTGTGTCCGTTCCTCCTATTGGTATTCAAATTCGGAATTGAAAGAGGAACCCCAGTTGGATCCATTGCAAAATTGAATTGGAATGACAAATTATACAAATTGAAGAGAGGAATTGGAGAGGAATCAGATGAAGGTGTGACATATGAAACCCAACCCTTTATTGGCATTTGAAGACGAAGATAAGATGTGCCACGTGGATAAAAATCCAATCGAAAATATGGAGGGCTAATCACGTACCGACATGTGGCTCTCGAAAATTTTATCTGAAAAATTGTTGGGATTACATCATGACAAGATGTGTCACGTGGAGAAAAAAATATAATTAGAAATCTATAGGGTTAATGACGTGTCCACACGTGGATGTCAAAAATCCTATCCCAAAATATTTTGCTCTTCTAAAATGTATTTTAAATAGGATACAGTGGAGGGCTAAATATAGCCCACCCATAAAATTTAGCCCATCATTTATATTTTTTTAAGGAATGGTGTTGGGCTATATTTTTACCGTCTCCAGCAGGTACAGGGTCTAGGGCTATATTTTAGTATATTCTTTAAATATATTGAATAATTTAATCAAAGTAATATTTTGGACATCCACAGATAGGATTTTAGAAAAGAAAAATATTTTTGGATATGATAGGATTAATTAAAAACAACAACGCCCCACCCAAGAAACTAAAACATTAATTTAAAAACAACAACAATACATTCCAATGTTCCCAATTATTTATTCATAGTATATAACAAAAATAGACTAACAACAACATAAATTCCATAAAGACCCCAAAATAATTCAAATAATGATCAAAACTTGTTTACACATAATTTCCATAAAATACTATATTCTACAATTTCGAATATTTCACTAATTCCATCAAACTAATATCCACTAATTCCATAAAATACTATAAAACAATCTCATAAGCCCAACAATCAAAATAACTCAAATAACAATCAGGACTCGTTTACAAAGTTATTCTAGTACTTTTCAAAAGGTGAAACTACCTCGGAAGGCTCACGGTCAACCGAGGGGTCAAACTTTCCAAATTTGGTCAACCGGGCCCGTGGGGCCCATGACCTCCAATTTTCATTTGAAAGTTCCTACGGGTTCAACAAAGTTTACTAAACATGTCCTACAAGTTTGGTCCAGATCGAGATTGCACGATCCGATGGTCACCGTTTTACGCAAACTTTGAGTCATTGAATTGGAGCATTCGAGACTTCGATTCTTGATCCGCGAATTCCTACACGATTCTAAAGATACCTAGATCAACGGTCCGAACATATCGAACCCTGATAATGCCTAATATGCGTAAATCTGATCGACTGTCGAACGATAACCAAATTCAAATCCCAGCATACCGTTGTGCTCGGAATGACATGGGGAACATTTTAGAACCAAATGGGCCACCCAAACATGGCCCACGCACTGCCACACGCCCTATTAGGGCGTGGTGTCCTGAGAAAATTTTGACGACCAAAATTCTCAAAACACCCAACAATACCTATACCTACTTGATCAAGATAACGAGTGGAGCAACTTTTGTTCTTGGGCCACGACCAAAAAGTGGCTGGAACTTGCCGGAATTTAGAGCCGAAAATCAGCCAAAACTTTGAGTTGTAAAACGAGTTTTAAACTTCAAAATTGATCATAATCAACCAAATCATCAGCTAAATCACGTTGAAATGATGAGAAAGCATACCTGGATCGACAAAAATGGTGGTTGGAATCGTCAGAAAATGACGCCAAAAAGTTTGAAGAGAAACTAACCGGTTTTGAGCAATTTTTGGCGGTTGTGGTGGCGGGTTTCGTCCGAGAGAGGAGGTTGAGCCAGTCGTTTTGGTATTGGCCCCGTCGAATTTGGTAGCCGGAGGTGGTGGTTACCAGTTAAAACATGGCCTGCTGTGGGTGTTGGTCACGAGAGAGAGGTGAGGTCGTGAGAGAGAGAGAGAGAGAGAGAGAAAATATGAGTTTTTTTTATTTGAAAAAAACAACTTTGAAATATTTACGGTTGTGCCACTGCACTTTCGTTGATCGTAACTTCTTCGTTACAACTCTATGTGTCTACGAACTCATATTGACGCGCTTTACGCAATATTGTCATTAAATTCCCCAAAATCCTACCGAATTAAAAAGTGACCAAAATACCCCAACCCTAAAGGCAAAATTGTAGTTTCAAAATTAAAGAAATTAAAGAATTTAAATGAATAGTTAAAATTGGGTCGAGGTGTTATAGGCTCAACTTGACTCTAGGATCAGGAGGAGGAACTTGAGGAAAGACACATGGGGACTATCCAATGCCTTACCTCGGTACAAGCGACATCCAAGACGCCAAGGGTTCCATCAAAGGGACTCATGTTCACGGAAGAAATTGTGGGTGGCAAGACATCCTGTACGCTAATTGATACAGGTGCTAGCCACAACTTAATTTCACCAGAGGAAGCCAAGCAGTCCATGTTTCCAGAAGAAGAAGGCCAATTCAAAACACTGAACTTTGCCCTTGCGATTTCCAAGGAGTAGCTCATGGTCGTGGACTTCACTATCATTTTGGTGGATGACTTCGAGATCAGTGGCGGAGGCACTTGGGGACCAGTGCAGTCACTGGGCCCCACTGAAATTTTATTTAAAAAAAATATAGTACTAGTATTAGAAGTCTGAAGCCATATGAATATGGGCCAAAGAAGATTTCTGCCGAAGAAGTCAAGTCATAGTATGGTGTTTAAGTCATAGGGGAGTGGTCCAGGAGATTTCAAGTTGAAATTTTCAACGTGGGCCAGCCAAATATCCTAAAATTATACACTACCTACTCCTAAAAGGATTAGAATTATTATTATTATTATTATTATTATTATATATTGCCTTCTAGTATAAATCAATAAACCTAAGCCTTTTTCTCTTTTCTTGAGTCAGAAACAACCAGCCAGTTACCCTGTGAGTTTTTTTTTTCTTCTCAAATTCTAATTATATTATCAAGTTTTTTTTTTATTTCTATTGATTTTAATGGGTCTTTCAATTTATGTGTAGATTACCAAAGGGAAAAGGCTTTGGAGATATTTGGTAAATCGCTATTCAACTCCAAGTATGTATTTGTCTATCCCTTATAATTTTTCTTGTGTAGTATGTAATTCTTTATCCCTTTAATGCAATTGTGAACTTGTGTTGGTGAAATTTTAATTTAATTTTATAAATTTCTATATATATGATTCTCTATTGGTTTGATTAATATATTGATTTGAATTGAATGCTCAATTTGCTTCGGTTTATAAGTTTGAGAAGATGTCCAAGTATGTATTTGTCTATCCCTTACAAAAGAAAGATCAAGATATATTGTGAATGCCTTGGACTTGGTCAAAATATGTAAAGGAAGATTGCAAAGTATGAGAGATAATGGTTGGGATTCTTTACTTGATCAAGTTTCTTTCTTTTGTGGCAAGTATCATATTGAAATTCCAAAAATGGATGATATTTTTTCCAGTGGAGGGAGACCAAAACGTAAAGCTTAGCCCATCACAAACTTACATAATTATCGTGTTGATTTATTCGTTGATGTCATTGATATTCAGCTTCGAGAGTTAAATGATCGGTTCAATGAGAAGAATACTGAATTACTTCTTTGTATGGCATGCTTGAGTCCAAGTAATTCATTCTCTGCTTTTGATAAAGCAAAGTTGATGCGACTTGCCCAATTTTATCGAAGTGATTTTTCTAAGCATGACCTCAAATTACTCAAAGAACAACTTGAGAATTACATTTGGGACGTGAGCTCTAACAATGAATTTACAGAATTGAAAGGGATTACTGATCTTGCCCAAAAGATGGTTGAGACAAAAAAAGATCAGATATACCCTTTAGTGTACTTGCTTCTGACACTAGCACTAATCCTACCTGTTGCGACCGCAAGTGTAGAGTGAGTATTTTCTGCTATGAATATTGTGAAGAATCGGTTACGCAATCGAATGGGGGATTTGTGGATGAATGATTGCTTGGTTGCTTATATTGAGAAAGACATTTTTAATAGTATAGATGACGAGGTTGTTATGCAACGATTTCAAAATATGAAAACTCTTTGAGGACAATTATGATTGTAATGAATAGACAATATAGACAATATGATTTTTGATGTTTTGATGTCTAGTTCGAAGTTCTTAATATTTACATTTTGTGAAAGGCCCCCAGACACATGAAATCCTGGCTTCGCCACTGTTCGAGATCGTACTTGGGATGACGTTTATGGACAAGGTACAAACGTTTCCCATGCCAACTAGTAATACTTTAGTTGTTTTGCATGGGAAATGTCGTGCACTTCACCCGTTTTAGAGTTTTACGTTGTCAAAGAGGTGGAGTTCATCTTAGCTGCTAGGGAGGTTTTCATGCCTCGTGCCCAGGGTACCGATTATACCATGTCAAGTGGAAGAGCTTGCCAGATTCTCAAGCCACTGAGAGAAATAGGAATCCTTGTGTTTGCTCAAGAACATGGTGGAAGGATTTGAGATGGAGGATGCTGGAGGTCGCAACAAGGACATCGAGAGAATGGGTGGACGAGAATGTGACAAACTGCCTACTGAGGCTCTAGCCTGCATGTAGGAAGAGCCCATTTTCTCCAAGCCCACTCTAGATGGGCCACCTCGTTGTATATTTGCATATGTTGGAATATTTGGGAATATTACCAAGAGTTGACTTTTGGTATTGTCTATATACGTTATATGTTCTCGGACCTTTCCTTGATATGCTTCACCATTTGATTGTTGTACAACCTGGCCATTGATTCAGGACTAGGTGTATATTAAGGGGATGCCTCATTTTGAGAGCAATACAAGTATATGTTCTCCCAAATCTTCCTTTTAGTTTTCTTGTTCCCTTTGGGTGTGTGATCACATTTTGCAGGTTTCAGGCTTACTTAGCTTGTTCGAGGCATCGACCAAGTCTAAGGCCGCACGGTGCTAAGTGCTCAAAGCTAGTCCGGTGACCCTTGTCTCTCCTTAGGAGTCTTCTTCATCCACTTGAAAAAGCATTTAGTGCACTTTTTTGGGACTAACTTACCCCTATTCAAATTTTCAAATACCACTTTTTATTAATAACTTTAAAAAAGGGTATTATTGGAAAATTTAAGAACTTTTCATTCCTTATACTGCACAAATGAAATATGGGATCAAGAGAAAGTGACCTAGTCCTCATTTTTTAGCTTTCCCAAACACAGGAATGAACAATTTCCATTCCTATCCCTAGGACTAGACATGGTAGTTTCATTCCCAAGAAGTCCAATCAGCATACCAAACAAGCCCAAGGTTTGGATATGGGGTCATACTACATTTTGTGGGTTCCACGTTAAAATCCGTAATTGAATACTCTCAAAATTGGGAATGGGATCAATTTGAGGAGTAGTTGATTCGATTTCAAGGCCCGTTGACTTACCTGGAATAGAGGAAGTAAGGAATCTGGAACTTAGGAATCAGGGAAGTAATGAATCGGTATGAGAAGAATCATTTCCATTAAGCTATTTACTAACCATATAGAATCAACACGGGTTGAAGTTGATTCCCATTGTTATTGTTTACTAATTCTCATGAATCAGAACATAAACTAATTTGATTACTAAAATGCTATGCACATATAAATATACACCTAAGTAACCTGTAAAAAAGCAAATTGACAAAACTTTATTTTACAATGAATATATAATATATGATATTATATAACCAATGATGAAAAAACTAGTATATAATAATTAATATAAGGAATATAATAGAAAAAAAATATATATGACACAATGAAAAGAAGCATAACAAGCCAAGTAGAGAGGCTAGCAACCAAAGTGAAAAGTGAAAAAAATTTCCTTTTTATACGGTGATTAATAAACAGTCATTGAATTTATTTTTTTAAACAAAAAGAGGCTTCTGGGGTTTGGGGTGTTTTGGAATTATCAAAAAGTGGAAATTGTATTTTTGAAAGGCTAGGAAAAAAGGAATGAGAATCGAATCAACTACTCCCCCCTAGTTGATATGATTCCTGGTTTTGAGGGGATGTGATTACGGATTTTGAGGTGGGGCCCACACATTTTTCATTCCAGATTACAAGTAAACGAGGGGGAAGTCATGAATGGAAATCATTCTCTTTCTTCGCATATATACCCATTACTGATATGTAAATCATTCCCTTTCTAAGTTCCCCAATATATAGCTTCCCCCATTTCTGGAAAAGAAAAAGGATGTCATAAGACTTGTAAAATTCTACAAAATATGGACCCTTAGATTGGACATGGGCTAATTTATGCTCTTGTTACCTTTGATTGTATTTCATTTTTATCGTTCTTTGCATTCTCAAGAATTGCAATTGACTAATGCAATTGGGTTGAAGTTGCATTACTCAGCCACTGTCTAGCAATTGCATTTTGAGTACAATTGCTGCATTGCTGGAGCATAGAAACAAGGAATTTGGTTTCCCAAGTGCACAAAGGAATTTTGTGAAGCAGTCAGCTGGCTTTTTTTTGTGGGTAGTGGATTGAAAAGGAACAGCATAAGGATATCGAACATGTTTCCAGGCATTGGTTTCTTCCGAGTTCCCAGTACCATGTATTTCTATTTCTGTTGTTGTTATGTAGGCTTCAAATCTTGATTGTAGTACACTGCCATTTTTGTTATACTAAGTACGAGATTTAACTAAAATCATGTTTATGAAAAATATAAATAATGAGTTAATTACTGTAGACGTCCGTGAACTATAGCGCCAATTGCAATTGGATCCGCTAATTAATTTTTGTGGCAAAGACATCCTTTAATTAAATAATAAGTTGCAATTGGGTCCTGCCGTCCAACTCTGTCAATTTGTCCGTCAAAATGAGGGGTAAAAACGTACTTTCAGTTCTTAAGAAAAAAACTGAAAGATTCTCTCTAAAGCCATAGTTTTCACGGGTCCCATATAGTAAAGAATTCAAGAAATTTTTTAGCATATTTTCTCAGTACCCAAACAAGCACTGGAAAAAGAGGGAAATAAAAAAAGGGATTCCTAGACAATTTTAGCAGGTATTTTCTGTCATATTTACCCAGCTTAGTCCTATCTATTTCTTCATCTCTTTCATCTCAAAGACAAAATAAAAAAACAAAAACAAAAATCCTACACTTTCTGAGCAACCAAACATAGAGAAAAACTAAATAGATAAACAATTTTAACAAAAAAATATATTGTAGGATTTTTCTTTAGATCTGTTAATAATCGTTAATATATATTCGGAATAAGGTACTGCATACGTGCTCTCACGCCAAATGATTTTTAGAAAATAGACGGGAGGAGTCCACGATGGATTCCATTTGTCTAAGATGAAGCTTTACAAAGGACATACGTGCTCTCACGCGCCTTCAAAGAGGATATGTTCACAAAGAACACTATTCACGAAGAACACTGTTCATCTTGCTGAAATTCCCAGAAAAAATTTCCAGATTTTCATGATCATTTGGCCATCTTTGGAGACCTCTATCTCCTTCGTTATGCATCCAAATGACGCATACAATATATCATTGGAAAGCTCATGCAACATAGAATATGCTTAGGCAAAGAAACACCATAGAAAAACAATTTAACAGCATAAAAACATGCTCTAAAAAACTCGAAAACAAACTGTTTTTCATGCTCTTGAATTTCAGTTTTCTCCTAAACCACTCCTTTAATTTGTACGAAAATTTAAAGGTAAGTTCTCATCACATAGAGGAACATACTTCATGGAAAGAAAACATCAAAAACAATCAAACAAAAAACGAAGTTTCTTGGTTCATGCTTTTATGGTGGTTCTTGCGGAAGAAAAAAAAATCTCATGCATCAATCAATGGCGAAAAGCAAGCATACAAGCTCTTATACCACTGTTAATAATCGTTAATATATATTCGGAATAAGGTACTGCATACCTTGCGGAAGATTTCAAGTGAAAAACCGCTTGCAATTAATAGCCCGTCGAGATGCTTCCACGTCACGAACACGCCAACAAGATTCTACACGTTCTTCGTCTCCAAGGTCGTTGGATTGGCTATGAAAGTTACTCCATTGATTTCACGTACCCAAGACCAAGGCTCTTGGTGAATTGCCTAAAGGAGAGTGTTTAGGGAGATATGAGGTTTCTCTCTTTGTGGGTGTAAAACTCACTACAACTCTTTGATATGCACTCACACTTCTTGTCTCACACACACCAACTTAGAGAGTATGCTCTAATGCTTCTCATAATCTCTTCACTTGCACACACTCCATCTATTTATAGGAGTTTGTTTTAGCTCATCTCAAGAGAGCATAAAACATGCACTAGTGCTTAGGTTGGCAGTGCCTTAAGACAAGGTTTAGTGCCTTAAAACAAGGATTAGTGAAGTGCCATAAAACAAGGCTTAGTGCCTTAATTTGTGTAGTGCCACAAAACAAGGCTTAGTGCCTTAATTTGTGTAGTGCCATAAAACAAGGATTAGTGCATAATCATTGTTTTATTACATCTCCCACTCACCCACATAGGGTGTGATAACCTCATAATCCTCTTAAACCTCTTGTATACACTGTTCTTCTCATACAGGAAATGGGTCGTGCGACCTTGCGAGAAAAACGTATAGCTACAAGAGCACATTTTATTAAGTCATCACCAAACTAATAAAAGTGCATCATTTGAAATCATCTCGTACATACCCCAGACTTATTCAGACTACACCGGTATCAGCACTCTTAACCCCTCATAAAAGCAGTGCTTCACCCCAAATATGTATTGTACTCATGACATGTCAACAACAAATATGACATAGACGCTGGCCAGCTATGAGTCACAAAAACATGGTGTATTGTCGAACAGTCTTCCTTAAGCGCTTATATCAATCCAACTAGACTTAACTGCTTTCTTAGACATGCCCCTTGAGACCTTATAATTGATCCTAGGGAAACAAGCTAAAGTAGCAACATCAGGCATCCTCTTCATGACATAGGCTAAAGTCAACTAAGGGTACATTTTTAGGATCTGAATTAATGATCCAAGTGGCTCACATAGTGATGAAGCAGGGATTCATTCATCACTCCCACTGTCGATCGCATCTAGCACATACAGTATAAAATGTATGCTATGACGTATTCTCATAAAATGAGCATGTCACTTGTCCAAGAATTTGGACATACGTCATATCAATCTTAGTCTAGACATTACACAAATGTCTAACTTGAGTTCTAGTCTCAGTCACCCTCTCGGCGCCTGTCTGGAATTTCACATTCGGCTCAATACAAGCTTCATAGATTTTATGGCAATTTTCTATGATCGACCTCTTTCCTTTTTCAAGGTCTCATCTTAGCTCCAACTAAGGCGACATTTAGAGAAGTGTTTTATCTTGCTGCCTACTTGGGCGCAAATATACATATATGTCATAATATGTTGTCTAAGAATTTTAGAACATAACACAAATGTCTCATCTTGCTCGCTATCTCGCGCCAAGGTGAATCTCCCATGTGAGTGGGCTGACTCAAGCCTGGTGACAAATCTTTGTGCAAAAACCATATCAATCATTCTAGAACAAGTACCATGGAAAAAACGATTAACATTGCATTAATAATAAAGTCAATTACAAAATAGGTATATTAAAACCTTCGTAGTCCCATACTCCTAATATGAGAAAGGAACACATCTCTAGCAATGGGTTTAGTGAGAGGATCAGCAACCATATTGCCACTTGAGATATGCTGTAATATAACCTCTCCTTGTGCTACCCTTTGTCTGATATAGTGATATCTGACATCTATGTGTTTGGATTTTCCATGGTATTTCGGATCCTTTACATATGCCAAAGCAGATGTACTATCTGAGTAAACAAGTCCTGCCTCAGAGGTTTTGGCTGTATAGTTTAGTCGTTGCAAGAATCTTCTTAACCAAACAGCTTCCTGAACTGCTGCTTCAGCAGGCAACATATTCCGACTCCATTGTGGATAGGGCTATGCAAGACTGTTTCTTGCTACACCAAGAGATAGCTCCACCTCCAAGTATAAAAGCATAACCAGGAGGTGGATTTGCGTTCATCTCTGTCATTGGCCCAATCTGCATCCCTGTAACCTCTAAGTCTCAAATCGCCACCATGGTAGCATAAGACAAGATCAGCGGTACCCTGCAGATATCGAAAAATTCTCTTTACCGCTTTCCAATGAGCAGGTCCAGGATTACTTTGATAACGGCTCACCATACCAACTGCATGGCAGATGTCTGGCCGTGTACACAACATAGCGTACATTAGACTTCCTATCGCAGATGCATAAGGAACTTTGGTCATTTGGTTTCTTTCCTCATCATTTTTAGGACATTGGTCAAGGGTTAGGTCACATCCTTTTTCCATTGGTGTGTCTATGGGTTTGGAGTGATGCATACGAAAACGTTCAAGTATCTTCTTAATGTAAGTCTCTTGAGACAAACCGAGAAGTCCTTTTGAACGGTCTCTTATGATTTTCACTCCTAGCACATAATTTGCCTCACCCATGTCCTTCATTTCAAACTTTGCGGACAACCACTTCTTAGTGGCGACAATGGAATCCATGTCATTTCCTGCTATGAGAATGTCATCAACATATAATGAAAGAATCTGACCATTTTCCTTGGATCGTTTTAGATACACATAGTGGTCTTCTTCAACCATCTCAAAACCAAAAGAGATGATTGAGGTATGAAATCTAATGTTCCACTGTCTAGACGCTTGTTTGAGGCCATAAATAGAACGTTTGAGACGGCAAACTTTGCGCTCTTGTCCTTTGACCTCAAAACCCATTGGTTGATCCATATAGATCTCTTCGTCTAGATCTCCATTGAGAAATGCAGTCTTAACATCCATTTGAAAAAGGTTCAAATCCTTTTGTGCGACAATAGCTAGGATTAGGCGAATAGATGCAAATCTCACCACAGGGGAGAAAGTATCATCATAGTCTATACCCTCTCGTTGAGTATAGCCTTTCGCCACAAGATGTGCCTTGTACTTGTCAATTGAACCGTCCGCTTTGCGTTTGATTTTCAAGACCCATTTGTTTCCAACGGTCTTGCGCCCAGGCGGAAGGTCAACTAACTCCCAGACCTTGTTTTTGTCCATTGAGCTTATCTCATCTTGCATAGCAGTCATCCACTCTTTTCTAGCTAAAGATGATAGCGCTTCCTTATAAGAAGCAAGCTCTTCTTCATCTATTGGAGTACACAAGAAGGTTTCCCCTTCAATTTCAAAAAATCGACGGGGAATATTTCCTCGTTTGCTCTTGCGCACCATTAAATCTTGAGTTTCTAGCGGTGTACCATCCTTTGGTATACTCCCACTAGGTTGCAGATCATTGTCACTTTCTTTAGCGATTACCTGGATTAGGAGTCAATTCCCCATCCTCGCTTAAAGATTGTGAAATATCTTCACTTCCTTCCAACTCATGGAGGTCAAGATTCTTTTGGGCATCACCAATGCTAGGAAAATCATTCTCTATGAAATTCACATTTCGGGAATCTATTTCAGTCATTCCTCCATCAGCATGTTCACCATACATCACATAGCCTTTCGAATGCTCGCAATACCTTATGAAGATATGTTTTTTACCTCGAGGGCCAAGCTTTCCATGCTTGTGAAAAGTATTATGAACAAAACCAACTGATCCCCAAGGGCGCAAATGCCCCAAATTGGGCTTTTCGCCTTTCCATAATTCGTAAGGGGTTGAAGTGACTGATTGGGAAGGCACTCGGTTAAGAATGTAGGCAGCAGTTAATATTGCATCTCCCCAAAACGAAATTGGGAGATTAGCTTGCGCCATCATAGACCTAACCATGTCTAATAAAGTTCTATTCCTTCTTTCCGCAACACCATTTTGTTGCGGTGTATAAGGAACAGTAAGTTGTCTGCGTATCCCCTTATTTTCACATAGTTCTTTAAACTGTCAGATGAGTGCTCGCGTCCGCGGTCTGTACGAAGAGCCTTTAAACTCTTCTCTCTCTCGATTCTCAACCTCAGCTATAAAACGCTTGAAACAATCCAAGGCTTCATAGCGGTGAGCGATCAGATAGACATAACCATATCGCGTGTAATCATCAATAAATGTGAGAAAATAAGAGGCGCCATGACGTGCCTTCACACTCATAGGTCCACAAATGTCCGAGTGAACTAACTCTAGCAGTTGAGTAGCTCTCTTAGCCTTACCAAAAGGCTTTCTTATAGCTTTACCAGCTAGACAACATTCGCATATAGGTAGGTCAACTTTAGCGAGTGAGCCTAAAAGACCTTCTCTAGCTAACCTTGTCATCCTATCACGTCCTATATGTCCTAGTCTAGCATGCCAAGTTGCAAAATCAACATGTACATCAGCATAAGCTATATAAGAAGATGAGTAATCGGAATCATTCAAATCCAAATAAAAGAAGTTATTCCTTAAAAAACCATGACCAACAATTGTACCATCCAATAACACATCCAAACCAAAAGAAGAAAACTTAAAACAATATCCATCACGCAAACACTCTAAAACTGAAAATAGATTATGCTGAATTCCAGGAACGTAGAGCACATTATTGAGGAGCAATGTGCGCCCATTGCGCATTTGAAGTTGATATGAACCAACTCCCAAAGCTTCTATACGGCTTCCATCACCCATGAACACACCAGAGGTGCCCTTTGGAATTCGTCGATAATCCAAAAAACCTTCTCGATCTCGAGTCACATGTTTGGTTGCTCCCGTATCTACAATCCACCCAGAGGACGTATTAGCAACTAAAACATGTTCACATACATATATGTGGGAAGGTTTAGTTAAGAAAGATACCTTCTTCGGCTCAGTACAATCACGAGCGAAGTGACCCTTCTTATCACAGTTATAGCATTTGACTTTGGACAAGTATTTCTTCCCACCACGCTTGCCCCTACGATGCTTGGTTTTGTTGTCATCCTTTGGTGCAAGTCTGTTTGCCCCATCCTGCTTATCTGTCTTTCCTTTTCCTTTACGCTTAGACCCTTTAGTCTTAGACGTGCCACCCTGGGCGAAAGGGCAGTAGCATTGGTCGCCTCTTGGCGCTCCGATTCTAGCTCAACATGACGAGAAATATCAGAAAAATTCTTGATATTCTCATTATGTGTCATGATTTGTTTCATGGAGCTCCATGAATCTGGCAGGGATCTGATGACTGCCTGCACTTGCTGCTCATCAGTGAGGGTATTTCCAGCAGCCTTTAAGTCACGTATCATGCTAGAAAGCACCCTTAAGTGCTCATGAATCGTGTGCTTAGGATTTTTGCGGTATACCTCAAACTTTAGAACCAAACTTCTAAGTCGAGTGGTGGACGTACCACCAAAATCAAACTTTAGTTGATTCCATAAAGCCTTGGCAGTAGGGTAGCTCTCATATCCCCCAATAAGATCATTGTGCATGCTGCTTAGCATAGTAAAGCGCGCACAACGATCCTTTTTGAACCAAGTCTGATAAGCTTCAAGATCACGGCGATGTTGGGCCGTTTACCCAAGCCTCAAGGTTCAACCATTGAATTGGTTAACGTTTCCAATAACTCCTGCTCATTCAAGAGATATTGAATTTTCCTATGCCAAATATCATAGTTGGTACCCTCAAGTTTGTCTCCCTTATTTAGGTCAGCAACAACATTTTTGGTGGCCATTATCTATAAAACACAAGGATTGACTTTAGTATTAGCATTTTGCACATTTCTATTTGTTTCAAAAATAAATTGAAAAGAATTATTCTTCCTTACAAATTTGGACTCGAAAATTTGCTATGCTTATAATCATCACCCAAAAAAGCAAGTCTAAATAAACATTTTCAATTACTTTTAAACAAATTTCTACTTAGAAAACACAAAGTTTCCAACCAAACAAATGTTTGCGCAATTTCATAAAAGCGCATGGGCCTCTCATAGATCTAAAATTGGGAATCCATTTAATAGGTTAACCAATGAAAGTCCACCGAAAAAATGTGACCAGGTAAGTTTCGGGAGTAGTGGTGGAGATGAACTCGCTTAAATACCATTTCCTCTTAAACACCAAAGGTGTTTCCTTGAACAACTTGCCTAGACATCACACATTTTTGGGTAGTCAATTCCACCAGTATGACCCATAAATTAACTCAACCAATCCTAAGTCCATATTTGGCATGCTAAATATGAACAACTTAATAACATATTTAGTTTCTAAATGACATGTCATTATTGTTGCAACTTCATAAATAAACACTTATTCATTTATTCCAAGTGATACTTAGCCAAATGATTTTTAGAAAATAGACGGGAGGAGTCCACGATTGGATTCCATTTGTCTAAGATGAAGCTCTACAAAGGACATACGTGCTCTCACGCGCCTTCAAAGAGGATATGTTCACAAAGAACACTATTCACGAAGAACACTGTTCATCTTGCTGAAATTCCCAGAAAAAATTTCCAGATTTTCATGATCATTTGGCCATCTTTGGAGACCTCTATCTCCTTCGTTATGCATCCAAATGACGCATACAATATATCATTGGAAAGCTCATGCAACATAGAATATGTTTAGGCAAAGAAACACCATAGAAAAACAATTTAACAGCATAAAAACATGCTCTAAAAAACTCGAAAACAAACTGTTTTTCATGCTCTTGAATTTCAGTTTTCTCCTAAACCACTCCTTTAATTTGTACGAAAATTTAAAGGTAAGTTCTCATCACATAGAGGAACATACTTCATGGAAAGAAAACATCAAAAACAATCAAACAAAAAACGAAGTTTCTTGGTTCATGCTTTTATGGTGGTTCTTGCGGAAGAAAAAAAATCTCATGCATCAATCAATGGCGAAAAGCAAGCATACAAGCTCTTATACCACTGTTAATAATCGTTAATATATATTCGGAATAAGGTACTGCATACCTTGCGGAAGATTCCAAGTGAAAAACCGCTTGCAATTAATAGCCCGTCGAGATGCTTCCACGTCACGACACGCCAACAAGATTCTACACGTTCTTCGTCTCCAAGGTCGTTGGATTGGCTATGAAAGTTACTCCATTGATTTCACGTACCCAAGACCAAGGCTCTTGGTGAATTGCCTAAAGGAGAGTGTTTAGGGAGATATGAGGTTTCTCTCTTTGTGGGTGTAAAACTCACTACAACTCTTTGATATGCACTCACACTTCTTGTCTCACACACACCAACTTAGAGAGTATGCTCTAATGCTTCTCATCATCTCTTCACTTGCACACACTCCATCTATTTATAGGAGTTTGTTTTAGCTCATCTCAAGAGAGCATAAAACATGCACTAGTGCTTAGGTTGGTAGTGCCTTAAGACAAGGTTTAGTGCCTTAAAACAAGGATTAGTGAAGTGCCATAAAACAAGGCTTAGTGCCTTAATTTGTGTAGTGCCACAAAACAAGGCTTAGTGCCTTAATTTGTGTAGTGCCATAAAACAAGGATTAGTGCATAATCATTGTTTTATTACAAGATCTTTCGACGGCCTGGGACTCTGGGATTTGAATGACTTTTCCCTACACTTTTCCTTCCTCAATTCCATGCCAAGAAGGAGAAAGCTGAACCCACCCTTCACCTGAAACCCCCAAGCATAGCAAAAACAGCACCGCTACAATACCCTTTATAGGATTTTTCTTTTTCTGTGACCAAGTTTGCAAATCTGAGGTTAGCTGAGCACATGAGAGAGAGAGAAACAGAGGTGAGCTGAGCAGATGAGAGAGTGTGAGTGGTTTGCTGTGTGACCCATGTGGTGAATGTTTGGTTCACTCCGCGAGTCAAGACCAAAATCCAAATCCAAATTCCTCTCTCTCTCAGCTCTTCCTCTCTCTCTCTCCCTCTCTCCAGCAACCCATTCCCCCTCCTTAGTCCACCCCTCAAAACCCAAATCCAAACCCAACCTGCAACCCACCCCCCATCTTCCAACCCGCAGAATCCAGAACCCACCCGCAACCCCATCCGCTCAAGCTCTCCTCCTCCGCTGCCGCCATAATAGCGGCGGTGCCCTTGGCTCCAGAATGAACACCACAGTACAAACCAAATTTCAAACCCAACACCAAATTTTTTTTTTTTTTTGGCACACATGAAAAAGTATCAATTTTTATATGTTCACGGACCCAATTGCAACTGGGGCCATAGTTCAAGGACGTCTCCAGTAATTAACCCTAAATCTAAACGACGAAAAGTCGAAGATACCCCAAACAACAAGAGCACGTGACACTCACATGGTCAATCTCGACGGACTCTGTTACGGTAGGACCCAATTGCAACTTATTATCTAATTAAAGGATGTCTTTGCCACAAAAATTAGTTCGCGGATCCAATTGCAACTGGCGCCATCGTTCACAGACATCTACAGTAATTAACCCTATAAATAATCATAAAAACTATGATATGTTTTCTTTCCCTGCCGTTTATTCTTGGGAATAAACAGAAAATTCATTTTTGCTCCTTCATGTCCTGTACAGTGGATTCCTTTCTTCCCCAAAGTCCTCACCTTTGACGGAAGCAAAAGGCTTATCGATTTCCCAATTATGGCCTATTACCCTAATCATTGTCACCACAACATTGATAGTGATTTGTCTGCTCTACGTTTTGGACAGAACCTGCAAAACCCTCAAACTCCGGAAGCTAGAAAGACTCAGCTCTACAATAACCCCTGAGTATCCTCATCGGTTTATGCTCAGGGGATCACACTGCAGAGATGACCAACCTACTATCTGTGCTCCAGAAAGATAGATTTTCCCCTAGGTTCTACATTGCTGCCTTCCTCGACAGCTTGGGCCTCCAGAAAGCTCACCTACTCGAAGTGAGTGGGCCAGGCAGCGTGGAAGTGACTTCAAGCTCACAGTTCATGCAGGTCTATCGAAGTAGGGAAGTGGGTCAGTCTTATATCACCTCTATTTGGACTACCTCGGTTGCTTTGGCTCATGCGCTTTGGCTTATGCTCAGAATCAGACCCCAAGTGGTAATTTTCTTTTTTTGTTTCCTTCTTCCCGATTCATTTCTATTGATATTGACTTTGGAAATTTTGAAATCAAATCATTCACGTTCAATTTTCTTTGTTTGATGAATCACAGATTCTATGCAATGGGCCTGGGACTTGTATTCCACTTTGTGTAATTGCCTTGTTATTTAAGGTTTGGATGCAACTCTTTTAGACCCTTTTGCTCTTCTTTTTTTTTTTTTTTTTTTTTTTCTCTCTCTTGGGTTATTGTCATTTAATACTATTATGTGATGAATTTGGTAACTTTTGTTAGAATTATGCAGGTTATGGGGATTAGATGGTCATTTGTGTTTTATGTTGAGAGCATAGCAAGAGTGCGCAGGCTCTCCTTAAGTGGTTTGCTTCTTTTTAAGTTATTCATTGTTGATCAGGTTTTAGTCCAATGGCCCCAGCTACAAATGAAGTATCCTCGAGCTCACTATGTTGGTTGCCTCATGTAATTGGTTCACTTCTGCTGCTGCTATGGGTACTCTCTAGTTAACCTCCAAGTTTTTGCAATGTGATGCTCATTTCTCAAGTTTCAACTCTTGTTTCTTTCACCCATAGTTGCCAATATTGTTGTACTTCTTCCTGAGTGAGGGGAAGTGTGCTCTGATCCCTCCAATGAACCTGATGTAAATTTCATTGCTTAATCAATTTGAATACTTTTTGGAGAATGTCTGATCAAAAGCTATGCTGTAACAACCCAAACCTTAATTATTATTTAATTAATAATTTAATAGAGGAAAAGACTAAACTACTCTCATAATATTTTATTAGGTTTTAAGTTGACTTTTTGACCGAGAAAGAATTTGGGAATTTCACTTGTACCGTTGCGTAGAGTGCGATGAAACGAGTTTGTAAACACGAAGTGAGCCCAATTTCAAGTTGTATTGAAGAAAATAGGAGCAAAATACGAAAAAGGGCAAAAGGGTACTTTTGAGAAATCAAATTTAAAAAAAATCAGATTCTCCTTTCTCTCTCCTCACTCTCTTTTTCCTCGCGAGACTGGCCCATCCCCGCCGTTAAAGCCCAGCCCTCGCAGCCGCTTATAGCCGGAGAACTAGCCGGTTTTTTGGCAAAACTTCCTGTTAGCACGATTCAGCTCCACCAAAATGGATTCAGCTGCATCCTCAACTTGTGATACTCGCAAGTGCACGAGCCGTTGGGTAGTATGCATATGTAAGTGCGAGGTCAATTCCACAGGGATTGGTGATTGAATAATCCAATTCAGTTTTCCTACACAAAACAGAAAAACAAGAAAGAAAATAAATAAAACAAGGAAGAAAGAAAAGAAAATAACTCAAGCAGATAAGTTCCCAAGTTCAATTAGATTAACAGATTGATTCTAGCTAAAGTATGATTAAGCCATGGTGTTTGGTCCTAACCTTGTATTCCTAATTTCCTAATTTGATCATCTGTTGTCTAACCTAAACTAAGCATTAGGAATCCATTCAGCATAGAGGAACATTTTAAACAACCAAGTATGTATCTAATCCCTGTTGTCGAATATCCATACATACTCTTCATATTTATAGTTCAATTCGAATTCACTACTACAAAAAATGAAATAGACGACGGGAATCCACCGTCGTCTATCATGGTTTAAAACCGACGAGAAATCGACCGCCGTCTATTAACACATGAAATAACGACGGTAAATAACCGACGTAGTTAATATTTTAAACGTCATTAAAAAAACTAAAACCGATGTAGATTTCATAAATAAAAGCATAAAAAGAGACCTTTCGACTATAATAGACGACGGTTTAGTAAAACATAGACGTTTAAATAATGTTAAATGTCAAAAACAACTACAAAACCGACGTAAATATTATTATCAACGTCTCTCAATCAAACGAACTCGACGTGTAAAACATACAAACCGTCGTGATTAATAAATACTACGTTCACTAAATTAAAAAACTGACGTCTGAAACATATAACATGACATATATTTATTTTCACTGATGTAAAAAGAACAATAACCACGACTCTTTAGGTCACCACAGACGTTGAAAATTATTTTGATGGCTTGAACACCAAACAAACGACGTAGTTTACATATTACACGTCATAAAGAAACTAAAACCGTCATCTATTATAGAAATAAAGCATAAAAAAGAGCGCTTTGGACTGTAATAGACGACGGCTTTAGTAAAACACAGACGTTTAAATAATGTTAAATGTCAAGAACAACTACAAAAGCGACGTAAATATTATTATTAACGTCTCAAAATCAAACAAAACCGACGTGTAAAACTTAGAAACCGTCGTGGTTAATAAATACTACGTTCACTAAATAAAAAAACTGACGTCTAAAACATATAACATGGCATATATTTACTTTAACTGACGTAAAAATAAAACTAAGCACGACCCTTTATGTAACCACGGACGTTGAAAATTATTTTGACGGCTTTAACACAAAAAAATTGATCGGTGCATAATTACATATCATTTTGTACCCTTTTAACTTATGATTTGGTTATGTTTTTGAGTTAAACTTGTGCTTTTAATAAGTTTTGTGTTTGTTTCAGTGTAATAAGCTTGAGACTCACTAATTGCATTTTGGAGACAAGTTAGCTCAAAACGGTGTCTGCAGATCAGTCAACTTCACGGATTGGACTGTACTTGCTCAAGAAGAACTAGATAATGAGCCATACATCATTGGAAATATACGGAAGTCTATTTTCTGTAGAATTTTACGGTTCATGATTCCGAGTCTTCTAGAGAAAGTTATACATGTTTTGGCAACTTAAGGTCAAATTCGGCAGCATCTGCGTTACTGGGCTAAAAATCATATTTGAAGGCCTTCCCGATTTTTCCTTGAGTTGGGCTGCATATGCTTGGAAAGATAATTCAAAGAGCTTCAAGATCCATATTTTTCCAGATTTTTCAGGATGGAGCCACAAGCCCAAAACGAGCCCACAAGCTGGCTGCAATGCATTGTCATGCATGACATATGCATGATGAAGTGTTGTTGATTGTGGGAAAGTTTGGTGAAGCATATTCAATACCTATTTTTGAGTGGAATTTTGCAGCAGCCAAATGAATTAATTGAAGTTGAAGTGGATGATGCAACACTAAGCTTAATGACAAGAAGAATTGTTTTCAAATGCAATAGTGTGTTAGGTGAATTAAGTGTTGTAAGTTCGTGAAGTGAGTGTGGTTAGTGAACTCTATTGTATAATTCAGATTTTCACTTCCCCTAGGCCTATAAATAGGGAAGTTCTCTAAACTTGTAATCACACCCCAAGGGGGGAAGCTCTCAAACACTTCTCTAGAGCTCCCTTCCCTTCTCTCCCTCAATTTCTCTTAGTTTCCCTTTGTATTTCTCAATTGTTGTAATAAGATCATTCTACTAAATTTTCTTTGTACTAAATCTCAAACACCTTCCCTTTCTCTTCTTCTAAATTCTCCAAACACTTCTATATTCTCTTTCTAAAACATTTCCCAAATACAATTCCCACTCTCTTCCAAAATTCTCAAAGTTCCCAAACACTTCTCCCATTCCTTCATCAAATGCTCTAAAGTTCTCAAACACGTTTCATTTCTCTCCTCCAAATTTCCCAAACACATTTCCCTTCCCTTCCAAAAGTCTCCATGTCTCAAACACTTCACAAACACATTTCTCTCCCTTCCCTAAGTTCTCAAATTCTCCAAGTTCTCAAACACCTTTCTCTTCCCTTCCAAATTCCCCAAGCTTCCCAAACACCTTACTTTCTCTTCCAAATTCCCCATGTTCTCAAACACATTCTCTTCCAAATCCTTAAGTTTCTCAAACACATTCTCTCGTATTCTCCAAAAACTCTCCATGTTCTCAAGTGTTGTACAAAATCCGTGTTTTATGTTCTTTTGTTTTCATTTCTATTTTGTGTAGGAAAACTAAACAGGATCATTCAATCATCAATCCCTGTGGAATCGACCTCGCACTTACATACGCTAAACTACCAACGGTTCGTGCACTTGCGAGTATCTAGAAGTTGAGGATGCAGCTGAATCCATTTTGGTGCAGCTGAATCTACACAACAAAAATCGACGTGGATTTGATATTACATGTCGGTTATTTAAAATACCTGTCATGTTTAATTATTTACTACGGCCAAGGAAGCACATTTTAGGACGTTGTTAGTTCTTTACAACGTCGGTGGTATTAGACTTTGACGTGGTTGGCATTTTAAAAGCCTCTTTTGTGAGTGACTGAGACGTGTGTAAAATCTGAGACGTCATTATAAGTAGGGAAACGCCTTGAGTTATGCATTTGACGTCGGTAATTATAAAATGTAGGTCGTGGTTATACTTTACTATGTCCCAAGAATATAATTATTTGACGTTGTTATTTCCTTACTACGTCGGTTATTTATTTATTCCATGACATGGCTAGTCTTTGTTAAGTCTCTTTTATAACCTTTTTTGACGTGTGTATTCTCCGAGACGTCAATTGTTTAATTATAACTGACGTGCAACAATATTTTTACGACGTTAATCATCATCCCTAAATTCGTCGGTTTGAACTCTGCCGTCGTGTTATACTTTATTGTTAGTCGTTGATTATTTTATTTAACGTCGTTGTTTATATATTTAGTAAACGTTTTGAAATGAATTTTAATTAACCGACGTGTTTTCCTTTTCAAATGGCGGTTTTTATTTCATTTTTGCGTTGTCATTCCACGTCGGTTGTGAAAACCCGACGTTGGTTGTTTTGTAGACGTCTCTTTTTGCGATTTTTGTAACTTGACCGTCGTATTTTCAGCTTTCACCGATTATTTTTAATTTTTGATTTGTCGTGCCCAAAGCTTGTAGAATGAAAATGTGATCGGAATGAAAATGATATACAGAGCTATGAATTAATGTCATACAATTAACTGCATAACTGATGTCATACATTACAACAATCAATCAATCCATATATCTTCACACCCATCTCTAATATTCTCACTCCCAAACTCACCCACTAGGTCATCAAATGTGTCAACATTTGGTATCCCTCTAGAAAATGGCTCACACTCAATTCTAATATCACCTAGCACATCATCACCAATAACATCATTATATTCTCTATTAGGCATTGATAACACTACCGACCAACCACGATGCATTGGGTCGTCAACATAATTTTACTCAGATCTACAAGGGTAAATCCAAGTTCGTCGACTACAAGGCCCGAAGTGTTATCTATCCAATCACACCTCAAGACTGAGATTCTAAACTTTTGGTAGTCAAGATCCCAAATTTCTTGAATAACCCCATAAAAACCCATATTGGAGACAATAGGGTTTTTATCCTTGGCACTAGCAACTTGAATAGTATGTGCAAGTAAATAAACTCCACTATTTTGGACAGTTCGCACATCATCTTGTGCCTTGGTGTTAAATTTGACACCATTAATAAGATAGCTCCTATATGATGGCACTGCCATATTTGGACCAGCTGCTAACCACCTCAAATTTTCTGATATGCCATTATAGTCTTCCCCATTAAATTCACTTTGAACCTGTAAATTAAACACATATCTTAATTCAATCTAACATATATATAGAAAGAAAGAAAAGTAAAATAAGTTCAATATGTCATTCAATAACATATATACCTTAAAGCGTAGCCATTGAATGAAAGTGCTATTGTGCTTATCTTGTAGCCACTTTGTTCTCTTTCTAAATTTCGGATAAGTGGTCTTGATGTGGATCATATGTTCCCTACAATTGACACGAAAAAACACGCATTACGGTCCCTTGTATATAAGATAAACATAAGGAGTAATAATATTTAAAATGGCTACATATGAAAAATTAAACTCATACGTACTCGATATAAGGTAGGACTTCCTCCGTATTCTCCAAGACATATAGATGTGCCTGGTTCAACAAGTCCATATGAACTAAGCTCACTGTGCAACCTGATAATGGCTTTGAAACTTCCATATTCTTGCTTGAAGGCACTCCAACTGTACTAACATCAGATAAATGCTCGGTACAAAACTCTACAGCTTCTTCAGCTATATACCGCTTAGCAATGCAACCTTCGGGACGAGTACGATTCTGAACATACCCCTTTAGCACTTTCATATATCTTTCAAACGGATACATCCATCTAAAATATACTGGCCCACATAGACGAACTTCTCTGACAAGATGTACTACTAGATGAACCATGATATCAAAGAATGAAGGGGGAAAGTACTTCTCAAGCAAACACAAAGTAACTACTACATCTTCTTCCAACTCATCTAGCTTGGAAACATATACCGTCTTTGCACATATAGCATTGAAGAAGAAGCACAATCGAGTTATTGCATACCTTGCAGGCTTCTCCAAAACAGAACGAATTGCCACAGGGAGCAATTGTTGCATCAAGGTATGACAATCATGAGATTTAAGGCCAAGAAGTCTTGAATCTTTTAAAAATACAAGATTTTTTATATTTGAAGAATAACCTTCAGGTACCTTCATACCATAAAAAGAATTGCAAACCGCTCTCTTCTCTGCTCTTGACAAATTCCAAGGCCCTGGAGGCAAGCGAGTACGTCTTTCTCCATACTCGGGTTGCAAATCAATTTTTACCCCCATATTCAATAAGTCTAACCGAGCAGCAATGCCATCTTTATTTTTTCCAGGGATCTCTAGCAATGTACCAATGATACTATCGCAAACATTCTTCTCAATGTGCATAACATCTAAGGCATGCCTCATAGGGAGGTATTTCCAATACTCGAGATCAAAGAATTTTGATTTCTTCTTCCAACAAACTCTGTCACCATCATTCTCACCAACACTTCCCCCATTTTTGAGCCCCATATGTATCTAATATCTTCAACCATATGCAGCACTTCTTCTCCTGTTAATGGCTCGGAGGCATGCCATATTCAGGTTTCCCATTAAAAGCTGCACGTTGCCTCCTATATGGATGATTGATTGGTAACCACTTTCTATGCCCAATGTAACAAATTTTGTGGCCATTTTTCAACCTGTGACTAGACGTATCATCGCCGCATATTGGACAAGCTTTATATCCTTTAACAACACAACCTGATAAGTTTCCATAAGCAGGAAAATCATTGATTGTCCACAGTAATGCAGCTCTCTAAGTGTAAAGTATTCTCCTATGTGGGCATCATACACTCCGCTGGATGAGACATATAACCGTCAACTGATTTTCTTGCAGCATGCCAAGTCAAACTCTTAGCTGTCTTATGTGATTGAAACATCCTTTTAAACCTTGAAATTGGAGGAAAATACCACACCACCTTCGCTGCCACACCCTCTTTCAAGAACCCATCCTTGGTTTCCTTCCACCTTGAGATACCACAAGTAGGACAATTAGTTGCATTCTCATACTCCTTCCAATACAAAATGCAGTCATTGGGACATGCGTGGATTTTCTCATAACTCATCCCTAAAGTAGACAAAGTCCTTTTTTCCTCGTACATAGATGAAGGTAGTGTATTTCCTTCTGGAAGAAATTCTCCTTGAAGTATCAATAATTCTGTAAAGCAAACATCACTCATCCCTTGTTTTGCTTTCAAATTATATAACTTCACCAAAGCCGACAACTTCGTGTACTTCCTACAACCAGCGTACAAGGGTTGATCGCCATCCCCAATCACATTGGCAAACTCATAAGGATCAGATCCAATATTGGCAAAATCATTATCATCCATCCCTAATTCTTCAGAAACATAACTGACCCTACTTTGCTCATCTTCTTCCACATTTATACTAGCATTGGTAGTCCATTCCCAAGGTTCTCCGTGCCATGTCCAAATCTTATAGCTTTGATCAATTCCATTAAAGTATAAGTGTTCCCTTATAATTCCAACCCCAAACAATCGAATATTCCCACATTTAACACATGGACAATGAATCTCAGTTGTATTTCTAAGATTTTCTGACGCAAAATTCAAAAATCCTTCCACCCCTAACTCATATGCCTTCGATCTTCTATCCGCATACATCCATGACTTATCCATCTCACACTCTATAAAATTCATATAAATATATATATATTAAAGTGGAAAGACCATCAATGAAACACTACCTCATTCAAATAGCAGAGAACAAAATGAAAATTAAATATAAAACATAGACAAGACGACGGTTTGAAAAGAAAAATCGTCGTTTAACATTCATTCAGACGACGGCATCTATAGTCACCGTCGTCATTAAGACACCCAAACCCAGAAATTTCAACGATGTTCTGGTAGCCTAAAGATGACGTTTAATGGAGAAATAGTCGTCTATATGCTACCAGTTGCAGCTTAAAAATCAGACGACGGGACAAAATTAACAACCGACGTATAATAAACATTTGGACGACGGTTTGATTATCCAACCGTCGTCTAAGTAAAAAAAAAAAACATAAATCCCCATTCCTTTTCCAAGAACCCATGGCCAAACAAACATAAAAGAACCCAAACAGAGAGCAATTATTACAAAAATGCAAACACCAAAACATAAGAGAATCCTAATATAACAACTGCAATTATTACAAGACTACCAACGAAAACATTTATGAATTTTAGAAGAGATTAGGGTTGTACTTACATGGATATTGAGAGAGAGCTGCGAGAATATAACAACTGCTTGAGAGAGAGCTTGGAGAATCTACGTACCCAATGCTTTGAGAAAGAGCTTGGAGAATCTACGTACCCAATGCTTTGAGAGAGATCTTGGAGAATCTACGTACCCAATGCTTTCAGAGAGAGCTGAGAGAATATAACAAAAGCTTGAGAGAGAGCTGAGAGAATTAGGGTTAAAGGGACTAGAGAATCTACGTACTTACATGGATATTGAGAGAGAGCTGGGAGAGCGAAAACTTTCAGACAAATTTATGTTGAAGAGAGAGAATGAACTATTTGAGGGTTGAAGGGAAATTCTGAAAATTTTAGGTCGCGGTCAAAAATTTAAAAGTACCGCGTTTTTCAATGACGACGGTCAACACTTACAACGGCGGTCTATACAAACGACCGACGTTGTAAACACAAAGGACGTCGCTATTCAATAATCGACGTCGTAAACCAAATGCAATTAGTCTTTGTTATGTAGTTGACCAAAAACAGCAGGAGAAAACCGGCGTCGTTTCAATAAACCCTAAACCCTAAACCCTAAATTTTACAATAAATTTTAAAAAATACACAAGTACAAGAAAAATGAACCGAAAATTGTTATGGACTCCTTACAACAATGCCTTCTACAATAGTAGGCTAAAATATGGATTTCATAATTTTGAATTTATGGGCACCAATGGATCACATAAACTTTAGGGTTATGTAATTTAAAGTATAAGGAGTACCATGCTTTGTCTCTAAATATGTTTGAATTTTGTTATCATTCGAACTTTGAAAACTAAAATTACATTTTTCATGCCTTAACGGGCAAGATATTGTCTCAATCAGTGCATAGGATTTGTTTTGAATATATTTTTCTGATTTTGTTTTGAATATATTCTTAATATTAGTAATTAAATACAATAAAAAAATATATCCAAAACTATATTTTTTAAAGCTTTAGGATAGAGACAATATTCCAATACTTGGTAGTTTTCAGTTTAATTTTTGGATTTAGTTTTGAATTTAATATGGAATTAAATAAAATATATAATTCATTAAAAATTAAATTAAAAATGACGTACCGACGTTGTATCAACTTACAACGACATTAAACATCACAAAATGACGTCAAAAATAATATAAAACGACGTCTTTTTATAACAGACGTTGTTTAATTATACAAAGGTGGATATTTAATTATATCCGCCTTCGTATATTATTACGACGTCGTAAGGTTATACTAACCGACGTAGTATATGACTACAAAATTCATTTATACAAGATGAATTAATTACAAACGGTCGTTGTTATGCCTATTAAACGTCATTATAATGGATATAACCGACGTTGTTTACATATAGAAAGGCGGATATTTAATAGTACCCGCCTTTGTATATTATTAAGACGTCGATAAGGTTATACGAACCGACGTAGTATATTACTCCATTTATACCGGATGAATTAATTATAAACGGTCGTTGTTATGCTTATTAAACGTCATTATAGTGGATATAACCGACGTTGTTTAATTATACAAAGGCGGATATTTAATAATATCCGCCTTTGTATATTATTAAGACGTCGATAAGGTTACACTAACGGACGTAGTATATGACTACAAAATTAATTTATACCGGATGAATTAATTATAAACAGTCGTTGTTATGACTATTAAACGTCATTATATTGGATATAACCGACGTTATTTACATATAGAAAGGACGATATTTATTAGTATCCGCCATTGTATATTATTAAGACGTCGATAAGGTTATACGAACCGACGTAGTATATAAGTACAAAATTCATTTACACAGGATGAATTAATTATAAACCGTCGTTGTTATGTCTATTAGATGTCGTTTTTAAGAATTGTCGTCGATGTTATATTCCAGTTCCTGTTAGACGACCATTGTGTAAACGTATGAGACGTGTAAAGTAGAATAAGACGTCGATTTTTGGGATCTAAACAAGTTTTAAATCAAAATTTAATTTTTGTGATATTTGTTCGCTTGATTGCAACAAAATATTTATGTACATTTTAAATAAACTAAAATATTGTTCATAAATATTTATCTACAACAATATTTATCTACATTGTTCATAAATATTTATCTACCCTAAACCCTAAACATTGTTCATAAATATTTATCTACATCAATTATCCTTCGGTAATAAGTTGTTCACGAATTCTGCCCATTCATGCCTAACTTCGTCAATATCCTCTTATTTATACTGAAGTTTTTCTTTTTTTCTCAAACTGCAAAATAAACCAAAAAGCCGACGTGTTATAAAGATACAAACGACGGTTTTAAACAAAAGTATATCTAAAATGGTGCGTTTTACCTTCTTCTCGAAATTTAGGTTTGGATCATGAATTATATCTCTCATGAATCTCATCACGTAGTAGCCACACTCGACACTCGTTGGTTGTTCAGGAGTGCCGTGTAGATTCTTCCAAATGGCCTGCTGTTTACGTGAATTTTTATTTATATGAATGTTATACATTTTAATTGACCTGATACAAGAAAAGGACAAGGGTGTTAATGACAAAACAAAATATTTAAATACAAATAGTAACCGTCGTGGTAAATTAGTCAAAACGACGGATTTTTTTTAAAAAAGACGTGATATTTATTTTAAAACGGCGGTAAAAAATTACCGTCGTTATGTAACATTATAACGTCGGTAAGAGTAAAACGTCGTATAACAAAAAATTGAGCAATAAAATTAAAACGTTCTTAAATAAAACCCAAACGACGTGGTAGTTAAATTAAAACGACGTTTTTAAAAAATACTGACGTGGTAGTTAAAATAACACGTCGATAATAACTTACCGTCGTTATATTTTAACTATAACGTCGGTATTATTAAAACCGTCGTTTATTTAAATACTTTATAGGAAAAATCTTAAATCAGCAGAAATCAACTTACGTATTCACTATATTTTTCATGTCGTCGTCAACCATGCGTTTTGGCAATGAATTCATGTAATAGGCAGTCTCCGTTGATGGTCTCACAATGACCATCACCCAATGACCAATGCACATAATGATTCATATAGGTTAAATATACTATAAAGAAAAATATTAGAAACTCAGGAAAATACTTTAAATGGTACTAACCCTGGATTATATGGGACCAAGAAAAATTGATTCCCATCTGCTATTTTAGCTTTTTGACAAGTTTTTTATTCGGTCTAATATTGTTCTAGATCCAGCGCTCACTAATCCATGGTCCACCAGGCCAACCAGGTTTACCATATTTGCCATTTTTAAATAGTCAAATAGGAACCTAATTATATGAAAGTCAATTAAAAGAGATTTTAATTTAAAAGAAAAGGAAAATGTAAAACAAAATGGGATTAGGGAGAATTACCTCATGTAAACTGATATGACTGTGGTTCCAATCTCCACCATGGAACAAAACTGCAAAATATCTTCAGGTAAGAGGAAGGTATCATGCTCAAAGCCAAACACTTCCTTGGGCATGTGACCTGCCACAGCCTCATTAGTAGGCAACAACTTGGTCCGGACGTGTTGGCATAATGCTAAGAGAGGAGGTGGCATGTCTAGCTTTGAGAGATCCTGTTACACGAAATAAATAAAGAAATATAAGTTATACACGACTCTAATTAAACCCAAAAAACAGACGTGGTATATAGTATAAACGACGGTTTCTAGTAAATACCGACGGAGAAAAGGTTATACACGTCGGTAAATACATAACCGTCGTCGTTTTGAAATTATAACGTCGCTATACTATACAAAACACAGTCGTTATTTTTAATGTCTAATAATTTGCAAATCAAGTAAAAGCGTCGTGGTATTTAACTAAACATGACACGTCCTGTAAGAAACAGGACGTATATGAAGTCATTATTTTAAATTTTAACGTCGGATATTAAAAGGAGCGACGTCTATTTAAATTTTAAAGGCAGAAATAGATCATAGCAGAAATTTTACCACGTCCTCTTCCTGTTTTCTAGCAGGATCGAGCTTCAGGCTTTGGATCTTCTAATCCCAAAGCTAGGGGTCTGACAGTGGCCCGAGCAGCTTGCCTTATCAGACATTGGATTTTTGGGGCTTTGATCTTGAGGGGTAAAGTCATTGGAGTAATTGGAGAAATTGGAGGTTTGGGCATCTGGCTGGGATCAAAATTAGGAACTAGTTGACGAAACATTGCCATCATAGCCTCCCTCTCAGCTCTACGGCGGCCATTGTAGCTTCGCTTGCCCTCGCCTCAATTTTAAGGGTCTCTTCTCTCGAATCGCCTGCTTCATACTTTCCTTCAATTTGTCCTCAAATTTGACTCTCTGCTGTTTCGGCAAATTAAAGAACTGAGTGGGGGTAACTCCAGGACACAGCTGCTCTTGACTCTCCCACCATGCTCGGGGGTTCCCAAAGCGAGAGTCAAGACATCATTGGTGGGGGACACAGTCAGAGTGCCTTCGGAGACCTGCTTTTGCAAATCATCCTAAAAGAGAGAAAGAGAGATTGTTAGAAACTGAGAGGTGTAAAAGATATAAATATACCGACGTTGTAAATAATAAACAACGACGGTTTTCTTAACCTCCTGACGTAGTATTAATTTACAATGTCTGTATTTAACTACCGACGTTGTTTACATTTTACAACATCGGTATACAAAAATACATCGTATATTCAAAAACCGACATCCTATTTATCTTTAAACGTCCGTAAATTAATCCCGTCGTGGTGTTCAATTTATAACGTCGCTTATTTAAAGATAAACGACGTCTATAACAAAATAAAACACTCTCTTTTTCAAATTTAGAACAGAGTTAGTTAGACTTACGATTAGTTTTGCCTTCTCTGCAACCTTTGGATCAGGGATGTTTCCTGTTTTATCTTCTCTTGCCTTCTTCCATAGAACAGCTCGATCGATTTCTTCAATATCGGGCATGGTTTCTACCAATTGCTCCTCCAAACCAACATACCCTTTTCTAGACAACCTATGGTTGTACACCAATTTCTCCCTCCTCTCTTTCTGCTCAGCATGCTTAGCCTCAAAATCTGGGGTTAACCTTGAAGCTACGAAGGCATTCCATTGCGATTTGTCTATGAACTTATAAAGCGCAGGGGGTTCTTTTAACTTCTCCTTGTCATTTGCGAATGGAAGAATATACTGCCTAGTTAAGTTATACTTGAAATCCTTCCATTTTCTGGCGCAGGACGACAAGACCATGTCTTTGTACCTATCCCCAATAACATAGGACATTTGAACAGCTTCCCAAATCTGCTCCTTCACGTCCTTGGGTATTAGTCTCCATTTCTTGTCCACAAGAGGGACTCTGGTGCGTGCCAAAACACCAATGTAAGACTGCATCTCAATAGAAGCCTTGCCAACTGGTTTGCCCTTTTTATTGAACTCAACCACAGACTTAACATTCTCAATTCTCCTCTTCACAACACGGCTCATTGTGCTGATACCGCGGCCAGATTTTGGCTCCACAACAAATGTGGCTGTGCTCGAGTCTTTCTCGGAGGGTGAGGAAAATCTCATCCTCTTCAAGTGTTTGGTTTGAGTTGATTTTTCTCCTTCCACTTGAGCCTTTGACGCTTCAGCTTCCTTGTTTTGAGATTTCGAAGACATTTTTAATTAATCTGCAAGGTAAACAATGTCGGTTATCAAAAAGAAACGACGTAATAATACCAAACAACGACGATAACACTAAAAAAGCGACGTCCTATTAAACAGTCTCTTAGACCATGAATGGAAATAAGACGACGGTGTTATATATTTCATGACGTAAATGTGTATAAAAGACGACGGTTTTATCTTGTTTCCGACGTATTAACGGAAGTCGTGGTCTATCAATTCTATCGTCGAAAACAAGGCAGAACTGTCGTCTTTTGGCGTCGTGAGAGAATCTATAGATATATTTACTCAAAACCAGTGAAAGATTTCTTCATTTTGATAGAATCTTGTTTCTAGACAACTACGGCATTCAAATGAAATGTAAAAAAAGGGAAGAGAGGCAGAAAAAACCTTTGGCGTGCCAAGAAAGTTTCCTTCCGATGAAGAAGAAGGCGAAAATGGTGATTTGGAGATGAAGCCGAAGATTTGAGACGATGATAAGATGCTTCTTTTGGAAATGAGAAGTAAACTAAGATACTTTATCTGTGAGAGAAAACCGTAGAATATTAGGTCAAGTGACGAAAGTTTATATACATTCCCAGAGTTCAATACCACGACGTTGTTATTACAAAACCGCCGTATTAGTTAGTTATAACGACGGTGTTATCACAGTTGTCGAACGCCTTTTGGAAGTCCGATGTGTTTATGACGGCGCTTTTTTATCTAACTGACGTTGTACTTTGAAATCAATGACTGTGTATTTTAATAAACCGACGTGCTTACTATGTGTTTCTGAAAACGGCGTCGTTCTCTTTTAATTCACGCCATATGACTTTTGGATTTCCCAAAACGACGTCGTTCTCTTTTAATACGCGCCAAATGGCCTGCTGTTTCCGATGCAGTTATGATGGCGCTTTGTTTAGCTAAACTGACGTAGTACTTATAAATTCAACGACCTTGTATTTTAATAAACATACGTGGTTACTTTGGGTTCTGAAAACGACGTCGTTCTCTTTTAAATACGCGCGGGATTTCCGATGCAACCTGGCGCTTGTTTATCTAAACTGACGTTGATTATTAATATGACATCGCTATGTATATTAGAACCGACGTGGATATTTACGGTAATGTGTTGAAATATGATTTTTTCACGGTATTTTAACTCTCAGTTTTCAATTAGGTTGCAGAATGATTTCTAAAAAGAAATTGTCTTTCTGAAAGCAAATGGGTTTGCAGAATGATTCCTCACAAGACCAAGCATGGGTTTGCTACATCCTCCTGTGTAGCAAGGGTGGAACCAGCTTTAGAACCTGTTGTGGGTTTGCTACATCCTACTTCCTCTTCTTCCCAGCTTCTTCCCAGCCCCCACTCTCCCCACCCCCAAAGGTACAACCCACAACAGGTTCTAAGGCGGTTCCACCCTTGCTACACAGGAGTTTTCAAGTTGATCACTGTGGAAAAGGGGACTACAATGTAACCAGGAATTGAGGAGTGAGCTTTTCATACTTTGTTGATTTTGATTTTCTGAAATTATTAGATATTCATCTGTGGCTGTGCAGGAGTTTGAGAACAAGAGGAAGGAGAGGGCTCAGCTTGCATATGAGAGGAAGAAACAATTGAACAAGCTGAGGGTGAAGGCAGAAAAGAAACCACGATGTATTTGCCAAATTTGGGTACATATATTGTGTAAATATTGATCAATATTTAACACGAAGAGATTTGCCTTTTAAGATGAAAATGTTGTTGAGGATTGAGAATTAAATTTTATTTTGTGTTAAGAAATATATTACCAAAATAAAAGAAAAATTAATTAATTTTAAAAAGCTATAAAAATAAGACGGTGGTTTAGAGAGAAGGGCAGGCGTATAAATTGAACAAATACGACGGTAATTTGAACTTAGGACGTGGTAAAGTTTGAAACAGCGCTTTGAGAATGAATAATGAGAGAAGCTTAAAAGTTTTTCTCGGAATTGGAAACAGTGCAAGTATGGGTCAAGAAGGCGATAAGTTTAAAATAATAACAATCCGTTTCATAAAACGAAGCTATTAATAGAAAGCGCCCTAGTATGAAACATTATACGGCGCTATAGGTAAACATTGCCCTATTATATCACTTTCCACGATGCAAGGTTTTAATTAACCGCCGTTTTTATGTCTAATTACACGACGCATTTTTCTTCAAAAAGATGAATCACGTCATTTCCAATTTACCCAACGACCTTATACTTAATAATAACGACGCGAAAAATATATACCACGTCGTTTTAAATACTCATACCGACGTGTTAAGTTTTTAATTACACAATTAATTATTTTTCCAAAATATGACAACGTCGTTTTTATATAGCGTCGTCGTTAATCTATTTATACGACCTTCTTTTAGGTTTAAATGACGTTTATATTTTTCATATAAACGTCGATAATTAAAATAACCGACGTGGTATATAAGATTTGTTTATAAATAAGGGTTTTTCTTTTCTTATTTCGTCTTCATTTTTCAATTAGGGTTTCAACTTTTTCTTGCACCCGGTCGTTGTTTTCTTGCATCCTCCTCTGTATCAAGGGTGGAACCAGCTTTAAACCTCTTGTGGGTTTGCTACATCCTCCTTCCTCTTCTTCTCAGCTTCTTCCCAGCCCCCACTCTCCCCACCCCAAAGGCACAACCCACAACAGGTTCTAAGGCGGTTCCACCCTTGCTACACAAGAGTTTTCAAGTTGATCACTGTGGAAAAGGGGACTACAATGCAACCAGGAATCGAGGAGTGAGCTTTTCATACTTTGTTGATTTTGATTTTCTAAAATTATTAGATATTCATCTGTGGCTGTGCAGGAACTTGAGAACAAGAGGAAGGAGAGGGCTCAGCTTGCATATGAGAGGAAGAAACAGTTGAACAAGCTGAGGGTGAAGGCAGAAAAGAAACCACGATGTATTTGCCAAATTTGTGTACATATATTGTGTAAATATTGATCAATATCTAACACGAAGAGATTTGCCTTTTAAGATGAAAATGTTGTTGAGGATTGAGAATTAAATTTTGTTTTGTGTTAAGAAATATATTACCAAAATAAAAGAAAAATTAATTAATTTTAAAAAGCTATAAAAATAAGACGGTGGTTTAGAGAGAAGGGCAGGCGTATAAATTGAACAAATACGACGGTAATTTGAACTTAGGACGTGGTAAAGTTTGAAACAGCGCTTTGAGAATGAATAATGAGAGAAGCTTAAAAGTTTTTCTCGGAATTGGAAACAGTGCAAGTATGGGTCAAGAAGGCGATAAGTTTAAAATAATAACAATCCGTTTCATAAAACGAAGCTATTAATAGAAAGCGCCCTAGTATGAAACATTATACGGCGCTATAGGTAAACATTGCTGATCGGTGCATATTTCCATATCATTTTGTAACCTTTTAACTTATGATTTGGTTATGTTTTTGAGTTAAACTTGTGCTTTTAATAAGTTTTGTGTTTGTTTCAGTGTAATAAGCTTGAGACTCACTAATTGCATTTTGGAGACAAGTTAGCTCAAAATGGTGTCTCAAGATCAACCAACTTCACGGATTGGACTGTACTTGCTCAAGAAGAACCAGATAATGAGATATACATCATTGGAAAGCTACGGAAGTCTATTTTCTGTATAATTTTACGGTTCATGATTCCGAGTCTTCTAGAGAAACTTATACATGTTTTGGCAACTTAAGGTCAAATTCGGCAGCATCTGCGTTACTGGGCCAAAAATCACATTTGAAGGCCTTCCGGATTTTTCCTTGAGTTGGGCTGCATATGCTTGGAAATATAAGACAAAGAGCTTCAAGATCCATATTTTTACAGAATTTTATGGATGGAGAAACAAGCCCAAAAGGAGCCCACAAGCTGGCTGCATGTTGCGTAGATTCAGCTGCACCAAAATGGATTCAGCTGCATCCTCAACTTGTGATACTCGCAAGTGCACGAGCCGTTCGGTAGTATAGCATATGAATTGAAGTGATCCACAGGGATTGGTGATTGAATGATCCAATTCAGTTTTCCTACACAAAACAGAAATGAAAACAAAAGAAGTAAAAAGATTTTGTACAACATTTGAGAACTTGAGAATTTGGAAGAGAAGGTGTTTGGGAGGATGTTTGAAAGAGAAGAGAGATGTGTTTGAGAACTTGGAGGATGTTGAGAACTTGGAGAATGTTAAAGAGAATGGAGAAGTGTTTGAGAACATTGAGAATTTGATGAAGGAAGGGAGAGAAAGTGTTTGTGAAGTGTTTTGAGAGCATGGAGACTTTTGGAAGAAAATGTGTTTGGGAGCTTGGGAGGATTTTTGGAAGAGGAGGAAATGTGTTTAAGGACTTTGAGAAGAGAGCAGAAAGTGTTTGAGAAGTTTGTGGATTTTGGAAGAGCATGTGTTTGAAAGCTTTGAGAAGGAAGAAGAAAGTGTTTGGGAAATGTTTGGAGAAGAGAAAGGTGTTTGTGAAGTGTTTGAGACATGGAGACTTTGATGAAGGAATGGAGAAGTGTTTGAAGAAATTTAGAAAGGGAGAGAAGTGGGAGAAGTAAGTGTTTGAGAATTAGTAAAAGGAAAATGTAGTAGAATGATCTTATTACAACAATTGAAAACTACAAAGGGAAACTAAGAGAAATTGAGGGAGAGAAGGGAAGGGAGCTCTAGAGAAGTGTTTGAGAGCTGCCCCCTTGGGGTGTGATTACAAGCTTAGAGAACTTCCCTATTTATAGGCCTAGGGGAAGTGAAAATCTGAATTATACAATAGGTTTACCTACCACACTCACTTCACCAACTTACAACACTTAATTCACCTAACACACTATTACATTTGAAAACAATTCCTCTTGTCTTTAGGCTTAGTGTTGCAACTCCCACTTCATCATCTTTTGGCACATTTGCTGCTGCAAAATTCCACTCAATTAATAGGTATTGAATATGCTTCACCAAACTTTCCCACAATCAACAACACATCATCATGCATATGTCATGCATGACAATGCATTGCAGCCAGCTTGTGGGCTCGTTTTGGGCTTGTGGCTCCATCCTGAAAAATCTGGGAAAATATGGATCTTGAAGCTCTTTGTCTTATCTTTCCAAGCATATGCAGCCCAACTCAAGGAAAAATCGGGAAGGCCTTCAAATGTGATTTTTGGCCCAGTAACGCAGATGCTGCCGAATTTGACCTTAGGTTACCAAAACATGTATAACTTTCTCTAGAAGACTTGGAATCATGAACCGTAAAATTCTACAGAAAATAGACTTCCGTAGATTTCCAATGATGTATGGCTCATTATATGGTTCTTCTTGAGCAAGTACAGTCCAATCCGTGAAGTTGACTGATCTGCAGACACCGTTTTGAGCTAATTTGTCTCCAAAATGCAATTAGTGAGTCCTAAGCTTATAACACTGAAACAAACACAAAACTTATTAAAAACACAAGTTTAACTGAAAAGCATAACCAAATCATAAGTTAGAAGGGTACAAAATGATATGTAAATATGCACCGATCACTGCAATGCATTGTCATGCATGACATATGCATGATGAAGTGTTGTTGATTGTGGGAAAGTTTGGTGAAGCATATTCAATACCTATATTTGAGTGGAATTTTGCAGCAACCAAATGAATTGAAAGATGTTGAAGTGGATGATGCAACACTAAGCCTAAAGACAAGAGGAATTGTTTTCAAATGCAATAGTGTGTTAGGTGAATTAAGTGTTGTAAGTTGGTGAAGTGAGTGTGGTAGGTAAACCTATTGTATAATTCAGATTTTCACTTCCCCTAGGCCTATAAATAGGGAAGTTCTCTAAGCTTGTAATCACACCCCAAGGGGGGGAGCTCTCAAACACTTCTCTAGAGCTCCCTTCCCTTCTCTCCCTCAAATTCTCTTAGTTTCCCTTTGTAGTTCTCAATTGTTGTAATAAGATCATTCTACTAAATTTTCTTTCTTCTAAATTCTCCAAACACTTCTTTATTCTCTTTCAAATTCTCTAAAGTCTCCATGTCTCAAACACTTCACAAACACATTTCTCTCTCTCCCCTAAGTTCCCAAACACTTCTCTATTCTCATCCAAACTCTCCAAGTTCTCAAACATCCTCCAAGTTCTCAAACATCCTCTTCCAAATTCCCCAAGTTCTCACACATTCTCTTCCAAAATTCTCAATGTTCTCAAACACTTCTCCAAGTTCTCAAACACTCTCTTCCAAATTCCCCATTTCTCAAACACATCTCTCCTTTCTTCCAAAAGTCTCCATGTTCTCAAGTGTTGTACAAAACGTTTTTTTCTTCTTTTGTTTTCATTTCTGTTTTGTGTAGGAAAACTGAGTTGGATCCTTCAATCACCAATCCCTGTGGAATCGACCTCGCACTTACATACGCTAAACTACCAACGGCTCGTGCACTTGCGAGTCTCACAAGTTGAGGATGCAGTTGAACCCATTTTGGTGTAGTTGAATCTACGCAACAATTGCCCTATTGTATCACTTTCCACGACGTAAGGTTTTAATTAACCGCCGTTTTTATGTCTAATTACACGACGCATTTTTCTTCAAAAAGATGAATCACGTCATTTCCAATTTATCCAACGACCTTATACTCAATAATAACGACGCGAAAAATATATACCACGTCGTTTTAAATACTCATACCGACGTGTTAAGTTTTTAATTACACAATTAATTATTTTTCCAAAATATGACAACGTCGTTTTATATAGTGTCGTCGTAAATCTACTTATATGACCTTCTTTTAGGTTTAAATGACGTTTATATTTTCATATAAACGTCGATAATTTAAAATAACCGACGTGGTATATAAGATTTGTTTATAAATAAGGGTTTTTCTTTTCTTATTTCGTCTTCATTTTTCAATTAGGGTTTCAACTTTTTCTTGCACCCAGTCGTTGTTTTCTTGCATCCTCCTCTGTATCAAGGGTGGAACCAGCTTTAGAACCTGTTGTGGGTTTGCTACATCCTCCTTCCTCTTCTTCTCAGCTTCTTCCCAGCCCCCACTCTCCCCACCCCAAAGGCACAACCCACAACAGGGTTCTAAGGCGGTTCCACCCTTGCTACACAAGAGTTTTCAAGTTGATCACTGTGGAAAAAGGGACTACAATGCAACCAGGAATCGAGGAGTGAGCTTTTCATACTTTGTTGATTTTGATTTTCTGAAATTATTAGATATTCATCTGTGGCTGTGCAGGAACTTGAGAATAAGAGGAAGGAGAGGGCTCAGCTTGCATATGAGAGGAAGAAACATTTGAACAAGCTGAGGGTGAAGGCAGAAAAAAACCACGATGTATTTGCCAAATTTGTGTACATATATTGTGTAAATATTGATCAATATTTAACACGAAGAGATTTGCCTTTTAAGATGAAAATGTTGTTGAGGATTGAGAATTAAATTTTATTTTGTGTTAAGAAATATATTACCAAAATAAAAGAAAAATTAATTAATTTTAAAAAGCTATAAAAATAAGACGCGGTTTGAGAGAAGACGGACGTATAAATTGAACAAATACGACGGTAATTTGAACTTAGGATGTGGTAAATAAACACGCAGTAGTCTTGTAGGTACCGTCGTAGTATACTCCAAAATAATAAGTCGATAAATTAATCTCTCGCGTCATGGTATATCATTTAACACGTTGTTTTTTGGTAATATACCGACGTTTATTACATTACATTATACGACGTGGATTCCATTAAAGAATAACCGACGTGGATTTTTAAATTACACGGCGGTATGTATATAAACACCGCCGTAAGTTTAAAATATTTATTGTATAAATTTGTGTCTTTCTTTTAGTTTCAGTTTTCATTTATGGTTCCAAGTTCTTCTGGTCTCTCTGGAGGCTCGTCTTCCTCTCTCACATACACACATACATCATCACTCTCTCTCACATCTCAAAGACAATAATTTGGATGTTAATGATGTATGCGTTTTGGTGTATCTCAAAGACACCAAAATGCACACATCATTAACTTTCAAAACATTGTCTTTCTCAAAGTCCTAGGTAGTCAGTTTAGATTCTTGGTTTCTTTTTGGATTTTGTGTATTTAAAATATTGTCTTTCTCACTTTGGTGGTTCGATTATGATCAGGATCCAAACATCTCAAAGGTAAGTTATCATACCTCTTGGGATCTCATTTTTAATTTTCGTAGGCTTCCAAAATTAAAAAATAACTAAATCTTAAAAAGAAATAAAAATTAAGAAGGCGGTTTACAGAGAAGGCAACGTCATAGTATACAAGACGTGGATTCCGTTATGTATACGACGGGGATTAATAACAGTTAGTCGTGTTTAGTTAGGAGTTAACACGGCAGGTTTTTTTGTGAATTGTCGTCTTTATTTTCTACGTCGGTGGATTCATACCTACTGTCATTGTTTTTTGGTCAGATTTTAACTTTGAAGAAATCCTTTTTTTAAAACGACGCTTTTTTATTTGTATGCGTCGTCTTTTAAAAATATTCAACAGTAAGGCACTTATCCACGACGGTTTTTGTTTATACCGTCGTCGATTTAAATACAACGACGCTTTTATGTTCTGCCGTCGTCTTTTTATGGTCGTCTTTTCCACTTTTTGTAGTAGTGATTAAAGCATGGTGTCTACTCTTAATTCAAACCAAGATAGCTAACATGCAAGCCTAAATGGTGATCAATCATTCAAACTAGCATATTAACTTATAAGCATAATGAATAAGAACAAAAACCATAATTGAAACTTGGAAACTAATCAAACTTGAAACTAAAGAAAAGAATTTACATAACAATGAAAAGTAAAGTGGAACTAAGACAAACTTAAGAATTTCAGCATAAAGATTTCATTACAACAATTGAAAACTAGAAAGAGAAACTAAGAGAATTTGAGGGAGAGAAGAGAGGGGAGCTCTATAAAAGTGTTTGAGAGATCCCCCCCCTTGGGGATGTGTTTTGAAGCTTGAAGACTTCTCTATTTATAGGGCTAAGAGGGAGGAACATCATGATGAATTCCAACACCACCATTCCTCTTTTAATACAACCCATAACTCCCACTTCATCTTGTCTATGTTAGTGTGGTTGGAATCAATTTCATCCCATACTTCTTTTGCTGCACCTCCAGCTTTCTTCACATGAGTTATCAAAGGTGTGCAATTGTGGCTGCCTTTTGCTGCCAACCTATGTGGGTTTTCTTTTGGTTGCTGGAAAAACGATTCTTCTGAATTAGGCTGAGTGTAGGAAGGCCTGAGGTTTCAATATGTATCCAATGGGGCTCAAATTTGGATATGTCATAATAGACACCCATTGGAATAACTTTTATGGAGAATGTATTCCCATATGAGCAGTACAAGTATACGTTTTGGGCCTTGCAAGTTGACTGCCGAAAATAGACTGGAATTGACTTCATAACTTTCTTTCCTTCCTTTTTGCTTCACATGCATGCATATTCTTCTCTTTAATATCTCCAGCATGTACCAACTAATCCCACTAGTAGCCTGGAAAGTGCTTCCTGATTTATCCAAACATGTTTCCCACAATGTCTTGTTTTTGCTCCTTTATACTTTCATAGCTGGAATGCCTATGTCATGCATGACAATGCATTACAATCAGCTTGTGGGCTTGTTTTGGGCTTGATCTTCCTTCCTACAAAATCTGGAAAAATCTGTATCTTCAAACCCTTTGAATTATGTTTCCAAGCATATGCAACCCAACTCAAGAAAAAATTGGAAAGACCATCAAATGTCATTTTTGGAATCATGACCTTAAGTTGCCAAAACTTGCATAACTTCCTCTAGGAGACTTGGAATCATGAACCGTAAAATGCTCCAGAAACTAGACTTCTGCATCTTTCCAATGATATAGGGCTCATCATTTGGTTCATCCTGAGCAAGTACAGTCCAATCCGTGAAGTTGAATGATTTGCAGACACAAATGAGCTAACTTGTCTCCAAAATGCATTTAATGAGTCTCAAAATTTATTAAAAGCATAAGTTTAACTCAAAAACATAATCAAATCATAAGTTAGAAGGGTACAAAATAATATACAAATATGCACCGATCACTTCCCAAGCTTCGTTCTCCCTCCTCCGGCCAACAAATTGGACGAGTTAGGTATGGAAATTTGACTATTTCTCATGTTCTAGCTCCTGAATGGGTAGGTTTTGAGAGATTTTGAGGTTTGATAGGTTAATTGTTGAGTTGAAATTCTGCCGGTTTGCATCGCCGATTTCAGCCACTTATGACCACTTTTTGGCCATAGTCCAAGAACAAAAGTGGTTTCAAATTAGGTGTTTTACCTAAGCTAGGAGTTTGGGCCTGCAGTTTGGAGATTTTCCGGCCGCGGAAATTGTTATGCACACCCGGCTCGTGGGCGGCGTGTGAGCCATGTGTCAAGGACCACTCTTGGTCCCAGAACGATACTCATGTCCTCATGAGCGCATAGGAGTTTACGGATCTCATTCAATAACGTTTGAACCCCGAACGGATCTCGCATAGTGTACATTTTCCGGGTTCAGTACGTTTGGACCATTAGATCATAGTCAAACTGGAATAGATCAATCTAGGTAATTTTAGGATCGAGTATGACTCGACGGATCATGAATCGGAGTCCCGGATACTCCAAAAAGGCCAATCCTAGGGTTAGGATTAGGAAAATCATCGTTATCCGAATCGTGAGCAATTTGAACGTCCAATCGAGACCAAACTCTTGGGACGTGTGTCCTAGGTATGTGGGAACCTCTAGGAACTTTTAGATCATGTTTTTGAGGTTGTGGACCCCGGAGAGTCCCGAGTTGACTTTTGGAGACTTTATCGTTTTGAGTCCCGAGTTACTTCTAAACCATGTCCACTGAGAGGAAAGTTAGTGTGGGCAAATGAACAACCTTTATTAGGATGCACACACCTTTAGGAGCCAGGGGTGAGGGTTTTTAACTTATTATTATTTTATTGAGTAGATTTGTTAATAAAGTATTATGATGATTATTCAAGCACCCTAGCATTCACTCTACCCGCAGGGAGGGACCTTCGAAAGGTCCAGCAACTCAGATCACCAATGAGGATTGCGGTTCGGGCAGCATTGTGTTTCCTGAGGTCTGTCAGGACGTGTCACTCTGGTGGCACGAGGATGGAATTGACGGAAACTAAAGGAATTGATGGAATAAAGGAATTGACGGAATAATAAATGGGTACACCTAGGTGGTAGATTAAAGTGATTTCAATGCTTTTAAGAATTTAATGTTTGATTAAGCGTGTGATTGAAATCTGGAGATATAAATATGTATGCTTTGATTTCAGTACAAGTATGATAAGAAATGGATTAGTTTTATAATTGATTTTACAGTGGGGGTTAGTATGTTTTTATACTATTTTTTTTTACTAAAGCTTTGTTTTTGGTCCACTCACCCTTTCCATGTTTTGCGCCCAGGGCAGGAAGCGTGCATAGTGAGCCACCGACCGGCTCAGTCCAGGTTCCGCCACACCCCTTGATGATGAAGGGTCTTGTATAATTATTTTGTACTTAGTAGTCTTCCGTATAGAGCCTGATATTGCCCTTGAAGTATATTTAACTGTTGGAATGTATTTTTTTGCATGCTGCCAGTTTGGTGTACATATTTCTATGCCTCTATCGCAGGGTGTAGCTTTGGGTTTGGTCTAATTCAGGGGAGACTCTGAAATTTCGCAGAAGTCAAACTCCAGTTTTAATAGAACTTTTGACTAGAAGGGCAATAAGGTCAATTGTGTCTGGCACCTGCTCAGTGTTCCGACACACACGTTCCGGCTCGGATTCCAAAGTGGAATTTGGGTCAGGTCCTATCATATGCACAGCCAAATTAAACTTTTCTCATTTTCTCTTTTGTAATCACACACAGGGGTCGCTCTTGGATTCCAAAGTGGAATTTGGGTAAGGTCCTATCATATGCACAGCCAAATTAAACTTTTCTCATTTTCTCTTTTGTAATCAATGCATTGAAAGAACTGGAACAATGGGGATCCATATAAATCTCATTGGACTGGAGTTTTTGATACTGTTGGGACTAATGCGTACTTCCACATTCAGGAATATGGCTGAGTGGTTATGGGGAATCAAGTCAAGCAAGGAGGAGCTCAATGGCACTTTAGGTAGCTTTCTCTATTTTTTCTCTTTTCAAGAAACTTTTTGGTTTTTAATGTCATAGCTGTAAAAATCAAAGTCAGTAAATAGGATGACCTCCCGGCTCAAACTCCTCCATCTCTCTTTAAACCTCGCCATTCTTCACTGATGAAAAGTCCCACTAGAGTTGCACAGTTTGCTGTTAGCGACTGATAGATTATCATTTCTAGGACATACAAATGTTTGCGATTTTAGAACCTTTGTGAAGGAGAACTGTGAGGGAAAACATCGAACTGTACCCAGCAGATGCGGCAACCGTGCAAGTGACTCTGACTGTATACTTCTCCTGGGAGATTCCAATGAGGTTTACCGAGTTGGGGTGAAACACAAGTAGGTTGAAGGAGATGGCGAGAGGACAAAAGAGTCTATACAAGGAGTGAACTTTTGTGAATTAAGACATATGGAGAAGAAAGCATTGAAGACGCCAACTGGGATGCACAAACAAGTGAGAAGGTAGAAAATGGAAGGCACAAGAGACCAATAGAATACAACAAGCTGTCTGCTGCTAGTGGTAAGGAATTAAAAGATTAGATATTTATAAAAATACCCAATCCTAGACATGTATTTATAAAAATACCCAAACACTATTTAAACATAGAAACACACCCAAAATTAACCCCACAATTAACAATTGTATATTTTTTGGGTGTGTTTATAAATGGATTTTGAGTGTGTGTAATGATGGGTTTTTGGTATGTTTATAAAGTGTTTTGAGTGTTGGGTATTTTTATAATTTCAGCCCCCATTTTGGGTATTTTAGTGAAACTCCCTTAAAAGATTGGGAACCCTATGAATTGCACTAGAGTTGCCACCATTATGCTTTTTCCACCTTTGTTACAGTACAATCGTCCCAAGAATATAGCTGCTGATTGGCCAGAGAGGACAAAGAGTGTAAAATCTCTGAGCTGAGAAATTGTTGCTTGGTGGGTGATTTGCTTAAACCCGAGTATATTATCTTCTTCAGCTTCTTTAACTGGTATGAAACACACATTTGAATTACTATGGTTCATCAATAAATTCACCATTTCCTTTAGCATCATATGAATAGCCAAGGTTTTTTCTTAATTTCTTTTCGGCATATGAGTTTGTGTTGTCTACATATTTCTATTGCATGCACTCAAACATACAGTAAGAAGAGTATGGGCTACAGTTCTAGGGTTTAAAAGGAAAACAATCCATGTAGAGAAGCCACAAAAGAAAATGAGAACCAGAAAATCTTTGTGCAAATATAGAAGAGATATTTAGTCATATACCCATTCTTAGCACTGATAATATAGATAAACTCTACACCATTTAATTTCTATAAACAAACCCAAAAAATGATAGCTGACTTTATTGAATTTAATTTTGATTATTAAATTACTTTGTTGCCCAATTGAGTGTTTTGGGTTTTTTTTAAGGGAGTTTTATAAAAATACCCAAAATGGGGGCTGAAATTATAAAAATACCCAACACCCAAAACACTTTATAAACATACCAAAAACCCATCATTACACACACTCAAAACCCATTTATAAACATACCCAAAAAATATACAATTGTTGATTGTGGGGTTGATTTTGGGTATGTTTCTATTTTAAATAGTGTTTGGGTATTTTTATAAATACATGTCTAGGATTGGGTATTTTTATAAATATCTATTTTTTTAATGAGGTTTGAGGTTGAGTTTGTTTTAAGAAATCAATGGCAATTTTGTAATTAAAAAAAAGTTAAAAGCCTTTTTGTTATGTTGTAAATAGGCTTTGGGTGTGTTTCTAAAGCTATTTCATATATGAGTTTTTTATAATTTGGGCTCTATATTGGGTATAATAGTAAATCTTCCGTTAGAACTAGAACAACAGGCAAACCCATAGCACTTATGGCACTAGAGAAGAGGGAAGAGGCCTCCAAAATCAAGCCTATTGCGCCAATAGAAGTAAATTTAGAACTACCATGTCATAGCTGTACATACCAAATTCATAACATAGGATACGTACCCTCCCTAATTTGTGCATCTCAATCTCTTTCTTTAAATCCTTCTTGGGTGGTCTGAGGAGAAGAAAAAAGTTTCAATTAAATTCATAATTAGTTGTGAATTGCCACATCACTGTTTAAAGGTGTTCCATCTAATTTAGCACCCTAGTATTCACCTTCTCAGCCAATTTTTGTTTCTCATTAAGCCATATCATGCAAAAATGATCGATCCATCATTACTTAATAGACAGATTGGTGAAGTTACGAAAATGATACTTGAATGAGAATTTGTGTATGAAAACGTCAAGATATAAATTTTAGGTAGTAAGTATTGAAACTTGGTACATGAGTTTCTGTCAAAAATTTTGTTAATTCGCTAATTCTTGGAGCCAATATATCTATTATGGTGCCATGTGGAATAAAAATAAAAATCAATAGAATTTTGGAAAAAGTAATAGGAAACCCCCAACCTATAGGGTCACTTACGAGTTCATACCCGATTTGGGGACATTTACGAGTACATACACAACGTCACGGAAAACCTCAGATTGCCCTCGGTTCCAGAGATTGTCAGGAAATCTGTTATCTCTGCCTACGTGGCATCTAGCTGGACATTTTTTTTAAGGACATTTTTGGCATCTCAAGTCCATGGGTTTCGCGCCAACACAACACGTGGCGCTTTTTAATTTACAATAAAAAAACCCCCAAATCAAAAGCACCCACAACCCCTCAGACCCTAAGCCCCAAATCGACAGAAGTCGTTGCCTAGGTTCCAATTGGAAGAAGACGATGTCCACGAGTTTGTACGAAATTTGACGATGTCTGCAAATAGAAGATGCAAAGTGGGCCCGCAATTTGCCACTGTGGCAATCAATGTCGTCCTGACGTCGTGGGCTGACAACAACCCTAAGAGAATATTTTGGGGCTGCACTGATTATGGGTTAAGAAGAGGTTGTGCATTCTTTGAATGGTATGATCCATAGGTATGCGAGAGGTCGAAGATTGTGATATGTGGACTATTGAAACGATTATGTAAGGAAGAAGAGGAAAACCGAAAATTGAAAATAGAGGTTGGAGCTAGCTTGAAAGCAAGGAGATTTCTACTAGCAGGTGTTCTGGGTTCTTGGATATTTTTGATTGTGTTGTTGGGAATGCTAGTACCTGGAATGGAGAGACGCTAGATCTTCCAAGAATGTGAAATTAGCACTTCAATTTTAGGGTCTAGAATTTAGGAGACTTAGGATATGTTTTTTGTGGCCATTTGTGTGATATTTTGGCAAAGGAAAGTGCTTTATGTGCATGAAAGGCCTTTTGTTGTGTAATCTCCCATGTCAATTTTTATGAAACATGTTTATGTATGAAATGGAAGGCAATTTCCAAATGCATAGACTGTTTGCCTAGAGGCATGATCCATTATATATTGAGTTCAAAATACAAACATACTTTGCAAACATTTGCAGCTCAAAATACAAAATGAACATGATCACCTAAATTGGGATATAACCATTTCCAAGTCATGGAAAAACTTACCAAAAGTTGACAAAATGGCCACATCACGAAAGCAACAACTGCACTAGTTCAAAATACAATACATGGCATAAACTAAGAACTAAGAGCCTATGTTCTTGGTCTCTTGGATGCTCTCAATCCAATTCCAGCAGGTATCAGCTGCATTTGGCTTGGGAAGCATTTAGTGCATCCTTCTTTGCGCGGGAGCAGCCTTTGCCCTTGCATATGCAAGCTTTCTCCTTGCTCTTGAGCTACTTTTGCTTCTTCCTCCAGAGAAAAAAAAAAAGTTTCAGGTTCTCTCTGGTGTCAAAGAAGAAAACGTTTCATGAATAGGCTAGCAATAATAATAGGCACTCACGGCAGCAATTCAGGTCTTGGTTAGGTATGTTTCTTGGTCTCCCTCTACCCCTTGATTTATCCTTTTGAGGTAGATTTCGATGGTGAGTGGTTTTGTTATGGCTAGTTGAGCTACAAATACTGCACCTCATTTGCATTCCTTGTCTCCCCAACCATTTTTTCCAAGTCTTATCTATTCTCTCTTTCCACTCCTTTTATTCTCACATTTCTAGGTCTTCCAAGTTGTCTAGTGTAGGCTGGTGGCTTTATTGCTGTTTGGTTGGTTTTCTCCCATAGCTGTGACCCATTAATTGGCATAATCAGATTGATAGAGGGCCATGTAACTGTCCCTTGCTCTAGTAAGAATGCACATAATCCTCCACACTTTCCCTCCTTTGTAATGTATGGCAGCAATTCCATGAGCACAAGGAATGCCTGAGCAAGTCCCACTTTATGCATAACAAGTGTGGTTATCCAAGTCCACCACATATTGGTCCCCTCTTCCTCATCCACTCTCATATCTAGACCACCAGACCATTGCACAGTAAAGTTGCATGCTTCTAATTTTTTGTCTTGCACATGGTCAAAAATGTTCTTGCATATCCTATGAGGCCATCGCTCATCTTGTCCCTCCTCCACTTGGATCCTTCTCATCAACAAGCACCTGATCATCTCCAGGCATTATGATAATTGGCTTATCCCTTGCTGTCTTGATACTATTGTTGAAGCTTTCACACAAGTTATTCTGCAGCATGTCACACTTAATAAGTGTTCTGGAATTAGACTTAGACCATTGTGTTGGCGGCTTCTCGGAAGCCACTCCAAGAATTGCTATCTAAGGTCTTCATTACTTCCATTTGATACTTAAAAGAAGGCACATTGGTAGCTCTAGCACACTTCCATAATTGATCCCTCAAAACGTTACCTTTATAAGTTTTGTTGAAGTTATCCCAAAGGTGCCTCCTCACATAGAATCTTGTCTCGCATTAGGCACAATGTCTTCAAATGAACCAGGCAGTCCTTTTCGCTTGTCAATATAAAGGCCCATCCATGTGAATTAACAATGTCCACATCCTTGGCCAACAGATCAATGAACTATGTCCATGACTCCCTTGTTTCCATCTCAACCACAGAATATGCTATCACCCAGTCTCGTTATTGGGATCAATCTCAAACTGCTTTAACCAACTGTCCACCATAAAACCCTTTTAAATGGCAAGCATCTAACACAATAAAAGGTCTGCAGTCTCATCTTGAACCCTCTCTTTAATGGTTCTAAACAAATGTACAATCACTTAAAAACTATTTCAGTATCAATAAACTCACAGTGTATATTTGTTGTAGAGCCAGGGTTTTTGTCTTCCAAGCTCTATGGCAATAATCCCAGAGCATGGCATATTGCTCAAGCAACTGTTCCTTCAATGAGTCCGAGCGCCTCTTCCTTTGCCCTGTAAGCTTTCATCCTTGATATACCTACTTGAAACTGTGAAAAGGCTGAGTTCACTATAGACTCGTGGAGGCATTTTGGGGATTTTGTCTGAATCCTAGGAGGAACTTATCTCTGAACCATTTACTTGAGGCTTGTGAGTTAGCAAAACTAACACAATTGTGACTAGGATTATAGTATTTCACCACCAAGCTTCGATCTGTAGGGTTTTTCCAAGCCACATAAATCTCCATGGACAACTCACTGCCCCTTACACCGCCTCGAGCCTATACCTTTCATTCCTGGTGAAGTGACTTCTTTCCCACTCAAGAAGCAATATTCACGAATAGCTTCTCTAAAAACCTTGCAGGTCACTGAATATCACTCCAAGTATCAAATATAGGGTTTTCTTTGTCTGTTTCATGGTTATAGTGTTTGAATTTTTTCCCCCTTTGCAACTGTTTCATCATCTTCATTCTAATAAAAACTTTTCAACTCATCCTCCACTGCTCTCATCCCCTTCCAACCTGGTGTCTTGAAGATCTGTATACTCAAACTCCCTAGTCAGAGAGGCTCACTGTTTTGACCAGGATGTGAAGGTTGGTTTTCATTTTGACCAGTGTGTGAAGGATGGTCTTCATTTTGAGCGTTCTGTGAAGGGTGGTCCCCACTTTGACCAGTTTGTGAAGGTTGGTCCCCACCGTCCCAAGTTGTCTAAATTACGGACCTCACCTTCACCCTCATTAACACCCACCACCTCACCCTCATTTCTCTTTCATCTTCAAGAGGCCGAAAGTATCTTTAATTGGGGCCCAGTCTGTAATCCACTTTTGCAAAAAATTGTGCTCCACGAATGATCTCCTCAATGTTATCCCCCCCCCCCCCCCCCCACCCATACTCACGTCAACAAAACTAGATGCATCACTATCTCCCCCTTTATCCTTTGAAGACTTTCTACCCTTTCCCCTCTTTGGTGCCTCCGGTGCAACCGCACCGTTTTACCCTTTGAAGACCTTGTAGCTATTCCCCTCTTTGGTGCCTCTAAGTGCAGCCACTATTTTACCCTTTCCCTTCTTTGGTGCCTCAGGTTCTGAAAAATCTCCAACATTATTCACTTCTTCTTGCTCCACTATCTTCACCTTATGTGGCTCAGGATATGTAGTTGCCTGCTCAACATTGCTCTTTTCGTTTATAAAGAACAACGGGACTACAATCAGCATATCCTAGATCCTCAATCACCAGTGACCTCTCTTTTTGTACCTCGGGACCTTCCACCCTTTGCGGTCCGATCCCGTTTGTGTTTATTTAAAAAGGTATAAGGGTCATTGGCCAACTGTGTCAAACAAATATCTATCTCCCTCACTCTAGGCACACATTCACACATTTTCATAACATCTCATCAAGAAGCTTTTCAGAAGAAGAGTTGGGAAGCTCATAGTGATATAACACTATACCATCATAGCCTAACTCCTTAACCATCAAACCAATTTCAAACATAGACATTTGGTCCTTATCACAAAAATCAATGAAATCCACAATCCCATTTACATACAGGTTGTCACATATACAACCCCCATGCTTCATTCGAATAGTAAACTTATCATCTTCACCTACAAAGCCACATAACAGTCAAACGTCACAATAAACAATTGTTCAATACAGGCAATGGTGAATACACAAGGACATAAACAAATGCAAGGTTTTCGGACCACTGAGTATTGTTTAGAATCCAAAGCAGTTTGGTCTAACAAAAAAAGTGCCTTTTTCTTTTTTAAATGCTTTTCAACACACCGCAGAAATGAACCTTTTTCGCTTTTCCAACAACACACCGACAGAAATGGACCATGGACCACAAAAATCACTCTCAAGCACACTCAAAGCAAATAAGGTTTAGAAAATACAAAACCGGAAAGCTCCGTGTTGTCACCAAAAGTGGTGTCTTTTAAAATTTATAAACTCGCAAGCTCACTGAATTCGAATATAGCATAAGCGTGAAAGAGCGAGATCGTACCCAAGGGATTGCGTGTAAAGATAGAAAACCAATTATACCCAAGTTAATTTCATTGCCAACCTAGTTGATTCAAATGGTGATTTGTTTGTTGATAAAGAAAATTAAATAAAGCATGAAACAAATATGGAAATGACAATAAACTCAAAATTAAGATTTAAATTTATGAGCAAAAATAACTAAGGTATTAGAATCCACACCATTATTCCATAAGATCCTAATTATTTATCTTTCAATTCCCATGGAGTAGCAATCTAGAAATCAATCTACTGCTTTCTCAAGATTTATCAATTAAGCTTGTACTTTAGATCATAAGTAAATTTTCCTTCCTTCATAAAGTAGAAATTCTAAGCATAATATGTAAACAAAATTATTTAACTACAAAGGATCAAAGCTTCCTAAGCATCCTATGTGAAAAAGTTTATTTGAATAACAAAATATCAAAGAAATTTGTAAACTAGAAATATAAACCAAGGATGAATTAATAGATTAATCCAAACTCTTAACTACCACAAATATATGTTATATGTCACAATACATGATAGAAGTGGTGAAAAGAAGATTAATCTATTAATCATGTGAAGTGAAAATTATAATCATTTTGAACACCAAATATTTGAGAATTGAAGATAAAAACTAGAATTTTATTTAATAATGGTGTTTCATCCAACCTTAGTTAAGTATTTAGCTAGACATAATTAAGAATTAAAACAAAACAAAGAAACTAAAATACATGAATTAAATGAGAACTAAGAAAGGTGAAGAAACAATTTTAAGAGAGTTATTAGCTCTCCGTTCTTTCCCTTCCATCCTTGTTCTCTTCTCTTTCTCACTTTCTCTCTCTCCCCTTTCTCTCTTCCTTTCTTTTCCTTCTGCTGTGTATCACTCTTGAATTTCTGCACCTCTTTCTCTCTTGAGTTGTTGCCTATTTATAGAAGCATGAAGTCCCTTTCATTCCAGCTGCATATGCAAGCTGTCCTTTAGAACCTGTCCTTGGTGTGTAACAGCCTGTACATCGAATTTTTATCCAATTTCTCCAATTTTTGGATATGTTTTAGTCGAGATCTTATTGAACAAGTGTCATGAAGGATATTTATTCATTTGAGCATCAAAATCGTTAATTTCCAAAGCTTAATTCGAACTTGACAGGATTAAGCTGTAAAAGGTAAAGTCATGAACCTGTCTCCTGTGTTTTGACAGCCTGTGGATTGATTTTTTATCCACTTATTCCAATTTCTGGAGATGTTTCAGTCGTCATCTTATTTGAACACAGCGTCATGAAGGATATTTATTCATTTGAGCACGAAAAAATTCATTCTAGGTTGGAATTTACTGAATACCACTGGCTCAAACTGAAAAGCTCATTAATTCCAAATTCGAGCTCTTCCTTCTTCTCCGCAACACATTCGCCATCCTCCTCCTCCTCACGCCATTGGTAGATTCCATTCCCCATTCCCCATTATCCCCTGCCTCAAAAATAAGAAAATATCTAAAAGATAGAAAGCGAAGGCTTGTCGAGCTAGTCTTGGAGGGCGGAAGAAAGAACGCCAAGTTGCCCACGCTATGAAGGAAGGAAAAGAAAGACAGATGGCGATTAATGAGTTTTAGAGAAGACACCTTGTTCTAGCTAATTAGTCAACATCCAGTAGTGGTGTAGGTGACCAACACATGCTTGTGAGCTTGTGCCCCACTAACCCTTCTTTTACTAACCTCCAAGCCATTTCTACATACGTACTTAACCGCATACAACCAAAGAAAACCGAATACCCAAAGAAAGAAGCTCACCCATGACTTCAAAATCTGCCTAACAACCCAACACATCTGATGATTAAGACTTTGTATAAATCATAGATGGAACTTGCTCAACGACGACTAAGGCAGCGTGCTCGTCTGTCTCTTTGCACCCAAATTCATCCAATTTCTTGTACAGTAGAGTACGGTAGTTACACCATTATGAAATGAACTGTGTGACCCGTGCATCATCCCCCTTTAACACAATGGCTGGTCTATGCTATGTACTGTGGTGTGGTTGGGCCACAGAGCCAATTAACTGTGTGCTGGCTGAAACGACATTATCACCGACAACCTTCCCTTTCTTGTCGTATAATTAATTTCTTTGTCCTATGTCTTGTGGCATCACGCTTGCCCCAAACCAAGGCCAACTTTTTTGAATTCGAGAAATGGGATTAGCTTTTTAAATTAAGCAGTACATACTTATATATATATATATATATAGAGCTTCCATTAGGGAACCCTAAATAAACTTATTTTTACGGAACATTCTCTGGTCTGTGGAATTTAATTATATTCCATGTAATTCAACTGTCTATTTTGGAGATCTCATTCAAAGACCATCTCTACAAAAATCAATCTATCCGATATCATTTAACCACTCAATTCAATTATTGAAATTTTAATAATTCTTAGTATCGTGTTCATCCAATTTTATAACATCAATATCAGAATGGTTTCCAATTTGTCGAATTTTTTGGAAGACGATCTATCAAGGAAGAGCTTAAAAATAAACGATTTCCATCATTAAAAAAATATTTGGAGGGGACCCAAAGAGTGTCCTCAAATAAATTTTTTTGAAAAATCCTTATCGTATATATATATTAATGCATTGGTGTTGCATGGTTCCAGGCTTGCACCAAGTTATAACGAGTAAGAGAAAAAGGTCTCATTTGATTGTCATTGGTTGCATTAATTTCACCAAATTATATATATAAAGAAAAAAGAACTCCATCTGGTTATCTATCAAAAGAATTTGATCGAACCCTGTCCTTTATATTACTAACTCAATGATTAGGTACGTCAACTGATGAATTTAGAAGCAAAAGAAAGAAAATTTAAATTAATTTGGTACATGGATTTTATGTGTCACTTATGTTTTCCTAGTTATTTTGAACTATGTGTGTCACATAACTTCGGTTAATATCCTCAGGCCTTGGAGTCATGGACCGTACATGGCCCATACCCATGCTTCCCATCTAGATGCCACTTGCGAAGTCATCTCAAAGTATCAAAGTTCACTCCCCAGAATGCACAAATATATCGTAGAGCTTATTTTTTCATTCCTACGTATGGACATCATTATTTACCGCCACGTCATTGGAGATGTTAAGTGAAAGAAGAAACTGAAGGAGAAAATACATGGCGCACGGCAATAACGCGTTCTATGTTTGCATTTAAAAATTTGTGTGCGTGTCTGTATATATATATTTAACTTTGCTCCCACACATTAAGACTTTCTTTCTTATTCATGATAAAAGAATTTTTTAAATTTATTGTGTGTTAGAAGATGATTTTTCTTATTACATGTTATAAAAGTTATTTTAGTTTATTTTTAGTTTATCTTTTAGCTTATATGTCGCTCTCTTTATTTTTTTCTTAAATTTTTTTCATCATGATTTTTAATGAAGCAGCACAAAAACACCAAAAAAGAAAAATAAAGCATTAACCCTAACAAAAGAAATATTAAAACCCAAAATATTTTTCCGTCATTATGATTTTTAAAGTTCTAGTAGATTACGAACAAAAAAAATATTGAAACCCTAAAACTTATAAAAAGAAATAATTAGATTTGAAAATAATATCCTAATAGACAACCTATTTTCGAAAACGAAAATATTAAATATTCTAAATTTTTTGTGTGTGTTTCAAAGTTAATCAAATAACCAAACATTAACCAAGGTGGTTGGTGTGAGTGATCGAGACTCTCATTCCTTAAGAGAGGTTATGGTTTCCAATTCCCGCCTCTTGCATGGTGTCACCACTTTAGCTCAAGATTTTACCCCTTAATTGACTTTAATCTTTTTCTTATGAGAAAGAATTTAGTCCGGGTTCTGGTTAAGGCTTGTGCTACCCACAGCTCCTGGCTTATCCATTGACGACCTTCTCCCGCTTTAGGTACAAAAAAAAAAAAAAAACCCGACATTTCAACCATAGCACATTTCTCCCATATTAACACCATCTTTCTACTTTGAGTACAACTTTCTTTCTTATGTGCTATCTTGCACATTTTTTAAAAAATTCAGTTATTTTATTCATTTTTCTTACTTTCAAATAGTGAATTGACCCATATTCCATCTTTACCTTGCTACATCATAAAATATAATCAGGATTTTTAGGTGCATTTTCCAATGAAAGTGATGCGATTGGCTTGGATACAAAATTAATGATTCATATTATTTATCAAGTTGAAAATCGTAGTACATTGTTAAATATATTAAAATAAATTTGTCTTTATTGATGTAGATTTACAATCATGGCCCGTCTCCTTTTAGTTAAATTTTAGCTAAAAACATATAAAAGTTATTTTGGGAGCTCTCTAATAAAAATTAAACTCCAATCATGCTCTCCAGTTTAGGAGTCATAAATGCTATAACTCTTTTTAATTGGTCCACTCTTATTAAAAAATAATATAAAAAATAGTTAGTATCAATTAAAGGTTTGAAATACTCATTAAATAAAGCAACATTAAATTATAGGGAGCCACTAGGAGTCATTTCTCTCCTCCTTAGATTGAAAAGCTCCTAGAGGTCTCCCTATTTTAAGACGTTGATAGGGAGCACCGTTGGAGGCGGAATTTTCCAATTCTTCCCTAAAATTCATCTAAGGGGCTGGTATTGGGAGCCCATTGTGGATGCTCATTGCACTTAACCAAAAAAAGAAATAAGAAAAAAGGAATTGTATCCATATGCCATTTTCTTTTGATAAATTATAGGAATATATTTACAAGACACTTAAAACAAAAACAAAAAAAACTTCTTATTTGACTTTGGATATTTAATACACTTCTTAGCCATTATAAGTAACTCATGATAAAATTAACAAGAAAAACATGAAAGCAAACAAATGATTTCTATACCCAAATTTTTATAAGTTTCATAAAATAACTACATTTATTTAGACTCTTACTTACCCTCACAAAAATGAGCTTTAGGAAACGTGATACAAAATACTTACAGATGATTTCTCTGGATTTTTTGAGGTTACATTGGGATAATTTTTAACTCTAACCACTCTCTAGTAAATTCTAATAGCTATCTTCCTAAAAACGCTTGAGCTAACTTCAAAGAAGTTAAGAACCCGTTCAACCATTTCAATTTTGGCTTCAGCTTTATTTTTTCTGCTAGGCTATAAGGTTAAAAGAGAGCAACCTAAGCGTGATTAGAGTTTAGAATTAGATTTTAGAACTTAAAGATAGTGAAGACGTATAAGTTAAACAAAAACAAAAAACTTGAAATCTATTTGAAATCGTTTTTCGCTTTTGTTACTCTTCTATCTCATCCTCCCCTCTCATCCTCTCTCCTCCCTCTCCCATTCTCACTATCATTTCCCCTAGACTTGAGGCATTAAAAATTAAAATTAAAATTAAATCTGAAAATTGAAATCAAAATTATTAAAATTTGCCTTAATTAACTCATTTTGTACTTATATTTTTCTCTTAAATTTTTTGCATTAAGGTCTCTATCTTCATTTTTAATTCCCAAGATAATCAAATGTTCGAATGTATCTGCAAATTGGGGACAAAACGTAGGGTCACCAAGTACACCACCAAAACATAGGTTAATTAAGTACACCACCACCGGGTCCATCCCACATGTTTCCATCGCCTTATCCGAAATAACAATAGAAGTCCCACCATGGATTGTTCCTCTGCATTCATTGATGGAACGATGTTTAAAAGTATGTTTGGGAGTGGTTCTAAAACTGTTAAAAACCGTTTTTTAGACTCAAAGCTTGCTTATAATAGCCATTTAACAGATGAAGTTTAAGGTGCTGATTATTTGCTTCCAAAAATAAAAAAGTTGTGAACTTTAAATCTCCATTCCCAGTAATAAAAGAAACCTTGATTTAATTAGCAATGTTTATATATACATTTATATATCATACAGAACTCTCATGCGAGAAAAGTGTTAACGATAGTAAGGTTGGGTTTTTCTGTTATATGAGGAGAGCAAATAGGCAACGACTATGGTTAGGGGTTTTCAATCAAGTTTCTCGCCAATTTTCCACACCGTCTCTCGACAAATCCTCTTTGTTTGTGTCTTTGCCTTCTCCTTGGGGTGTTGGGTACGGTGGTGGCCTATTCCTTCTTAATGAGGGGAGGATTGTGCATATTTCTTGATGTTCTGGTATGGTTTTATCGTCAATATTTTCCTTGTCTACTTTTAGGTTTGGCTGCGACTAGTCTAGATTTCATCTTAGGATCACAAATTCTGGGTTGCAGATTCTTATTAGTGGGGGAGTTTACTTTTGTGGCTAGGAGAAAGCACGACAGTGGCGCTCTCTGTCTTGTCCAAAGCATAGAGATCGACGTTCTCGAAACCTCGCTCAGGAGGCCACTGGTTCTTACAGATCGAGCAAAAGTAGGAGTGATTATCGGCGCAGTGGCAGTGTCAGATCGATTTGTGGATTTCTAATAGCCTCGTGGCTACAGTACTCTCTATTCAGGATCGTATTGCAGGTTCGCATTCAAAGCGAGGTCGAGGAAGGCCAGAGAAAGAGAAAGTGAAAGTGGTACCTCCAGGAATTTATGGTGGGGAGGATGAGCATAAGATCGATAGTGGCATTGATTTGGGAAGACAACGAACTATTTGGTACCAATGGTTTTGCTAACAAGGCGGAGGAGACCATCCTAGGGGGCTTCGAGGTCTCCCTGATAATTCTCTTTTGGAATTTTCGTGAGGCTTTGTAACTGATGAATGTTCTCTACTCTAAATATTTTTCTTTTGAAATTTCATGGCTAGTCTTGGTCTTCCCTACTAGTCAGTTTGGGTTCTGGATCAAGAAACTAGGAAATGGATTTTGGTGTTTTATAATTGCTCTTATGTAATTCATGTTTTGTTTATGTGGTTTGTTCGTTTTGATGTTTCATTGGTAGCTCATTACCTTCTCTGATAAAACCTGAGAGGCGTTGGTGTGCTCCTTCGCTAGGTTTCTCTTAGCTTAAGCTTGTCATTCTGTGCTTTTTTCCTGTGATTTTTTTGTTTTGGTGCTTCATTGGTTCTGACCCATTGCATGTTGGACAAATCTCACATTGTACAAACGAAGATATGTTCACATAGGAAGCCTTCTTTGACAGAACTAGATAGGCGTTGGTGTGCTCTTTTAATAGGTTTTCTTTTGTTTGTTGCATGGTATGGTAAAATTCGTTTTAGAGGTGACTGTTCTGTGTTTCTGTTTTCATCTAGACTCTTTGGCTCAGTTTGTTGTGTGGTATTCCTCTCCAAGGGTTTTTCCATGTGGTTTACCAACAGGTTTTAATGGGGCCACTATTAATTAACATGGTAGTTCTTTTATAATATTCTAGGTTATTAATGAAATTTATCTTCCTTTAAAAATACAAAAAAAATTAAAAAACTACCATATGAGAAAGAATTAACAAATGTACCTTAAATTTATTAAAAATTGAATTAGTAATTAATATATTTTTTATTTGTGGAAACAAAAGGAACAACTTAATTGTGGAAATTAAGTGCAACTGATACCATGTAATATGGTTGCTCAAAGTTTCATTAGACACTTCCACCAAAAAATACCAAGGGTAAGGGGCAAGGACAAGGCAAATGATTGTTCACTTCAATTTATTTTTATTTTTTTATACTTAAACCATTAATTTTGTACAAGCCTTTCCGCAGAGAAGGTTTTCACCGCCACGCGTCACAATTTATTATAAAATTCTCACCTAAAATTTCAAATAAGATTTTCAGTAATAAGATTTCCAGTCTGCCACATGTCCATATTTGGTTATAACATTCAAATCTCAAATTTCAGTAATAACACTATCGGTTGCCACGCGTCGATATTTATTATAAATAATTTTAATTATCTCTAGATTTCAGTATATTTTCACCCTCTAAAATTTCGCGCTCACATAACATCTTGATCTTCTTAAAATCCCTCTATAAAACTAAGAACAATAACTCAAACCTCTCACACCATATCTTCCCTATCCTTTTATTTTTCATATTTACAAAATACATTCTACTCTCAATGTCTAACCTGAATGATGCGTTGGAGAGGAAGTACGAGAGATGCAGAATTTAGGCGCATACGTGCTGAGAAGAAGATCGTGAGTTGGATGAAGAGGAGGAAGAAGTTGTTTAGCGGTGGGTATGCTCAATCAATCAAGGAATACTACTCGTCGTCGTGCCTCGGGAACGTGACAAACATTGGCACTCTCAGGGTAAGAATCTCATGGAAGATTACCTATTCCCAAAATCGGTGCATTATGCTCCATTTTCGAGAGAGATATAGAATGCAGCCTCATTTGTTCCAAAAAATCATGTATGATGTTTGCAATTATGACACATACTTCGTTTAGAAGTACAATGCTCATGTGGTTTTGGGTCTTTCTCCTTAGCAAAAACTACAGCTACATTGCGGTTTTAAGCGTTTGGGCATCTTGGAGACTAGGTGCAATGACACCACTAGTTTGGGACCAACAACTATCCCAGCGTGCTTGGTTAGATTTTGGAACTTATAGAAAATCTCACACTAGGGAGTACATCTCAAACCTACGCCTAGGGACCTTCGAGGCTTATACGAAAAGCTCGAGGCTTCAGGTTTCCCAGGCATGATCGGAAGTATCGACCGCATGCACTGGCAGCTTAAAGAATTGCCTGTTACCGTCTGGCAAGAGATTATGGGGAATAAGAAGGGCCAAAAAAGTATAATTCTTGGAGGCCGTTGCATTATTCTAGAACACTTGGGTTTGGCTGGGCATGCCTTTTTTGGAGTTTCCAAAACTCAAAACGACCTCAATGTGCTCTGGTCAATCCCCGGGATTCAACGATGTCTTGAGAGGTCATTCCCTCTCAGATCACATATAAAATCAACAATACCATATACTTGGGGTGTGAGTACAACCTAGCCGAGAGGATTTATCTAGGTGGTACGACATTCATCAAAACAATTCTAAATCCCAAATTGGAGAAGGAAAAAGCTTCTTGTTGCCTTTTAAAAATGTTATATAAAGATGTGGAAATGTGTTTTGGTATCCTGGAAAAACGTCTGGGCAATTATTGGGGGTGTTGCCCGGATGTTTGATTAGGAGGTGCTTCGGATTATGAATGACTTACATCATCCTCCATAAGATGATTGTGGAGAATGTCAGTACGATTACGATGGCCGAGATATTCGAACCTTGACCCCATGAACACGGTGTAGACAAGACGGAATGAACGGCCGGGGAATCAAATGGACCGTTCATTAGGTACGGTCGATACAACAACCCTATGATTGACCGTTATCAAAAAATGTAATTTTCATATGTTCACGAGCGATTGTCAGCTCACTTATTGAGCACTTATGGGAGATGAAAGGTAATCACCTGGTAGTTCAAGTTAAGTTTAAAGCTTTGTTTGGAGTTATGCTTTGTTTTAAATTATGCTTTGTTTTGTGTGTGGTTTGTAATGAATTAAGGCTCGTTTTTAATTATGATTTTATTTTTTTGTGTGGTTTGTAATGAATTAAGGTTTGTTTTGATGTATGAATGTTTTTAATAAATAGCTAATTATTTAATGCTTTCTTTATTTAGGAAAAGAGAGACAATACAACAAATTAATACATATGCAACTCTTTCAGACAACCTAATGGTTTTCGATCATTTGACCAATTTGTGTCTTGCTAGGTCCATCGCCATGGAAAAGCTTTCTTATCATAACATCCATTTGCTTTAGCTTTTAATAGGACTTTGTTTCAAGAGACATATGGCTCGTATCCATGGCCATGATTTTCATCTCTCTGGCCCACCATATATGTACTCTGTGCATGCTTACTTTCAATTGCATATGCTTCATATCGTGCCTTGTCAGCTTCTTCTTTCAAGTCTCTCAATTCTCAGTGCGTTGCTCTTAGCAATTTGCTCAAATTTTTTTGCACATTTAGTGTTCAAAGTGCTCCCTCTCTTGGTCTTTGCTGCCTTGCTCCCAATAGGCCTTGGCTCA